>CM076609.1:215343-386156 GCA_038502775.1 Hippodamia convergens
TTAATTTCATCCTTCTCTTAGTTTTCATCAAATATGGATATTCCTTATGCTTTCTGTTTTGTACATTTCATTATTATGGAAAAAAAAAAAACAGCACAGACAAAAACTAAACAATGAATTTTAATTCCACAATCAATAGAATTTTCATGATATCTTGTAGTAAGTACAACGTTGTACAGTAGTGTAGCAGGGTTAAATTATGCTTGCACTTTAAAGACAATCTTGCTTGGTATTTGTATATAATCTTGTCAACCTTCACACCATCATTTTTATAAGACATCATTTCCTCAATATGATGGGGTTGTCCTTGTAGAATTCCAATGTTTTTAATAATTTTTCCCACATAGAATCAAATGATTGCATTGCAACACTTGCTCACCTCTACCATAGAAATCCCTCTACACAGCATTTATGAGCAGGTAAATATTGGAAAATTTCCTATAATTTGAGAAACCTCCAGTAAACATTTTGGCAGATGATCTGAAAAGCATTCAAGATTAAATAGTACTCACCTCAATATTTTACATTAATATAACTAAAAGCACCATATAACCTATACTTACACATACAATATAACCCACAGGATACACAATTAAGGAAGCAACTCCGATTAGTGATAGTCAATAAACGTTAAAGCTCAAGAATCCCATAGATCCCGAATAGAAAGCTAATGTAAACACGAAACAATACTCGTTTCGGTAAACAGCTGATCGGCGAATGCAGCGCCACCATCGGTAATTATTTTGTCAATTCCATCACAGAGCTCAAAATTCGGAAAGTTATGAATGGCCCACCCTGTATATTATATTCTTATGAACTGGAAGAGCGTTTGTGTTTCGGCCTGAAAAATACGTCTCCAAAATCGCGATTCTGAGTTTTGAAACTAGATAATAGATAAGACTCAAAGGGAGAACCAAACACAAGATGTGATTAGGAAAAGGGAAAAGAGCAGAAATAATTAAAGCTGCACGTAGCTCGCAGCGTTCTTCAACTATATAAATCTTGAGTGAATTCCTAACTTCACTCTCATAAACTCGAACCATCATCCATTAAATTTCCGGCAAATCCCGTCATTTCTTCGTCGAACTGGTTCGAAAGGAGAACAATGATGTTCAAGTTCCACACAGGTTAACAAGCTGAACGAAAAAATATTTGCATGTTCCTGGAGTATACGGCAAACTGGTGATTCCTCATTCAAGACACATTCTTTCGTAGTAGTCGTAACACTCGGCGACCCTGTGTGAGAAATAGTCTTAATGTTGAACATTTGCGACACAGTTAGATCGAGTTTGGGCAGAATAACAATTATTGTCACCGTACGGAATTTTTTTGGAATCTTACATGCGTTTCTACATTAACCACGGAAACTGCCGTGAAGTTCACTGCTACTAGGCAGAATAAGTAAGTATCAGATGACCTTTTAGTGAAGATCCATTTGAATTCTCGTAATCTAAGCCTTAGAATTAGTTAAACAGTATAAATTTGGTTGGAAAAAAATTTGGACAGGACAGGATTAATTTCATATCCGTCTCGAGGCAGTTTGCTAAAACAAACTATTTTTCGAGCTACTCATCATAGGTCTTTTGTTTCACTAGCTCAAGATCGCAGATTATGAATATGAAAATTATTTTTCTCCAAGATCATTATTTTGGAAAATAAATTATTTTTTTGAAGAATTGCAGGAAATTTGGTGCTGTAGAAGCCAGAAAAATCGCACTGGACGAATGCTGATTTTTTGCTCATAGATTGATCCCCAACAAATGAAATATTTCTTCATTTATCTCGAACATTTCAGATTTTCTGCTTTATTATGCCAAGCTTGAAAATTTCTAATATTCCGTCGACAATATACTTGAAAAATAATCCTCATAGCAGAAATATTTTTGGTGATTCGTAACGCCCAGAAATTAGTCAACACAATAAATTCAGTTCCGATAAGAGCAAAAAAATTTTCCTGAAAAATCGCAAAATTTCCATATGTATGGAAATTTTGTCAAAAAATAAATTTTTTCCGATCGCCACCAAAATTGAACCACTGACAGAAACGATGGTGTAGACTAAGAATATGCAAACAGATTTATTGTAGAACAATGATTTCTCAAATTATGGTTCATGAAAAATCCTAAATTTTTTACCGTCGCGGAGAAAATCAAAAAATCTGAAATGTTTCTGAAAGGCGCGAATAAAAATTGGACCTTTTCATTTGTGAACGATCAATCTATAAGCAAAAAAAACAGCATTAGCAAGTGCAATTTTTCAGGCTGCTATAGGACTTCAAATTTTCTGGATTTTTCTGGATTTTTTCACCAAAAGTAATTCATTTTCCAAGTAATTCATTTCAAATTCATAATCAAAGAATCCTTATCTATACAAAAAATTTCCCTGGTCGATATAGCTCGAGAAAAAATTCCATTCAGACTAGATCTATATCAGCGGAATTAAAAAAATTGGTTAGCGGAATGCATCTCTGCTCAACAGATTCATAGAATTACATTTCTGCTACAATTTTTCCAAGTTATAGTGATAGATATAAGGCTTGGAAAAACATTAGTGACATGTTTCCAAGTGCTTCAAAATGTTCTTCGTTGAGTTGGAGAATTATATGTGGCGCTGATGAGGGGTATCAACCCGAAACTGATATGCATCTATTCCTTTCTGGACGACGACACTATTTCCTGTGTTTACTCTCAGTCTAGATCTCCGCCAGTTCATAGTTACACTTTGGAACTTATAATTTTTAATTGAGATAATAAACCGCTTCACATGAGTTAGGGATATTACAAAAAATGAAGTTTAAAAGGAATTTTGTGATTAAAATTTATATGAATATATTTTCAAGTTGCACGAAATGAAATTAATTTTAGCCTGTAGGTCTGCAGCGTCTACAGGGTGGTTGAGCAAAATCGAGTAAAATAACGAAATTTTATTCCCAGAGAATTCAGGCATTTTCAGACTATCAATACAATGTATGGCCTCCACGGGCATCAATAACAGCTTGACATCTTCTTTGCATACTACACACGAGGTTGTTGAACATTTCTTGAGTCATTTGGTTCCATAAACGCGGTATAAGCTATCTCAGATCATTTAAGGATTCTGGGGTAGGTTAATGATTATCTAATCTTCTTTGGAGCATATCCCATGCATGTTTTATGCAATTCGAATCTGGTGAGTGCGGAGGTATTGGTAAATGTGAAATACCAAGCAACTCGTGCGCATTCTCAACTATGGCTGCACGGTGCGATCTAGCCTTATCGTTGGAAATTGAAAAGTTTCACCAATAGCAGCGTGAAAATTTGGCAAAACATTGTCAATGACATGCTTCCTATAGGATAAAGCGGCCATATTCCCAGGACAAATGTGTAGATCGGTGCGTCCGTTGAAACATATCCTTGCCCACATCATAACATCACCCTCTAGGAATGGATGTACTTCTTGGACATAGCGACGATTACGGGGTATGCGTGGGATTATCTATACCTTATTCTTCGAGAATCTGAAAATCTTCCATGTCTAGATTCATCAGTAAAAAGAACACTACGCCATTGATCGTTCAATTGATATGTTGCCTTGTCCATTCCAGTCTTCGACGCTTATGGTCACGTGTCAATGGAACTCCTCTTAAACCTGAGTTAGGCCACCCTGTAGCATTCCGATAGCCCTGTTAGAATCAGAGTTTGTTAATTTATGTCTTGGCATTTTCAGAAAACTCTTTTCAATCCTAAGCCCCTATTTCAAAATAAGAATATTCATGAAGCATATGCAAAGAAGCAAACTTCAGAAAAAAGGCGACCAGATTGCCGAAATGTCTCATACTGTTTTTTTATTGGATCGATTCAAGTTGCTTTTGAGTTTTAAATGATTTTACAGCGATTTTCTCGAAGATTACATACTTCTCAAAACGATTGTACGATATGATAATGAATTCAAAAATGCAAGCCGTCGAGGCAAAACAAACGTTCTATCCTACACCTGATGTTTCCGATTTTCTGCCAGTAGGTGGCTCGGAGATTAACTGCCATTTCTGAAGCCGAGACAAGAGCTATCGAGATAATCATGGATACATAAATATGTGATCGAAGGCAGATAATTGTGGACGGAGATAAAAGACTAAACGTTGATTCAACTCCTCTCATACAGGTACTAGAACAAATCGCATTCCAATGAATACTCCAAAGATCCTCTACATCTGCTATCGAATTCAGACAACCACAGACAACGGTAAGTACGCCCAATCCCGCCGCCTGCCGGCTGAATTTCGTAACGAGTATGATCCGGCAATCCGTCGTTATGCCGCATAACAAATGCCCATAATTAAATCATGGTGCGAGCGAGTGTTGCGAAAACTCCGTTACAAGAACGCACGCTCGATACTTTTTACGGTTGTTCAAATAACAGCAATAACAGCTAATTCTGCGGCTACGCGATGGCGATACTTGTTATAATGCACAGTTGACCAGATCTCTCGCATGGTCCTCCGCGAGCGGATTTATCCCGTAGCGGAGATTCCGAAAGTGGCTGTCATCGGAAATCCGGGCACGGATACCTGCTGAATTTATGGATTCGAGGGTCAAGGAAGATTGGTATCAGGCTAATCGATCACCAGTGTTTCCTCGAGCACAGAGCATTCCTTACATGGTTGGCCCTCTTGTGGTGAATGTCAGAAGCTACAGAATTACCATATAAGTATCGTCGACCTCCAATCCATCGAGATTGGTGAAAATTGAAATCCTTTTTTTTATCTTCGGTTCTTTTTAAAGCTATAGTATGGAAAGTTTTTCATGAAAGCTTGCGGATCAGGTTTCTTATGAAAACTTCAACTTTGAAGAATTCCATTCAGTGGAAGCATAAACTGAGTCAAAATTCACATGGAACCTATAAACCTTCATTACGATTAGAACCGATTCCACATATTATCTTATGAGATACGAACTACTCAAGGGTAATCGTCTATGAAAAATGGAATCCAAAATTTTCTTACAGCGTCGTCTCATGAGACTTCAAAGATTTAGTTTCAAATCAAGTCTAATCATAATCATCATTTGAGAAGCATATAAACAATATTCGAAGTTCCACCAAATATCATAGATACCATAGTGACACTGGTTACAATGACACAGTTTCGTAAATTTATTATAACTTGGTATTAATAGAGATGATCAAATTGACAAGACATTTTTTCAGGTTGAGTTTTTTTTTCCTTACGGCCCTCCCTACTGAGATAAGCCTTCCTAAATGACGCCACTAGAAATTCATTTGACTGAAATAAATTTTGAACTACTTAAAATCATTTGATGAAATTTTGAATTATTACAGTGAAAACGACCTCTTAAAATATTGCCCTTGAATTAAAATTCGCTTGTTTAGTTCACCAGGGACGTACAATTCAATGCTTACACCCTGTATGATGAAAAGTTAATACAAAATTGGATATCTTGAAATTGAGTTGAAGAAAAAGTTTTCTTGTTTTGTAGACGAAATGAACCGTTTTCGAAGAACGAATAATAAAGAAGTAATTTTTCAATTTCTTATCAAAGGAACCATGAATTCTGTTTTTTTTGTCTGAACCAAAGTATGATACAAAAGTTATTTATTCAATGAACAAAAAATTTTCAGTTTATGTTATTGAATCCGACAAAACTACAAAGATTCTTAACAATGCAATTTTGGCCGAGAAACGCACCTAAACAAAAATTAGAAATTTTGTCAAATTCAATAACAAAAAATGAATGTTTTTAGTTCCTTGAATATCTTGAGTATCACACTTTGTTTCAGACAAAAAATTTCAATTCCTTGTTCCTTTCAATGTAAATAAACAAATTATTTCTTTTATTATTAAGTTTTTCGAAAAAAAATTCATTTTATCGACCACCAATAAAAAAACCTTTTCTTCAGTTTATTCTCCAATGTATTCAACTTTGTTTTTCTCTTTATCATATAGGGTGTAAAAAAAGTAATCATTAAAATGCTCAACCTAGTCCGCCCCCTAAACGAGCTAATTCATATTGAAGGCAGTATTTTAAGAGGTCCTCACTACTGTTTATCATATCAAATTTTCATTGAATTATGTTAAGTTTAGAAATTTATTCCAGTGAAATAGGTTTCCAGTGGCGTCATTCAAGAGGCCGTATATCAGTAGTGAGGGACGCTAGGAAAAAAATGATGATTATTTTTTATGTTTTATCTGAATCCGAGAGATTTCTCACATTTTCCTGGACACCCTGTGTAACAAATGAGAGATTATATATAGGGTTATTCACGAACCACGACTCTATAGATTATTTTTATGAATTTAATTTAATTTAATTTAATTTGATTTGATTTAATTTTAATTTAATTTAATAAGATACCAGATTCAGTATTGAAATTCTAAAGTTGAGCTTCAAGTAAGAAGACGACTTCTCGTATAAGTTTGAAGGTTCTACGACTTCCGATTTTTCCGAAAGTGACAGCAACTTCCATTTTTCAAATAGGAGGACCCATTTTTCATTGCATAAATAGATTCTCCATTGAATTCTGAGTCTGTTTGATTCCAAAAGTTTGAATTTTCCCCAGAATATTCTCTTTGAATGAGGAAATACGAAAAAAAAAATTCTCAAAATTAGACTCTGTTGAAATACAGACAACTTAGAGGTTTTTTCAATGAAAATTCTCATTTGAATCTCCGAGAAGAAAGGCTGATGCTTTTTTTCCTATAGCGTGATTTTCAGGATTTGATACAGGAGGTTACAAATTCTTTGTCAAAGTTAGAAGTTACGAAACATCAAAAAATCGATTTTTTCTAATTGCAACCCCATTTTTAGAAAGCATTTTCGAAATCTTCGCCTGAAAATAATAGGAGCATACGTCCAAGACTTTTATCCCAAAATGAATATTTTTCGTGATATTCAGGAAAAACTAATTTGTCTTCAATTTTCAATCTCATTCCGAATGTGTTTTTTACTGGAAAATAATTAGCGGTCAAGTAAAATTTTTGGAAATCTCTGTTATCGAGAAAATATTTTCTTATAGTTCAGACAAGTTCAGTTTTTCTTCATTTTTCAAAACTTAGGATAATTTCAGCAAATTCATAATTCTGGAGAATTTTTTTTTTGTCATGGTAGAGAAATTTGAATTTTCAGTAAAGAAATTTTTACATGTTCTGTTAATTATTCTTTCAAAAGCATTAAAAATTATTACAAATTATTTTTCTCAGCATTCCTGAGATTTTTTCACGTTCACTTCACTAATACTCACATTGAACAATTGTTACTCTCGCATTACAGATAATAATTCAAGAACTAAACTCGTCGGAACTATAGAAAATATTTTCTGGATAACACAGATTTCCATAAATATCACTTGACCGCTATTTATTTTCCAGTAAAAAAACACATTCGGAATGAGATTGAAAATTTACGACAAAACCGTTTTCCCTTAATATTCCGAAAAATATTAATTTGGGATAAAAGTCTTGGACGTTATGCTCCTATTATTTTTTGACGAATAATTTGAAATGCTTCGAAAAAATGGGATTCCAATTTGAAATAAACGATTTTTTGATGTTTTGTCACTTTTAACTTTGAAAAAGAATTGTGACCTCCTGTATCATATCCTGAAAATCAAGCTTTCGAGAAATTTCTGAAGTGGAGTAATTGCGCAGTCATTTCATTCGAACAATTCTCAATACTCAGTAACACGTCCATTTTCATGATCTAACTCCATTCTCCAATGCCATGGGATAATCCTACAGTTGATAGAAATTCATGAATATCGAAATAATCCTACAATCTGGCAACACACATTATATGATTGTCCGGTTTGGTAGATATCCCATATGATGGTTCCAATGTCTTTTACGCATTTGTGTAGGTATTCCTTTTGAGACCAGCTCGAGGAGATATTATTTGTCAGAATCAATTCAAATTTGTCTCTTAACCTTTCTGTTTTTTTGAAATTCTTTCATGCATTTGTGGAGACAATCGAAAAACTCTGAATTATAACTGTTCTTCGGATTCACGTTACGTAATATGAACACCAGAGGGAGATCCATATATGTCTGAAGAGTTTCAGAATACTCCTAATGCTTGGATTTGCATTTGTCATGTTTTCGCAGTCAATTATAACTTCGGAGCTGAGTCCGTGGAGCAAATTAATTCTCCTGAAAACGTTGAAAACTCGGGCTCGAAAATTCGTCGACATTTTCCGGAAATAAGTTGAGGGTTTGGACATCCCAAAGCGGTGGATGGTGCTGAATGTAGATAACCAAATGTAATTTCATTAAATAGGGAATGTCGGGAGTATTTCAATTTCGTCGGAGTACGGAATAGTTGGTTCTTCAACTTCCGAAATGAGCCATCGTGCATACGTGAGCTACGAATTTCCATCTCTGTACAATATTTTTTTTTCGCTTTCATAGCATGAAGCGAGTTGCCATGGAACTTGTTGGAAAGATTCTGAAAGTATTCATCTTGATTTTACCTTTCCAGGAATATACTGCCTCAAGAAAGTTAAGGAAGACAATTTCATGAAAAAGAATAAAAACTGAAAACAAAAAAAATCTTTGTCTTCACGGGGGCCACACCAAGAACGTTTTTGAAACATCGATGAATGAAAGTAGTAATCATCGAAATGAATACAATTTTCAATTCCCAGGCTCAGAGATCTTTCATCATGAAGTTTGAGAAATTATATTAGATTTTGTCACTGAGATGAGAGATATACCGATTTCAGCCTTATTAATAACTATTATTCATTCAAGAGTTAAGAATACTAAAAACTCAAATAATGACAAAATATCAGCCTTTTAGCTTGTGAAAAAGAAATAAAAAAGAACATTTATCTAAGACTGGCAACGGTTAACTCTGCATTCATCTGTCGTATTGATTCTTGAATTTAATGATTGAAGGGGTCTCCACGGTAAACGATTCCAAGAAGAAAACACTATATTGTTAATAAAATACGCAAAAATGTATGAACATTTCTTATACACTGCGCAAAAAAATTGACGCCCATTCTGAAAATCTCGATTTTAATGAAAGTTAACTCTACATTGACTTTATAACTTATTTTTTATGTTCTCTCGGGAAGGTTTTGTACGAAACAAACACATTAAATGGAAGAAAAATTCAGGATTTCAGCGAATCTTATGTGAAAGAAGAGAAATGAACAATTTTCAAAATACTGAAATGCTAATAAGTGATTTGATACTTGGTATTTCCACCCCTTGCGTTAATTACAGCTCGGCAACGACGGTTCATACTCAAAATGAGTGATCTTAAAATGTTCTGATCTAATCCTTCCCTGATTTCCCCGAGTTGGATTCCTAAGTCATAAAGAGTAGCTGGATGATTTTCTGAACATCTCAGCCTTCTATTGAGGTTATCAGCATTCATAGCTCCATTATCAACGACCACTAGGTCTGTGCGAGCAGTCAACGATATTCCACCCCATAACATAATCGATCCTCCCTCGAAACCAGTAGTAGTCAGGAAATTGCACTGAGCATATCTTTCATGTGGACGTGTATACAAGGGAACGTCGATCACAATGGAAGAGGCAGAATCTAGACTCATCTGTGAAGAGAACTCTTTCCCAATCGGCTCTTCCCAATGGATATGCTCTCTCGCAAAATCCAAAACGCGCCCTTCGATGGGCTGGGATAAGAGTTGGGCCTCTTGCCGCGACACGAGGCCTTAAATCATATTCTCTGAGGCGATTTCTTATTGTCTGAGTGATAATTTGACCCCATGAGTTTGCTCAAGCTGATTTGAAGGAGGCGAGCGGTTGCAAACCGTTGTCCCAACGAAGAAACTCTCAAGTAACGTTCTTGAATGGCAGTTGTTACCCGTGGTCTACCCTGTCCTGGTCTTCGGACATTCATACCTGTCTCCCTGAATCGCTGCAACATTCTGGACACACTTGTATGGGAAACTCCAAACCTTTCTGCAATTCTTGTGTATGTCCACCCTTCTTCTCGCAAAACTCCCGTTTAGGCACATTCCTCTTGGGTCAAATTGCGTGTTTCGCGTTGCATAGCGATCGAGTGTAGAAAATCAAACGAAAGAAAAACTATTGATCACTAGAATTGATCGAGAACAACTGATTTTAGAATGGAGCCAACACATTCAAAATCTGATAATATCATCTTTTTTTATTCCTGCTGGGAAAAAACATCTTTATTGAAGAAAAACGTTGAAAGTGGATATCATATGCATGCATAATTCTGATAAAAATAATTATCATTGAGAACACCTTCAGTTGTAGAATAAATTTGAGATTTCCATAATGTGCGTTATTTTTTTTGCGCAGAATATACACTCAGGTATTTCCCTGAGTATCTATGGGGTTCTTTCGAGAAGATATCTAGATTACAATCCTCTACTCTCAATTGCATGCCAATAAGAAAGGCGACAACAGAAGAAGGAAGTGAAAGACGCATCCTCTGTGAAATTTTAATGCGGGAAAACTTCCGGTTCAGGTGGAAAGAAATTATTTTTCGTTACTGCTGTCATTAACGAGTTGACGGATAACTCGTTGACCCTGGAATCACCAGACCGTCCGAGTTTTTCGGTAATCAAAAACTGGTTAGATCCGTATGGGAGACACTCGAACATTCCTCTGGAACGTTTGTACATGACAATGGTGACGACCATCTTGCATAGTTTTTATTTGATGCTTTATCGCATCGTTCATTCAAGATCGTTGCCAAGGTGCTTTTGGGCAGAAGCGAGATGTGTTATTTGGGCTTTTCCCATGAGATGGTTCTTCACGAGACGGTGTCCCGTTAGTACGTCAGTCACTCATTTCAGTTTTAATTTACTGAGTGAGAGAACTTTTTTGTTTTCGTTGTAAGTAATGAAGCGATGAAAAAAATACACCATGAAGGGAATTGATTTGCCTTTTCAACAAGATACTGCTCGACTCTTTTCCTATTCAAAAATGAGAGCTATTAGGGGTTGCAGCTAGAGGGGTAGTGATATCAAACTCATTTGAACACCCTCAATTATCCCCTTTTCTTGGAAAAAAATTGTTTCGATAAAAAACAAATTAATACTCTTGACTAATTTGATGGAGTTAATTACAAATGTGCAAAGAGATTTCTGCTAAGAAGATTATTTTCCAAGAAGTTATCGATGGAAAATTTGAAATTTTCGATGAGTGAATAGAAATTGGACCTTTTCATTCGTGAAAGATCAATCAATAAGCAATAAAATCAGCATAAGTCCAGTTTCAGCAATTCTACTAACATCGGTTATTACTTCATAATTTTCAAATGAAAATATTCCGAAAACGGTACACAATATCGAGTTTCACCAAGAGTACCATTTTGATGTAAATTTGAATGATGTCTGAGTTCGCTCAAAATTCAGTTCAATAAATCTAATATCAAAAAAGTTATGTTTAAAACAACTTGGTATGAACTAGCGCCCTCTATGAGAGTCAGACATAAAAACAAATTTATCAGATACATCAGCATCTAAAACATATTTATACAGGGTGTACCAAGTTCGACGGCCTATTAGGCGTTTCTGGAGAACTGGACCTATTTGAAATCTGAAAATTAGGATTATGTTTTTGTGTGACATTATCTACCGAGCTGAGATATTTCTGAGCCTGATCACTTTCAGTAATACACGGAATAAAAAAAAAAAATTCAAAAAAATTTTTTTCTTTTTTTTTCGATTTCGATAGAGTATTCAATTGGGAATACTTTCGTCTTCAAATCGTTGCATTCGTAGAAATACTTTTCTAAAATATCGAAAAAAACTGAAGAAAAAAGGGAGATGAGAGTATTCGGTATCATGTTTGTTGTTCCTATTCTCAAAATCTTAAGCAGAAAACGTTTTCACATTTTTGAAGTCGAAGATTGTGATATTGTACCTTTCTAGAATTTCGAAAAATTTGTCACAGGGTGTTCCAAATGTTGAATCAAAAATTGGGATCAAGATTGGCTCATAACTTTCGCTTTTCAAATTAGAACCCTATTTTTTTATGATTGCGATGGATTCTGCGAAGAAAAATGATGATAATATTCTAACATGTTGATGCTCCTAAAATTAATAATTCTTGAGTTATTCAGGATTTTCTGATCTTATATTGTACGTAGCGTTGAATTCATGAAATCTGTTCCATATCAACAATGATAAATGAATTCAGAAAAGTGGTGTGTCACTAGTGAGTTATTGGAATAATTCATCTTCTATGACCAAGGTCAGTGTTGATATGAAACAGATTTCATGAATTCGACACTACGTACGACATGAAATCAGGAAATCCTGAATAACTCAAGAATGATTAATTTTAGGAGCATTAACATGTTGTAAAATTCTCATCAATTTTCTTCGTACAATCCAACGCAATCAAGTTATGTGCCAATTTTGATCCCATTTTTGACCCGACATTTGGAACACCCTGTGACGAGTTTTTAAAATTCTAAAAATGCACAATATTTCCACTGTCTTCGACTACAAAAATGTGAAAACGATTTGTGCTCAAGATATCTAGATTAGGGATATAAAACATAATACCGAATGCTTTCATCTCTTTTTATCTTCAGTTTTTTCTCGATATTTTGGAAAGTATTATGACCAATGCAACAATTTAAAATACGAATATATTCACAATTGATTACTCTATGGGAATCAAAAACACACAAAAACAGAAAAAAAATTGCTTGAAATTATTTTGTTTTCATTCCCTGTATTACTGAAAGTGGTCAGGCTGCAAGGATATTTTAGCTGGGTTGGTGATGTCAAACAATAGCATAATCCCAATTTTCAGATTTCATACAGGTCCAGTTCTCCAGAAAAGCCTAATAGGCCGTCGAACTTGGTACACCCTGTATAAAATTTCATAACAATGTTGCCAGTAGTTTCGGTAAAATCGTGAAAAATTTCTATATTTTTTTCTTCTTCAACCCCCTGTATCTTGAATACGAAAATGTGTTACTGAACAAACCCTTATTATTTTTCAGTTTTCAACCTATCCTAGTGAGAGGATCACCTTTTTTGAAACACCCTGTATATAAATAGAACTCAGACCCTTTTGAACGACCCTCTAAAACATCAGACAGCGCAACAATAGTCCGAGACCAGAGAATCAAGCCGATGGCAAGTTTCTCCATCCAAACGTCTCCATTCCCAGCATATCAAAGATAGTTGGAATTCAATCGGTCCATTACAACCAAATCTCGTCGGACCTCCGATAGAATTCCACCCCATGATGCCCGTCATTTAGCGGAAGAACCCTCTGGCGCATTGGCCTTCCTCCCTTCAGCTGTCGGTCAAATTCCCGACTTGACATTTTCTCGAGTTCGCCGGAAATGATGCGGAACTATCCGCGAACAGCAGACAATGAGCCGATGCTCCAGCGAGACTGACGGCTATGATAGGTTTGGAAAGGAGGAGAGAAGAAGAATCGACTGCAGACGCTGATACGAGCACCCTCGACTTGTAGATGTCTTCGATTCGGTGTCGTAAACTCCGACTGACGTTCGAGTGTTGGAAAGATTTTTCCTCGATATGCTCTTGTGGCTTTGAAAAGGATTAGCTAGAAGATGTAGGAGCATGGTGACTCGTGATGACTAAAAAACATTGAGGATCTGTATCCAAATCAGATCATTTTCACTCATTAATAAAAGTATTAATAGTAGTGATTCTCATTTACAATCGCCAAGACGAGCCAAGCGAAATGTTTCGTCATATTTTTGAACCCTCATAACTTAACTTTGGAATATAGTAAAGAAAGAAAATTCTCAGGATATAATGCCAGTAGTGAACTCATCAAACGTGCAAAATTTCAAATGCATAGCTCGTACACTTCAAATTTTATAGATATCTAAAAACCCCGATTTCGTCACTCACTCACTGATGATCATAAAAACTGTTAGGGTACTTCCCGATGTCCTATCAACTTGAAATTTGGGATGTGAGCTTTTTTCAGTAGGTACACAAACAACGGAAGAATTCTTAAACTTGAAACTTTCACCCCCACCCTTAGAACCAGGGGATGTATAAGTTTGTATGAGACTTCCGCCAATTTTGATGCTAATAGTCTGAAAATTGATATATACGAAGGACTGCTTGTTATAAATATTAAAAAATTCAAGAATTCTCAGGAAAAATTACCCCCATATTTTGAATGAGGGGATAAAATAAAGCGTTCGTAAAACGCCTGGTGTATTTACACCAAATACAATGTCTCTGTAATAACCTCAACCACAGTTTCCATTGTGCAATTTCCCGTTTTATCATTGTGTAATGATAGTATTCTTTATACAATGGATGTGATGGCAGCTCTATTTAATTATTTTGGGGGAAAAAATGAACAAAATGAAAGGACTTTGTCATAAGCAACGTACAAAAAGAAATGAAATCCAACCAAAAACATTTTTATGTGAACTATTACCAAGACGAGGCCGTATTTTTAACATTGTCAAAAAGTTATCAGATCTCAAGTAGAGCCAAAATGCTAACTTTACACTCTTCATCTTCACAAGTCCTTATTTCACAAACTCCATGTCTTTGTTAAAGTAAGTGACTTGGCCGTTTCGTAACTGTAAGAGCTATTGTATAACAGAGAAGTCATGAATAGCGACTGTATTTTGAACTCAAACACTCTGAAATATTTGAAATTCTAAAGCTCTGTCCTTTTGGTATCTTCCTTCTGTAGAAATGATCCTACTTCTCAGAAATAATACCGTTATTTCCGGTTGCTCTTCCTGACAAAAAAAATACTGACTTTTCATAGGAATTTCGCTCTTTCAAAAAACTCTAATACTTCGCTTTATCTTTTATCCTCAACTGACTTAAACCATCGCCCGTTTTGCGATCTAACTTCTAAGTACCTTTTTCGAGCAATCTGCAGGACTTTTCCGTGCCGTATCCCCAGATCTACTGCCCTACCGTTTCGTAGTACCTTTCTTTGGACTTTCCCTAGTAACTTGGAAGACCATTCCCGTTTTGGCTTCCCAGAATTTACTAATTCACTTCTCAACAACGGAATTAACTTGTCCCCTTCTTGTGGGTGGGTAATATGAACCAATTGTTCATACGTCTCTCTTGACCCAAATAAAAAATGATATCGTTTTTTTTTTAAAGCTGAAGGTGTTGAGCTTCATGCACTTAAACATAACCGCGTCTAGCTGGTAGTTATATACTCGTATTTCTGTCAATTTCAGGAGTAAACAAATTTGAAAGCGTTCGGTTTTTTTCACGCGCGTGACTGAACGTCTGGAATTCAAATATTTTTATCGTCTTCAATAATTAACAATCATTACTCATGAACATAAATATTTATCGTGCAACTAGAACAATTGCCTAAATTAATAATATAATAATAATAATAATAATAATAAAGGTATATTCCCACAAAACTTTACAACATAAACAAATCAAATACAAATTGAAATGAGAAAAAGGGCGAAATCCAGTTGATTGCGTCAATCCACTGTTCTATCTAACCCATGATTCGTCTAGAAGACAAATTAAATAAAATTTAGAATATTATCTGCTATTTTCCAAATAACACTCATAGCTACTTTCAACAAAAAATGAAAAAAAAATTATTACATTAATTTTTCATGTAAAATTAACAAAAAAAAATAAATAAACCTAATCTAATCAGGCACAACCCCGTTCTGTTCATTCATCAACTTTTCAAAAAGTAAATCTCTGAAACGACGTAAATTAACGACCTCTCTGATATTCCACGATAATTTATTCATGAGTAGCGGTAAGTTATATGAAATGTTTGAATGTTTCAGTTTTATGCATTGGCGGTGTAAGGGTTCCCTTGAATCTTATATTAATATTGTGGACATCTGATCTGTAGGTTATTTTATTAAAAAGATATGGAGGGGCTCTAATTTTAAGGATTTTATGGTAGAATGTAAGCGCATGTGAGGTTCTTCTATTGTTCATATTGAGCCAGTTAGCCATACGAAGAGTATGGCTGATTCTCTCGGAATTCCTTATTCCAAATATTAAACGCAGGCATGAATTTTGCAACTTCTGAGTCCTCTGCTTATCATGGAAACCCAAACAAGGTTGTTTTTCTATTTAGTACTTCACGGTTACGATAAATCAATTTCAACATCATATATGCTTTCTGTAGACTCGAAGAAACATGCTCTGTGAACCTCAACTCAGTATCAATCAAAAGACCCAAGTTTTCCACCCTATCACAGACAAGGACCCTCTCTCCATTAACCACAACGGCATTATCACCCGCCAGAAACTCAAGCCTGTCATTTTTCTACCAAACAGTATGGCGGCACTTTTACCAATATTCAGTTGCAAGCAGTGGTCGTGAGAAACTTTCTGAATAGTATCAAGGTCAAAATTGAGAGCAGCCATAGCTTGCATGATCTCATCCGGGTAAAATGAGATGTACATTTGACTGTCATCGGCATAATAATGTTTCATGCAGCACAAAACATACTTAGGAAATTGAGATACATACCTTATAAAAAGTATTGGTCCCAAGATAGACCCCTGTGGTACACCACGAACGACTTCCAAGAAAGAAGATATCTTTTTGCCGTAATACACCGCTTGAACTCTATCTCTTAGATAAGAATTAAAAAGTTTTACTGCTCCATCAGATAAACCCAAGTGAACGAGTATGGCCCCAAGCAATCCGTGATCAAGCGTGTCGGGAGCTCTTGAATAGTCCAGAAGTGTAAGAAGTGTCAACTTACCGTCATCTGTTGCCCTAAAAATGTCATCAGTAATATGCAACAGTGCTGTCATGCAAAGTTGGAGAAGTCCAAAAAAGAATACGAGGATCTCCCTCATATTATATAAATATCTTTCGATAAACGTATGCTCTTACGAAAGCGCATAAAAATAATCGTATGGCATCGACCAAATGCTGTTTTATTAGTGCCTATATAAATTCAACAACTTGTAAAATACCTGTTAAATATTCGATTCTCAATTACCACGATCATTTTCAAATTGACTCTACGTGATTGGCTTCGAAGCAATAATAACCACCTGGATAATACACTCGATTCACCTCGGACTTAAAAATAGCATCAGATTCCAGAGCGGCACAGTTATTCTAGCTGCACTTGGTTTGTTCCCCAGATGCATATTCATGAGTGCAGTTGCTCTTTCTTCCATCGCTCGAGTCGATGTCAATGGAGATTAATTCAAATCGAATCGGGGAGCCGGCTAAAAAGAGCGTAAAACGTCCCTGGCCATTCACCTGGAATTTGTGTCTGCTTAATCAATAAATGAAATGGGGGATTATTTGTGAACTCGATGGCGATTGCCGAATAAATTTTGTTTTACTCTACCGAGTGGAAACGGTCAATTTATTTCGCGCACAGGTGGAAATTCGGTATTCAAATACTGGGATCTTGAGTAATTTGGTCAGAGGATTCGAATGGAACAACTAAATTCTGGACTCAAAAGAGCTTTATACGAAATATGTAGCCCAACTTTGAAATGGAGTAAAGCCATATTTTTCATTCCAGAATCGGTTGAAAAAAGAAATTTTCGTCCATATTTGGTCCATATGCAGTATTTTTTGTTCAAACATCCTGGGTCGTTCATTCAGATTAGGATGCAGAAATTTATATTCTGTTACTGAGGTCCTTGATTTTTTCTCGGTGAATTGAATGGGACAATCAGCTCAGTAGACGGCTTGATGTCTACTTCTGGTACTCCATGTATACACAATGGTTTCATTAAAATTATACTGCCGACCCTGAATGAACTGCTATACATGAGTTAGGGATATTGACTTAAATTGCAAGAAAATATAGTTTAAAAGAGATTTGTGATGAAGATTTATATTAATATGATTTCAAGTTGCAGGAAATGAAATTAATTTCAGCCTGTGGGTCTGAAGCGTATACAGGATGGTTAAAAAAAATCGAGTAAAATAACGAAATTTTATTCCAAGAGCATTCAAGCATTTTAAGACTATCAAAACAATGTATGGCCTCCACGGGCATCAATAACAGCTTGACATCTTCTTTGCATGCTGCACACGAGGTTGTTGAACATTTCTTGAGGAATTTGGTTCCATAAACGGAGCAGAAGCTCTCTCAGATTATTTAAGGATTCTAGGGCAGGTTGACGATTATTCAATCTTCTTTTTAGCATATCCCAAGCATTTTCTATGCAATTCAAATCTGGTGAGTTGGGAGGTAAATGTAGAATACCAAGCTCCTCGCGCGCATTCTCAACTATGGCTGCACGGTGCGGTCTAGCTTTATCTTCTAGAAATCGAAAAGGTTCACCAATAGCAGCGTGAAAATTTTTCAAAATATTGTCGATGACATGCTATCTATAGTGTGAGGTGGTCATATTCCCAGGACAAATGTGTAGATCTGTGCGCCCGTTGAAACATATCCCAGCCCATACCATAACACTACCCCCTCGCAATGGATGGACTTCTTGGATATAGCGACGATTACGGGTATGCGTGGGATTGTTCATACCCTTATTCTTCGAGAATCTGAAAGTCGTCCATATCTGGATTCATCAGTGAAAATGACTACGCCATTTATTGTTCCAATTGAAATGTTGCCTTGCCATCCCAGTCTTTGACACTTATGGTCACGTGTTAATGGAACAACTCTTAATGGACGTCTAGAACCTAGATTCACGTCACTTGATGGTTTCGATGGAAATCCCATCTGAATTTCGAAGAGTATTACGTAGCATTCTACACGTAGATGAAAGCTTTCTTCTCGCCAAAACGGTGATGAAATGATCCTGAGCAGGTGTTGTTTTTAGTCGCCCACCAAGCCTTGGTTTTTCCAACACGAACCTTTCTTCCTGAATATATTCCAAAGTCGAGATATCACACATTGGCTGACTTAGAGCCTTTTCGCTAAAACAACCTGAGTTAGGCCGCCCTGTAGCATTCCGATAGCCCTTTTAGCCTCAGCGTTTGTTAATTTGCGTCTTGACATTTTCAGAAAACTCGTTTTAAATTGAAGCCGTTGATAAACTGACTCCATATCAAAATAAGAACCTTCATGAAGCATATGCAAAGAACCAAACTTCAGAAGAAAGGCGACCAGATTGATGAAATGTCTCATACTGATTTGTATTGGATCGACTCATGTTGTTATTGAGTTTGATATTTACAGCGATTTTCTCGTAGATTACATACTTTTTCAAAACGATTGAATACAATATCCCTAACTCTCTTGTGGAGCAGTATATTTTGTGTACAGCTAAAATTAATCTTAGTTCTGTCAATTCACCAGAATCGAGTTATAATTATTATAATTGTATTCCCATGTTAATAAAATTCTCGTCCTATTTTCTGTCAGACTTCATTCAATCTTGAACTCAAACCCCTTTGGAAAGAAATTCGAGAACTGGAAAAAAAATCTCATGAACTCTTCAATAAATCATAGTATTATCTCTACTTGCCATTCTAATTTGTTTTCGTTTAAGGAGTGATAACTGCGTATTTCTAATCCGATCAGACCTCTTATCCCCACCGTCAACAGGTCAAAGCCAGGCCGCAATGGCGGAAGATAAAAAGGTCGACCTTTCGCCATTTATCATTTCATACTTCAGCCACGTGAAAAGCTCTTATGGGAGTCAGAGGGAAGTAAGTGGCTCCGTCGTGCCATCTCGCTAATGCCGGCGATACAAGAAAACCACGATGTTTACTTAGGGAAGTGACAGCCGTAAATAAATAGAGGCGAATAAATGACAGCTCTCTAGCCAGGGCTGAGCACACATCGGCTTATGTCAGGGCACGACGCGAATTCATCATGGCTTGTCCGAAAACGACAGATATGAATTCCGAACATTTGCGGGAGCAACTGGAGAAAAACATCGTTGTCTTTTTTTTTCACATTTCCGAAATTTCTGTCGATTATTGTTGGATTCGCTGGGGAAGAATCCCTGAACAAATACTGCATCACAAACTATTCAGCTGAATAATATTTGTGTTTAGGGGATGTTTAGTCACTACAATTTGTCCAACTTATGGAATATAATTCGATAGTTACATCAATAACATATTCAAAAATCAGAAATCATTTTTTTGTGGAGCTTTGAAGTGTCTGACAAAGGTTTTGGCCCATAAGAAGAAAGCAGAATGGCTGAAAAATGATGCTGTTGCAAAAACACATCATTCTGAGAACAATTGACGCAAGTACAAAATCTCATATACTCACCTGCAAAACATCCAATGAAATGTACTCCATCCTTCTGAAAATGTATAAAAAAGATACTGCCCAGACAAAGAATCAAATACTGGCTGAATTTTTCAGATACAATAAATAACTAGATGTAATGAGCAATATATCGGCTCTACAAACAATGGCTTTCAGACTTAACAGTCTAGGAATGGACATCAAAGATGATATGCTCATTACAAAAATTCTAGTGAGTTTACCAGAAAAATTCAGGTACTTCACTAGTGCATGGTATTTCTACCGCTGAAAGTGAGAGGACTTTGGAGAATCTACGATCACGATTGGTGAAAGAAGAAGAACAATTTGGGTCGGATGAAGAGAAGAAGGTTGCTTCCAAAACAGATAGAAGAGAAACAAAAAAACGAGGAAAATGTCACAAATGTGGAATTATGGGGCATTATCAGAAAGATTGTAAATCTAAATATAACAATAAATTTTGTGAAAAATGCAGCAAACCAGGTCATACAGCTGGAACATGCTGGACTGGAAAGAAATTTGATTTAAGAAGAACAATCATCCCGAAGAAATATGTATATTCAGAGCAGAACATGAAAACACAAACATTTGGAGGAATAATAATGATTACAAAGTGAGCTATTTTATCGAAGCAAAATTTTTAGAGAAAAAACAATGAACAAATCAATACGTCATTAGTGGTTGATAGTGGTTCAAAAATTAAAGAAACAGAAAAAAATACCATTGGATTTGTGAAAAAGGGATCAACACTTATTTTTATTGCAAATGGATTTGTAGATGGAAATGTTTTCGAGAACGAAAATTTAACTTTGGAAAATTTGGTTGAGAATGAAGAGAAAAATGTTAGATTTCAGAAAATTTACAGGAAGTGGAAGACAATATTGTAAAGAAAGAAGAGGGCAATAATGGACAGATACAACCTGAAAATGAAAGACTAAGAAGACAGATAAGAAAATCTGCCAAATTTAAAGATTTTCTGAATGGCTTTAAGAGCGAAGAAGAAGTAATGTTAACATACAAGAAATGTAACGAAGGACGAGACAAACATGAATGTAATAAAGCAATAAAGGAGGAAAATGATAATCTCAGGAGAAATAACACTTTGGAAATAGTAGATTGCAAAACAAGCAGAGGGAAAAAGAAGTTTTAACAAGTCGATGAGTATTAAAAAGGAAGGAGAATGGAACATACAAGAGGATGTCAACAAAAGGAATCAAGTTCGAACGGACAGAAAAAAAAAGAAAAAAAAATCAAATTTTTAGAAGGTTGCTAGTTTAATGAACAAATGTTTTTTAGATCGATATAATATTTTGTTTGTATGTTATGATATTTTTAAATGACTATTCATTCGCAATCTTAGAGGGGTGTGTTGGATTTTAAGATTGCTATGAGAATAGATTTTCTATGAAAATTGTAGTTGTCAAGATTGATGTTCAGAGATTGTCACGAAATAAATAAAGATTCTTATAATCAAATATACGAGTTAATATAAATACAAACGTTTAATATACTACACATCGAAATAAAACAACATGGAAAGTGTTTGACACTTATAATATTACTTTAGAAATAATATTATACAAACCATATATGAAAATCAGCCAGGTGAAAATAAGTATTGTCATACAGCTCTGGGATCTTGGACTGTAATGAATCGAAATGTCACAATGGAGCCAATCGAATCGATTTTTTTATTCTTATGCAGCACCACCCGATTTCGCTCCTACGGTTGAGCGTGAAATCCGAAACAATGCCGGCATCGGTCTCGGCAGTCCCTCCTGCAGTCTTCTCACGAACCAGGAAGTGTCTTCCCGTGCAGGACAATGTACTAGCGCTTCTCATCGCATCGGATGATCGAGAGTCGAAAGACGTCGTAAATTAAATTGTCGAGATCCTCGTTACGAAATGCGGCAACCCTACGCTCCAGGGTGAGCGAAGAGGAGCTGTATATCGCCGGTTTTACGAGGTCACCGTGTATTTCGAGCTTTGTGCCGATAGAGCAGTGGGATATAGGAAAACCTCAGATGTAATGGCTAGTGTGATGGATGTATTGATGATCGATTGAATTTAATATCGAAAAAATCAATTTGACTTGGGGTAGGATTCAGTTTTCAAACCTTCTTGCACTATTGGTCATCTCCATGTCTTCAGAGAAACTCATATCGGGATCTCAAAATGTTTATCGTATTTCGTGCCTAACACTCAGTCAGCACGTATAATAAAAACATCCGAATCCTTCCAATTTGTTTATACCTGAAGATGATAGAAATATTAGAATGCCACACCAATAACGTTTAGTCAGCTCGGGTGAAAAAACCGACAGAGAGGAATAATACAGTTGGATGCGGTAATGTTTGAGCGCATAAAAAACTTAACATCCCCAAATGAAAATAAAAACGATATTCGGGCCTATTCTCTTTGCGTATTGCTAAGAATCTTGCTATTATAGTCATATTGCTATCTTCTAATTTATAGTAATAGGGATAGAATATTACGTATTTTGTTTCGGGAGTTATTGCAATGTTGATTATTTATTATTGGAATCACAAAGAGGTTCTCAAAAACTGTAGTGAATATTTGTCGGATACGCCTAAAAGAAAAGAAGGAAAACGATTGAAGGAAAATCTTATTGGTAATGCCAAAATGGTTAAGAGGTCAGTAAATCTGGGCAGTCGAAACGGTTCCTCGAGAAAGTACAAAAAATGGGTACTTCGAAGTTAGGTTGTGAAACGGGCAATGGTTTAAGTCAGTTGAGGAAAAAGATAGTATCTTATTTCTTTTTTGTTCGTCATTTTATCACAAGAAGGTAACAAAATATATAAACTGCTCCACATGAATCAGAGATATTCTCTTAAATTGGGGAAAAAATAATTTGAATCAGATTTCTGGATGAAAATTCATATTATCATAGTTTCAAACTGCAGGAAGTAAAATTAATTTCAGCCTGTAGGTTTGCAACGTACAGGGTGGTTGAGAAAAATCGAGTAAAATATCGGAATTTTATTCCCAGAGAATTCAAGCATTTAAAGACTATCAATACAATGTATGGCCTCCACGGGCATCAATAACACCTTGACATCTTCTTTGCGTACAACACACGAGGTTTTTGAACATTTCTTGAGGAATTTGGTTCCATAAATGGGGCAGAAGCACTCTCAGATCATTTAAGGATTCTGAGATATTTTGATAATTATCTAATCTTCTTCAGAGCATTTCCCATATATGTTTTATGCAATTCAATCCTGGTTGTATTGATAAATGTGAAATACCAAGCTCCTCGCGCGCATTCTCAGCTATGACTGCACCGTGCGTCTTAACGTTATCGTCTTGATATTAAAGAGTTTCACCAATAGCAGCACGAAAATTTGGCAAAACATTGTCAAAAACATGCTCCCTATAGTGTAAGGAGGACATGAATGGACTTCTTGGACATAGCGACGATTACGAGGTATGTGTGGGATTGTACATACCCCTATTTTTTGATAATCTGAAAATCGTCCATATCTGAATTCATCACTGAAAAGAACACTACGACATTGATCGTTCCAATTGATGTTGCCTTGCGTATTCCAGTCTTTGACACTTATGGTCACGTGTTAATGAAAATTCTCTTGATGTACGTCTAGAACCTAGATTCACCACTCTCAAATGTTGTCTGATGGTTTCGATGGAAACTTGGACCCCATCCGCATTTTGAAGAGTATTCTGTAGCATTCTACACGTAGATGTAGGCTTCCTTCTCGCCGGTGATGGAACGATCTTGAGCAGGTTTTGTTTCGCGTCGCCCACCAAGCGTTGGTCTTTCCAACACGGAACCTGTCTTCCTTAACCTATTCCATAGTCGAGATATCACACTTTGGCTGACTTGTAGCCTTTCCGCCAAAACAACTTGAGTTAGGACACCCTGTAGCATTCGGATAGCCCTATTAGCCTCAGCGTTTGTTAATTTACGTCTTGGCATTTCCATTAAACTCGTTTCAAATCGAAGCCGTTGATGAACTGACTCCATTTCGAAATAAGAACATTCATGAAGCATATGCAAAGAACCAAAGTTCATAGCATCGTACTGAAGTTTTTCTCAGTATTTACTTTCTTGACCATTACATCACAAGTAAGGTTCGCCGATGAGATGTAGTTACTGCGAGAGCTCCAGACTCTCTGACACCTAATGCTCCCATTACCTGCGCCTTTTCTAGATATTCTGAGGATGGCTTCATGGGCCATCCTGTCAATCACCAGATGTGAACTTTCTCAATGTCCAAGAGGTATATGGATCTTAGTGAGAACCATCTAACTCCTCACCGGATTTCTTATATGACATTGTCATCTTGACATATAGAAGATCAGAGCGACAATCCCACTTCTGTCGATTTCATTGTCACCAACAGCCAACAGGGTTGAGCTCTTGGTGCTGAAGAAACCTTGTCTTCAGAGAAAAGAAGTTGACATATTTCTTGAGACAGGCTAAATGAACAAGTAAAATGACGACGACGACTGTACTTCTTCCAGTGACTTGTAGTACAATTGTTCCACCAACATGGCCTCAAGTCCGTGAGCCCCTTTAGTGTGCTTGAAAACGGAGTCATCGCAACCATAATTCTATTTGCATGTCGTAAAGTTACCGCTTCTCGGAACGTATTTTTATACGCTCGCACATTCCCACACTTCATCCGTTCATTAAAACATTTGCGAAGAGCGATAATCAGCGGAATTATTGCCGAAGACAGTAATGAAGCAGCAGAGGCCACGTGAACTGTGCTAAGGAGCTTGCCATATACTCCGGTCGAAACAAAGAACCTGGTGTTGACTTTGGAAGAGGCTATATTCACTATAACTTCGGTGTGACCCATATTTAACTATATAGGTAGCTGCTTGATGAACGTTTTTTCATACATTTTTTATGATGTCCGGAAAACTTTCTACTTCAAATTTGATTATTTGCCTTCCATCAAAATAAGACTTCAAAATTTAAGGGTTGAACGAAGGTTTTCAAAATAGTCGTAGTACTCTGGATAGAGTTCGGCTTCTCGCTGTTTCAGTCTCGGGGGCAAATATCAGCCATTTTCATTCCTGTTAGTTCTATCGGTGGTAGCTCGCATATGCTGCTGAAAGTATTCTTTGAGTCTGCACCATGTCCGAGGACTCGAGTGGTCAATGAAACCATAGTCACCTGTAATGATCAAATATACTGCTCCACAAGAGTTGAGGATATCGTATACAATCGTTTTTAAAAGTATGTTATCTTCTAGAAAATCTCTGTGAAATCATTTAAAACTCAATAACAACTTGAATCGATCCAATGAAAATCAGTATGAGATATTTGGTCAATTTGGTCTCAGATAGAGGTTGCTTTTAGGGGTTGAAAAATAAAAATGACTAAAACTAACATCGATCCAGAGTACTGTTATAAGATTGATTGAAATTAATTAATTATATTAATAAATACCCATTTTCACACATTTTATGCTGAAAGAGGGTGGTTTATACGGTCTTGAAGTATATTATGACCTTCATTAAACTTCATAAAACGCTACTGAGGCCCAAAAATTACTTTGATTTACGTTAGAACAAGTTTCTTTTAATTTTGGATAAAGGGGTTGTTTTCACCCCTCAAAAATAATGAACATGAATCGCCATAGGGTAGGAGTAGGAGACAAGTATAGCTCATATCCAAAATTTTATCAAAATCGAAGCATCCTGAAAGAATTTGGAGGTAATGCCTAATTTTCGTCCTCATTGATTTTACTAATTGTACAAGACAATTTTATGTCCATTTTCAAGGTATCATACCATGATAGTTGATTTTAATAACTAAAATAAACTATCATTATTTATTACTATTTTAATATTAAAGTTGCTTTTTTATTTATCGATTGAGACAGTACGAAGTCTGTCGGATCAGCTAGTATAATAATATCACAGTGGTACGATATAAAAGTACCACATATATCAAGAGAAGTCCATATCTTCGGGCAACTCTCAACAGAAGCCCTCGATATTGCAAGAAGCTCCCTCGGGCATAAAAACCCACTTGGCGCGACCATTCTCAAACTCGATTTTCTGGGCAGAACAATCATTTAAGCATTACGAGGTTGAAAAATGCATAATAACCCCATGATCTAATTAATCCCGTAATTAGTCACGTACATCTTCGTGATGGATACTAGAGATGACGAAGGCAAGGCCGTAGATCAGGCTGGCCCAAGACTAATTCCCTGACGGATAACGGCAGGAGATGGGAGGGGGAAAGTCCAATTACCTGGGGCGTATCGAGATGCCAGGAATTTCCATACGCGCTGCAAATGTGCATGCGTTCACTAACGAGCCTGATGCGTTTTCCCTGAGAAGAAAACCAGAGTAGAATCGATAGTGGTCGCAGAGTCGACTTGATATAGCTCAATTAAGGCAGTCGACCGTTTCTTGAAACGATATCAGAACTGTCTAAAGGAGGAGTTGGCAGACAGTGGCGGCTCTGCCATGAGAGCACATGAGCACGTACACCCCCAAAAAAGTAACATAATATCCAATTTCCATTTTTGAATAACCAATAAATTGCCATTCTGAAGTAAGTGATATTATTTCGTATCTAGTATCTATTTCTGCATTCCCAATCCCCTCTTTTTTAGTCTTCATCGATCCCACGTGCGATCGAGTAGGAGGGGTGTACACCATTTGAACTGAAAGAGGAGCACAACTTTGCTGTGCACCAGTGGTGCAGAGATCACGTTCAGAATATTCCTTCGTAAATAAGGTTATAATAATAATAATAATAATATAATAGTATATTCTAAAACAAGTTGCAGAATGAGCTCCTATTCCAACACGAATGCGAAGTTCGAAAACGAGCGACGAAGGAGCGAGTTTTCGATAGCATGAGTGTTGGAATTGCCTTCTGCAACGAGTATTAGACGATATTTTCTCTATTTCAGTCAAGTTTTGTGAAATACTATCGAAATTCAAATAAAAATTCAGGTTAGTGACTTTTATATTTCATCTTGGCAGTTGGTGTGACGTACGAAATTTGACAGATTACGGAATTTGAATTGATTCGATTAGAAACTTGATTCGATCGGGGGTCAGTACTGACAACTACAAAACGAAAAATATAACTGAAAACAATGCTGTAATGAGTTTCATTACAGCACTACTTTTAGTACTGTAATGAACTCATTACGATACTGAAATAGAGAAAGTTTATTCTCAAAATCATTTGTTCACAAAAGAAAGGAGAAAACGTCAAAAGAAAAGTAGGAATTATACGTATTTTTTTAAGTAATATTGTGTGTCCAGGTTGCATTATGGTCATGGTCGTACCAACAGCATGCTTTTCAAGTGGAATTCGGTTGATAGTCCTAATTGTGAATGTGGTGAATCAGAGGAAACAGTTGAACACCTAATTAATAATTGTTCGATTTATAAATTCCAAGATGGCATTAGAGCCATACACAATATATCAAACTCATTTTTGCAATGGGTTGAAAATTTCAGATCAATTTGATGAAGTATAAATTGAATTCTCTTGCTGTTCTGGCTTTTTTTATTTTCAGGTTGGAGTTTGTGTTTGGAAATCCTTCCTCCGAAGAGCCGTCCCGCTGATCGTGATGTCCTTCTATATAGAATATTCAGATACAAAAATTTTATTTTATTTTTTTAACGGGGAGACAGGTTTTTTTCGGCTGAGGTTTTTTCCCCTGGCTCTATAGTATCGTATGATACTGGTGATGAAAGTATCGTATGATACTATAGTATCATACGAAGAATGTTGTGGTACCCCGTTCCTTTTTTTACCTCAGCTTAGGTTCTTTTTGTTTCAACATTTATTGTATTATTTTAGCTCTCTTATTCAAAAGAATATATATATATATATATATATATATATATATATTATGGGTGCAACAAATAATCATTGAGAATGACATAGAAATGACAGGGTATCCTAATATGCTTGATTTTCACTGTTTCTGGTACTTCCGGACTAGATAGGTAAAAATGTTGAAAGGAGACCTGGGCTTGATTTTCGTGAAACCGTTGATAGAGGTCCAATTTTTTTTCTTATACAACTAACTCTTGATATTTTATCGATTTCGGAAATGTACCATAACATTTTCATCAACGAAAACTCCCTTGTACTGAAGGTTCAGAAAAACTTTTTCATCTTAAATTCGAACCCATTCTTCTTTATCTCATATCGAATTAAAACAAAATTGAGATGAAGAAAATTGAACTTATTGTCTTATTCCCAAAGAAAAAGTGCTTGTGAATAGGGTTTATTGCTTTAAGATATTTTTGAGAATTAAAAAGTTATGGCACATCTTCAAAATCGTTGAAATGTATAAATTTTGTCATCTTAATATACAAAACTAAGTCGAGCATTTTGTTGGTTACACCGTTTATAACTCAAGATTGGGTGAAAGATTGTTATGAAAGATTTTCTGTTGGATTCTTCCACGGTGCGGTTAACATAAAATACATTTTGATGAAATGGAAAAAAAATAGGATATAAATTTCTTTCTTGCTAATAACGCCGGTAGGTGTCGCCACGGTTAATTGCGTTTTCGTGAAAGTATTATATTTGATATCAATTCGTTGAACAACATTTTCTAATAATATTAACGCATCTGAGTCCATGTGTTATTACACCTATCTTTCTTCCGGAAACTACGGAAAATTTCATGACGAAATGTTTTGAACAACTATTATCGCCATTAGCTGGCAATGTTAACAATTATTGTATATTTTGAGTTGCCTAAACGTCTCAGTCTGCCTTGGAATTCTAAGGCAGAAGTAAGTGCCGATTCACAATGAAAAATCAGCAATCTGCTCCATTTATTCTCGCATTCTCGGAAAAAAAACTGAAAATGTTGTTCATCACAAGGTAGGTACTACAATGAAGAAATTGTAAAATATAAAAAAAAGTTATCTCTTTAACTCTCAAAAAAAAAAGAATTCTTTTGATGTATGAATGACAATGTACAGGGTATCCCAAATTGCTTGATTTTGACTGTTTGAAGTACTTCTGGACTAGATAGGTAAAAACTTCGTAAGGTTTCCTGGGCTCAATTTTCGTGAAAACACCATTAGAGAAAACCGTTTCATGATATCTTCAATTTTTTTTTTATTTCGATTTCGAAAATGTGCCATAACTTTTTCATTCACGAAAATATCTGAAAACGATTAAAACTTTCTAGAAGCGCTTTTTTCCCGGAAATAAGAAACTATATTAAATTTTTTTCTCGTGGAAAAAAAAACACTTTTTCATATTAAATACGAACGCATTTTTTTCATTTTATTCCATAAAAAAAATTTAGAGATAAAAAAAATTTGAAATAATGTTTTATTCCCAGTGAAAAAGTGTTCCTCAAAAGTTTTTATCTTTTTCAGATATTTTCGGAAATTAAAAAGTTGTGGCACATCTTCTGAATCGAAAAAATTTCAAAATTTCGTTATATCTTCAAAACAAATGAAGATATCGTGAAATGGTATTCACTATTGGTGGTTTCACGGGAATCGAGCCCAGGACCCTCTTAACGTTTTTACCTATCTAATCTAGAAGTACCAGAAACAGCTAAAATCAAGCAATTTGGGATACCCTGTACATACCTATTTCAATGCAATCAAATTTTTTCTTTATTTTGTATTTTCTTGTATTTCACCTAATATATTTCCTTCTTAAAAAAACCAATGTTTAGTACAACTTTATTCATTTCTAAAGCGAAACAAAGTTCGCCGGGGCAGCTAGCTTATATAATTGCCAATTGCCACAATTGGTCTCACCACCAGATCCCTTAAGCTCTTTAGTTTCTGGAATGGTAAATGATTCTAAACACTTCTTGGCCAACATTCAAAAATATAACAGCTGTTTCCAGACGACCTCGTTTGGCGCAACACATATTGTACAGGACAATTTTATGTCCACTTTCAAAGTATTATACCATAATAGTTTATTATAATATTGAAGTTGCTTTTTTATTTATCGATTTTGAAGAAAATCTAGCCTTTTTCAACTTCAAATTGAGACTTATCACATTCAAATTGGGATTAAACAAATTCAAAATGAGAATGAGTAACTTCAAAATGGTAAACACAATCGAATTGGGAATACACACATTCAAAATGGTACTAAACAATTTCAAAACTGTTATCACAATCGAATTGGGATTGAACACATTCATATTGTCACTAACCAATTCCATATTGAAAAAGGTCGTTTTGTGTTTTATTTCATATTTCGAGAGAATGGTTCAGAAGTAACTGAGAATCGAAATGAGGAAAATTTATTTAACAATGCAGAGGTGTATATAACGATTTCGTTGGAAAATGTGAGAATCAATACTCTGCATTCTTCTGAATTTTGAAATTCATAATAGAAGAACGACCACTTTGGAAAACTTGTGCATGAATTGGTCAAACGCCAAATCCATTCAAAAACTTGTTGCCTTACAATAGAAAAAGAAATAACACTTCGAACTTTCAAAGATTGTAGCATATTTCATTCATGAGAGTCTTCAGAATCGTGAAAATTCTCTGATATATAAAAAAAGAAATATCATTTTAGAATATGAGATTGAATGTGTTTATTTCCGATTAGATTATGTTTACTATTTTGAAGTTGCTCATTTTCATTTTGAAATTGTTTAATCCCAATTTGAATGTGATTGGTCTCAATTTGAAGTTGAAAAGGTATAGGTAGTATAGAAGTACTAGAAACTGAACAAAGGTCAGTACTGCCAAGCACAAAACGAAACATATAACTGAAAACAATGCTGTAATAAGTTCATTACAGCACGGCTTCTAGTACTGTAATGAACTCAATACGATACTGAAATAAAGAAATATGTGTACCTTTCTTGTTAAATAAAATCAATAGCTTTCTTTGATTTTTGTGAACCCCTGCTTCTCAGGCCCACGAGCCGCCACTGATGGCAGCATACGAACGGTTCTTTCATTTTTAACTATTTCAAACATGGCAGGATCAAGTTGGATTTTCACAATTGCATATACTATACAGAAAAAACGATCTGAAGTAGATTAAAGTAGATCGAAAATCAAGCTACCTTTTCAAGTATTCACATTTTCCTATCTCAATTTCCTCCCAGGAAACTGGAAAATTTCCCATCTAAAGATAAAACTTCAACACCGCCCCTCCATAATTCAGTCCGGTCGACATCAAGAAAGAACTTGGAGCCTAATGAACCTCTACATTTTCAAGGGCTCCTCTCTCGCAACAAATAATATCCGTATCAATCTTAACGAAGTAATTTCCTTTATGAAAATTAAACTTGACAATGTCGGGGACGTGTACAAACAGTCTCTATCCCGTTTTTGCTCCTGTTTCCTCGAGAGTCGAAAGCCTAATTAAAAATGGAAAGATGGTCTAGATGAAATGCATCCTTTTCGGGAAGAGAGCTCTGAGAGAGGAGGCCCTTTGTCTCTTGCACTTGGAAAAACCGGAAATACCTTTCCTAGGATGAATGAAGTAGATCGGTGCGAACTTCTGCCATGTTTGGAGGCAGGGACGGATTTCAATTAGCGGTAAGAACGGATCTTGAAAATTGAAAACACCTGCTGCCCCAACGAAGGGTGATATGTCCCTCAAGATTGTGACAGACTTAGGGGAAGATTACGCAGAATTCTTCCTAAAGAATCCACACCACTGACAAAAAAAGCCAAGTAATAATTCTTAGATTCCTCCCAATAGTTTTTCCTATAAATATCTCTTAGATGAGTTACGTGCGTTACACATGGAAGAAAGAAAAATTTTATATTATTATTTTTTGTCATGAATGATTGAATGATATCATTCATAAATACCAAATTTTTTATGGGAGGTCTTTGCATGTCTCTGCTTGTAAATGAGCTCTTTCTACGAGTGTTTTGATAACTTCTCGCTTCTATTTTGAGTGATGATTGGGAAATATCACTTGTATTTCAGATTAGTAAACTGTATTTCATAAAAGATCAAATGTAATTCAGATTTGTCATTTGAATTTCAGAATATGTCATATGAAATTCATAGTAGTCAATTGAATTTCAGAAAACATCAAATGTTTTTCAGATTAGTTACTAGAATTTCCGAAATAATCTATTGTATTTCAGAAAACATCAAATGTGACTCAGTAATACACTCAATTGAATTTGAGATATGGTCAATTATATTATTTCAGAAATGGCAATTTGAAATTTATTTAATTCATACGCACATTGATACCAGACTGCATTTCTGAAAATATCGATTGTAGGTGATGCAGAAATAAAATGATGATAATGAATGAACTTAAATTTTCAAGTGAAACATTCAATCTTTAACACAAAACTGCAGAAATTTGAAGCCAAACAGGCATGTCTACCATCGCAATTGTTTCCAGGTATGTTAGTCTTTTTTCAATAACCCCCGGTGGCACACTGTTTGGAATTCTGAGGTTTATTTTTACGTAAGTTCTTATTCTCGATCATAAAATTTCAATTGGATTAAGCATAGGAGAATAATGGCTCATCCGGAGCAGTACTGCTACTGTTTGGGTGATTACGCTCTCCAATCTCGAATGGCATGCAGCATTATCACAAACGATCACTCAATCTGATTACTGTTTCCTCATATCTTGCCACAGTTGCAACAAACCCTCAACTCATTCATTTGCTGAAAGCGCTGTGAATAAACCTCGTAGTATCTCCATGGCTGTTACACCAGCTGCAGACACTGTTGTCGATTGCATCTCCAATTAAATATGTACTCAACTTGACTAATTTTCATTAGGTGTGCTTCCTGAAGCTACGGTGTTAGGTGAGGAATCGATTGAGAAGGTTTAAAATATTTTTACTAAAATCCAGTGTTGAAGAGAAGAAAGAGCCAGCACCTAGATATTTCACCACATAATATTGGTTTTATTCATACATGGATACATACCTGATTGAATATGATAATATGATTGACGATATGATAACCATTATGAGAATGAGTAATATATGACTCAAAATCCGACTTAAATTCAAATAATATTCGAACTTTCTGAATAACAAATTGAGATTTCTAAAATACAATTGACTAATCTGGAATTCAAATGTCATGTTCTGAAATTCAATTGACTAATCTGAATTACATTTGATGTTTTCTGATAATCAATTGACTAATCTGAAATTCAATTGACGCTTTCTGATATTGAAGTGACTGATCTGAAATACAATTGACGGTTTCTGAATTACATTTGGAAATGGTGTAGAAATACGATATGTTAAAATGTTTTATTTTAGCGGCTTTAATGACTTCGATAATGACTGAATGAATTTGAGAGCAATGTATGATGTATGACGTATTTCTGAAAACGGAAAAAATGGCGATTCTTTCTAAGCCATTTCAAACCATTGTTTCCATAGGAAAAAACACAAGTTCATGTTATACCTCAACAAGAAATCCTCTCGAAAAAAAACAAAGAACGCTACTGGATTGCTATGAAAAACTGTTTTCATTTCAACATCCTAGCACAAACAGAAACGGAGATAATGACCAAAGTTGAAATCGCCCAAATTTCAATTTTGACGTTTAACTCGAAAACAAAAGAAGTAAAAGGAATGCAGTTGATAGCATTATCAGTTTCTCCAAAAAGACCACCGTACCGTCATTTATTTTCCTCTATCTCTCACGGTTAAAAAGTTGTTGTTCAAGTATCACCAATTTTGCCCGCCTTGTACACGGTATCCCAAATTGCTTGATTTTAACTGTTTCAGGTACTTCTGGACTACATAGGTAAAAATTTCGTAAGGTGTCCCGGGCTCGATTTTCGTGAAAACACCATTAGTCAAAACCGTTCACGATATCTTCATATTTTTTTTAATTTCGATTTCGAACATTTGCCATAACTTTTTCATTCACGAAAATATCTCAAAACGATCAAAATTTTCTAGAAGCGTTTTTTTTCAGGAAATAAGAAACTATATTCAATTTTTTTCTCGTGGAAAAAAACAAATTTTTTATATATTAAATACGAACGCATTTTTTTCAACTTATATCATAAAAAAATTTTTGAGATAAAAAAAATTTAAAATAATGTCGCATTTTCAGTGAAAAAATGTTTGTTGAAAGTTTTTATTTTTTTCAGATATTTTCGAAAATGAAAAAGTTATGGCACATCTTCTGAATCGAAAAAATTTCAAAATGTTGTTATATCTTCAAAACGAATGAAGATATCGTGAAACGGATTTCACTATTGGTGTTTTCACGGAAATCGAGCCCAGGACTCCTTTCAACGTTTTCACCTATCTAGTCTAGAAGTACCAGAAACAGCCAAAATCAAGCAATTTGGGACACCCTGTACACTTTAACAACTTATTCTTTCTTATCATACCCACATTCTAAATATCTTTTTTTTATTTCCCACATGTTTTCAATATACTTCATCCCATTCTCGGAATATTCCCTTTATTCTTCGTAAATTTCAACTATCCTCATGACAACTAACTAAACATGCAAGCATTGAAATCACCAAATAGAACCCGGATCCTCCGCCATTTAGTACCCTCGTCATTTCCCAATCCAACCCTGATAATATCCGCCGGAATTATTCCATCCCGAAAGAGCTGCATGACGCGGAGCGATACACGTCGGATCCGAACACGACGCTTCGGGTTCCGTATCTTTTGATAACGAAATCGCCATCTCGATTCCCTGAATAATTCATTATTCAACGGAAAAACACAAAAGAACGAATGAAACGCAGACAAAACTCCAAAAATGAGGAGACAGTTGAGCACTCAGCGCTGTTGAAGTGGGAAAAGTGGAATTTGCATACGAACCGGAGGTTGCCAGATCGTGCCCTGCAGGAAAAATATGTTGGCAAGCAGTTTTGGTGCTTCAGGGGGAAAATATTTCCATACGACACTACAGGATCTTTTTGGTGGGTGAATGGAAGTGAGCTGTCGTGTAGCTATATCGAGAATAAATCTGCTTTATGTTTGGTCCAATGAGTCTTTATTCTCTTCGTAGAAGTTTCACTGGTATTTATTCGTCAAAAAATTTTCAAAGACCGATCCACCCCTCACTGAAATTGACGTGATTCTCACTGATATGATATCAATCCAGTCGTTCTTGGACCAAATTGAAAATTTTACGAAATCAAACTGGCACTTACATAACAAGTGTAGATAGAGTAGAACGTAAGAAATTAATATTTTTTGATATATTTATAATAGTATTTCAAATATTGGTTTTTGAACTCCAAAGTGTTGCTCTGTGAAAAAAGATTTTATTTCAAATTCATCTACAATGGAACTAGATATTTACCTGTGAAAATAGAAACGAGAACTAATGGCGGTATTCTGCTTTTTCTCTGTAAGCTACGAATCTGTAGCGTACGATTGATCTGTAATTTATCTATCAATCTGTATGTGGCTGACTTACAGATTCGTAAATTTTGACATTCTGGAAGTTTTTCTGTAACTCTCGTATTAGAAGTGTCAATTTTGAACTACTTCGTAATAAGATCATAGAATAGAATTCATTTTCCTATAATTTTGGCTCGTAAGAATTGATTATTGGATATATTTACGTTCAATTCGTGTTCGTTACAACAAAAAAGAAAAATTAACCAGCAAAGTACGAAGATGAATTACAAAAGTTGTTGAGTTAAGTAAAGTATTTTATATTCTGTGACTAAAACAAATCATTCAGCATAACCTCACAATATACCTTTCAATATGTTTCCGATCACCTGTAAGCTACAGATTTATAGAAAGCGTTGAGAATCGTAATTGTCCTGTAAACTTATGAAAAGTTACAGATTCGCTTACAGATGAAAGCAGAATACCGCCATAAAGTTCATGAAATCTACCAATTTTCTGCTAATCACAAGTAAAAACCATTTTCAGAAAATTCAGAAATAATATTTCGACTTTAGTCACAACAAATGTCCATGGTAATTGATTATCATGGATTATCAGATGCAAATTCATTTTACATATTGTCATTAGTGTTGAAGTTGATTAGCAGAAGAAATATACTGCTATACAAGAGTTATGGATATCGTATTCAATCGTTTTGAAAAGTATGTAATCTTCGAGAAAATCGCTGTTATATCATTCAAAACTCAATAACAACTTGAATCGATACAATTAAAATCAGTATGTTACATTTCGTCAATCTGGTCGCCTTTTTTCTGAAGTTTGGTCCTTTGCATATGCATCATGAATGATCTTATTTTGAAATGGAGACAGTTTATCAACGGCTTCGATTTGAAACCAGTTTTCTGAAAATGCCAAGACGTAAATCAACAAACGCTGAGGCTAATGGGGCTTTCGTAATGCTACAGGGTGGCCTAACTAAGGTTGTTGTAGCGGAAAGGCTCCAAGTCAGCCAAAGTGTGATATCTCGACTTTGGAATAGGTTCAGGGAGACAGGTTCCGTGTTGGAAAGACCAAGGCTTGATGGGCGACGAAAAGAACACCTGCTCAGGATCGTTTCATCACCGTTTCGGCGCGAAGAAAGCCTACATCTACGTTTAGAATGCTACGGAATACTCTTCAAAATGCAGATAGGGTCCAAGTTTCTATCGAAACTATCAGACCACGTTCAAGAAAGGTGAATCCAGGTTCTAGACGTCCATTAAGAGGAGTTCCATTAGGTGGTGCAATAATTCCTAGTGGACCACGGCCAATATGCCTGGAAGACTCTTTCAATGTCAGTATTTCCGTTCGTGAAAGCCTCAAACTATTCATTTTTAAGTAGTCTTGTATAGAGCTTCATGAAATATTTCGAACATATTGTAATTAACACAAAGGTATATGTTAATTTAGATTCGAGATGGTAAGGGAATTACCTAACTTTTTGCGTGGTATATACGCATTTTTTTCCCTTTTAGTGCATATCAATTTGTTCTGAAATTTTGTAAAATGTAAAACAGTATCAGACCAAAATGTAAAAATTAAATCTGCCGAAGAACCAAGTTTATTCCCCAATGTCTTCATGATCTTGGGTATTCAGAATTGGCTCCCCATTGTTATTTCAATGTACCTAACGTTTTCAACTTTTTGTATCTCTTCTCAAATACCTCTTAAGATTCAGTTTGAATTTATTTTGAGTTTATGAGTTATTCACCACTCTGAAAATTCCGTCATAATGGGGACAGGTTTTCCGGAATCCTGGAGTGGATCTGGCAACACCGCCGCGATTCTCTGAGTCCTCCTGCCGAATTTACTCCAGTCAGCAGTCTGCGTCGAGCTCCCGTCGAGCAGGAATATCAGGGAATGCTCGTGCCAAGTCCCGACGCGAAAACCCCGATGTTGCTGAGTGAAATAAAAAACTTCTTTTAATGGCAACTAGAAGGCCTGAGGAGTAGCAGGGATTATCCGAAATTTTTAAGGTGTTCTTGTGAGTAAATTTGAGGAGATAATTGGTGGAATAAATTAAGAGAAAGTTTCAATAATATGTTTTCCACAATTTCTAGAATTTTTATAGGTGAAAATGAGAATGTCAGCCTTCACTGAAATTTGATTTGAAGTAATGAATATTGTTGGTAGATCTTCGGATGAATTGTTTTTTCAATATTTGATTGGATGTTCGACACTTTAGGAGATGAATAATTTTTCCATATGAAAAATCTCGAGAAAATGCCCATTATTTTTCCAATGGTAGACTTCGTTTAGGCTCAATCGATAAATAAAAAATAAGCGACTTTTATATAACAATAAACTGGTATGGTAGAATACCTTGAAATTGGACATAAAATTGTCCTATACAATATGTGTTGCAACAAACGATGTCGTCTGGAAACAGCTGTTATATTTTTGAATGTTGGTGATAAAGTGTTTAAAATCATTTTCTATCCCAGAAACTAAAGAGCGTGAGGGATCTAGTGGTGGGACAAATTGTGGCAATTGGCAATTAGATAAGATAGCTGACCCAGCGAACTTTGTTTCGCCTTAGAGATGAATAAAGTTGTACTAGCCATTAGTTTTTTTTTAAGAAGGAAATATATTAGGAAGAATGCAAAAAAGTACAAAATATACAAAAAAATTTAATTGCATTAAAATAGGCATGTAAATTATTATTCGTACATCAACAGAATTCTCTTTATTTTAGAGGTAAAAAGGTAACTTTTTTCATATTTTAATTTAACAATTTCTTCATCGTAGTACCTTGTGATGAACAACATTTTTAGTTTTTTTCTCGGGTGCGAGAATAAATATGATTGCCGACTCGTGAACACGCAAGTTTCAACTGTCCATGAGAAACACAACCATTTTCCAGATTTAAAGCACCCCTATTTGTTAATTGCCATAGCAAACGCAAGACGAATGGGAAATTGAATTCTCTCAAACTCAAATGGCATATCTGTTGGGATATGCCTATTCTGGGAATAGGAACTTCCTCACCTTCATACTTTTCTTTGAGAATTGTGTAATGAATCACGTTACTTTTAAGATGTTTCACCACCAAACGCGTTCCGTTGCATAATTTTGGTTGGTTGAGATTTCTCAACATAATGACAACTGATCCAATCTTCAATTGATAATTGTGCGGTGGCAAACCTGGTAAATCCAATGAGTTCAAGAACTCAGAAGGATAATTTTTAGTTTCATTCTCGTTTGTTGCACTATCTATAGATCAATATCAAAGCAGTGGACCAATAATTTCACTATGAATGATCAAATTTACGTTTATTGTGGATCGGCACTTTCTTCTGCGCAAAGACCTTAGAATTCCGAAGCTAAGACGTTTAGGCAACTGAAAATACACAGTAATTGTTCAAATTGCCATCTAATGGTAATAATAGTAGAATGGGGATTTGTTCAAAACATTTCGTAAAAAAATTTTCCGTAGTGTTCAGAAGAAAGATAAGTGTAAAAACACATGGACTCAGATGCGTTAACATTATTAGAGAATGTAGTTCACCGAATTAATATCAAATATAATACTTTCACGAAAACGCTATTAACCGTAGTGACACCTACTGGCATTATTCGCAAGAAGAAAAATCATTTTTTTTTTTCCATTTCATCAAATTTTTCAGAGTTTTAATGAACTCTATGTTAACCATGCCGTGGAAGAATCCAACAAAAAATCTTTCATAATAAACAGTTCATCCAATCTTGAGTTATAAATGGTGTAACCAACAAAATGGCCGACTTAGTTTAATATATTAAGATTTGCAAATCGGTCCAACTTTGAAATTTCTAATATAAACCTTCCTTTTTGATCTCTCATTCAGATTTTACATCTGAAGTGGTTGAAACCAAGTTTTTTCTCCCATTTTGGGTCTTTTTGCAGCGTTTCTCGTTCAAAAATCAATGTTAGACCCTGGGCATAAGGCCCAAAATCTGATGGGCCCAATTGATACTCCGAGAAAAATTACTAAGGACGACAGTATCAGAATATGAATTTTCTCATCCTGGTCTGAATGAACGCTGCGGATTTTTTAACAAAAAATTCTGCATAGACCCCAAACATACACGAAAAAATTTTTTGGTTTCAATCAATTCGGATGAAAAATTTTACGCTTAATCTGAATATGCTGGTCAACACAGGACACCGTTTTATTGTCAATCATTCAACAACAAGGTTGACTCAATTTTTCAAGATGATCACAATTAAACATTAACAAACATAAAACAGATACGATCTCCGAGGAATAACACAACAGGAACTGTATCCAAACTTCAGCGCTAATCGTTGTTTGAGCGATAATCGAAACTTCATCCTCTCGATAATCCAAACTTGGGCAGAAATCAACAGGCATAAAAAATTCCGCGAAAGGTCGGAGCATGAAATTTTCATATTTCCCTTCTCCCTTGATGGTTCGAGTAAATCGCTAGCGAATTCTTGCAGAGGAACATTCAGGAATATAAGGACCGTCTACACCGATACAAATTCGAGACCAGAGCCTTGAATTCTCCTGGTTATTTCCCTCCAGTGTGATATAACGGAATTTTATCGACAGCCAACAAAATTTAGAGCTATATTAAGACGAGTGAAAGAGAAACGTTTCACGCGAAATACTCTTGTATTTCCCTGTTGAATTTCTAGAGGGATTTGAGAATGAGAGTAGTAAACTCTGCAGAAAAGATTGGGAACCTGAATTACGAAATTGTATGCAGACCATCTTGGTTCAGTTGAGCCAATAAATTTATAAATATTCACTTTTTTACCAGGGAGAGTTGCTATCTATTCATTTATTCATTTTTGTACAACTGCCATTAAAAGTGATTTTTTCAATGACAGCAAACAATGTTAGAATTGATTGTTTACGTGGATGCGTGTAGAAAATATTTTTAACATTACTGTTAATAGTATATTCTAAAACAAGTTGCAGAATGAGCTCCTATTCCAACACGAATGCGAAGTTCGAAAACGAGCGACGAAGGAGCGAGTTTTCGATAGCATGAGTGTTGGAATTGCCTTCTGCAACGAGTATTAGACGGTATTTTCTCTATTTCAGTCAATTTTTGTGAAATACTCTCGAAATTCAAATGAAAATTCAGATTAGTGACTTTTGTATTGTATCTTGGCAGTTGAGGTGACGTACGAAATTTGACAGATCACGAAATATGAATTGATTTGATTCGAAACTAGATTCGATCGGAGGTCAGTACTGACAACCATAAAACGAAAAATATAACTGAAAACAATGCTGTAATGAGTTTCATTACAGCACTACTTTTAGTACTGTAATGAACTCATTACGATACTGAAATAGAGAAAAATATTTTTAGCACTCCATTTTCTTATGATCAAATCAGATGAGAAAAATTCAGCAATTGCAAATTTTTATTATCAATATTTAACAATCATTACTCATGAACATTAATATTAATCGTAAAACTAGAACAATTACTAACATTAATGCCCTGTGACGTAAGGGAGCTTCGCAACACATTATTAGAATCCTCAGCACCATCAGTACTTGTAAAAACCGGAAGTACAATATTGGATGATGATGATCCAAAATCTGTTGAGGTTGGGAGAATTTTTTCAGCAATGACATTTCTATATGCAATGAAATGATCAACATAGCCCCCGGCTACCGTCGAAGACTTCCATCCACCATATTTTTTATATCCGTAATATTTGCTCCAGATTCTGCTAGCAATGAAGCGAAGGATCTTCGAAAACAGTGTCCTGTATATGGCTTTGGTTCTGGCAGTTTGAGGAATTCGGCAACAATCGATGGTATTTTCCCAAATGTATTAATACCAACTGGATTGGCAGTGCATTTATTATTCATGTATTTCAGGAAAAAACGACAATGTTTGATGACAGAAAGGCGTAGTGCATACTACTTATGAAAAAAGTCTACGTATTTCAAAATAATACTGAAAGAACGACTGACTTTAGTTTTTTATTTGAGAGTTGTATAACTAATGATTTATTCGTTATTTCGATGTCTTCCACTGATAAATTACACAATTCTTCACGCCAACAGGCTCCAAATATTCCGAAAATAGTTGCAACCTTAACCATCAAGGATTTCTCATCTGGTGCGTCCTTCATAAGCTTTTCAACTTGTTCACGAGTGAGAATTTTCGATTTTTTGGGACGATATCCTTCACTTTTCCGTTTTGAATTTGCTATAACCTTGAAAAATTCACTAACATCCACACCATTTTTAACAAGGGCGCTAGACTTTATCATTGAAAATCTGCTCCACAAAGTTGATGAACTCCATATTTTTGATTTTTCTTCTACGCCAGGAAAACAGTTTCACTGAAGTTCCCTTCTACATTTTTCAATTCACATTGTTATATGCTGGACAGATTTTTCAGGTAGGAGTTCCAGATTTTCTCTTCTTGCACACTCTTCAATATCCAGAGGAACAACCAAATCGTCATTTTTATTAATGATTTGACTCTCGACAATCATATTGAGCAGTTAAAAAACCCAAGACGAAAATTGGACAGGAAGGAAATTCAAATGACAGCGTCTCTTCTCATTTGTCAGTAATCATAACGTTGGTAACGTTTGAGATTCACAACAACCTTTTGATGATTTGGATATTAAAATGCATTATGAAGTTTATTATCATTGCAAATTCGCTCATTTCATTATCAAAATAGGGCAGTTGTACAAAAAAAATTGTATGGAATTTGTGTTAGAAGTGATTTTATTTTGTTCGTGAAATTGTTCAATTTGCTCCGCTCATTTAACAAACTTCTTCACTGGCATTATTGAATTACCTATGCTTTGCTGTTTTCCCAAAATTTTACACCTGCATATTTTGATAGCAAATTACTTCACTCAGTTCGTTTGCAGAGAATTGCTTCTCCTACAATAATCCAATTAATCTACATAAAGAAAACAACTTCCAAGAAAATTGTCTACAGCTTCAATTTCTCCTTACAAAATAGACGCATTATACACCTATAGCTAAAAAAAAAATTCACGACAAACGTCAAAAGAAATCATAGATACAAACTATCCGATATACATAGGTATTACAGACTAAGACAGATCCTGGGGAAATAATCAAAGAGAGCAATATGCGATATCAATTCAAATCTGCAAGAAGAGAACTGTGATAATGAAGAGTTTTAGAGACATATTCAGAGAACTAAGAGTTCTATAATGCTTTAAGCTAGCATCCACTTCTGTCGATATCTCGATGAACTACCATTCTGGCTATGATATGCAAAAATCCTCAGAAAACTCCTGAATGCTACAACCAACCCATTTTAAAATGACGGATTAAGTCTTCTAGTAGTCAATTTCGAAAATCCCCACTTTCGCCCCTCCCTGATCAATAGTGAGTGACCTTCTCCATTATTCTGAGCCGCCTCGTCCTCCCATATTGTCTCCTTGAATAGACGTTATTGAAATCGTAAATCTGGATTTCCGCAGGATCAGGATCTCGACTCCCTAAGAAGCCCTTTAATTTAGACCCGACGAGAAGCTACGAGTGCTATACGGGGGAGGTGCGCCATCTGTGTTTTCCCCGAGGTGCGAAGTTGCGATTTGCATAATTCCCGATTGGAACTGCGGCGCGATGAATAAATAATGTGTACAATAATTGATTATGTTTGTATTGCGTGGAAGTTCGGAGGGGGGAAATGGAGGCTGGAGCACCTGCTGGATTGGAGTTTCTCCATTCGATCGAAAAGTGTTCGTTGGCGAAATTATCCCCTCTTTATTTCTCTTGAAAATTTTAAGAGATCGATGCCAATCTGAATGAGTAAATAGTGTTTTTGTAGGACATCGTCAACATAACGAGGAGGTGTCATACTCCCTCGATGTGGAAAACCATGAGAATTATTAATTTCTCAAATCACATAATTCAAAATGAAAGATAAATACAATGTGAGAAAGAAAAATGAGAATTAGTAATCTCTCAATATACTTGTTTGGAGAACTGACATCATAACCTAAAAGGATTAATGGAATTTTATGTACCCGCCGTCTGGAGATAAAAATAATTTCCAAGCCATTAACCAGTTACTATAAACAGTTCCCACGCATGAAAACGCTAATCTAGCAAAAGGGGTCGTTAGATGGAGAATCATTGCTGAAATTCAAAATTGAATATTTTTTCGGACACGCTTAATTTAGAGAAGGAGGAAAAAACTTATTTATCTATTTATTTATTCATCGTTTGGCAAAGCAAGAAGTATAAATGAAAGTGACCATGAATATAAAACAAAGTATATCTGACATAAAAATAAATAGGATAGACACTGATATAGATATAAATAAAAAAGGAGATAAATATGTCATTGAATTTTGCGACGACAGATGTGATTAAAACTTCAAATTAGAGCTCCACATCCAGAGAACGTAGCCAGTCCAGTGCAGAAGGTATCGCATTAATATTGTCTCTGAATGGTCCCAGGTACTTCCTTAAAGGGCATTCCTGGACAATATGCTCTATAGTTTGTTGATCAGCTCCGCAGTTGTAGGTTGGAGATTGGCTAAGTCCCCACGTGAACATCATAGCATTACATTTTGCATGGCCTGTCCTAACTCTATTGAGTCTACTCCAGATGTTTCTCTCCAGATCAAATCCGGGTAGAGCAAGTGTGGGGTCAACTATGTGATGTGTGTGTATTGGTGACATGTTCCACTTATGGCGCCAGTCTTGTTTGATCTGCGGGTTATGATCCACTTCAGCTCATAAGGGGTTCCGGGATTTGAGGCTCTTTGATTTCAATAGATCTGATAATTTGGTTATACCAAAATTAAAGGTATGGAAGACCACCTACCAGAAGTTGAGAGCAGATTGAAATCCTAAAGGAGCATTCAGTAGATCTGAGGGATACGGTTGGAGAGGTTTCGAACAGTGAAAAAACCAAAGTAATGGGGTTTTTGAAACAGGGAATTTTTCGTTATCAATTAGAATTTTCTAGTCTGGAAGCGCGATCGCAAATTACGTTATTTTTTACGAAACGGGAGTGAAGCGTTTCGGGTCAGAACTTTTTCTGTTTCGAATGTTTGAGGAGTCCAAAAATCTCGAAATCTCTCATCCAATCACCTCACAGCTAAGTTTTTTATTTAATTTCTTTTTGGATTTCAAGCATTTCGTTAAAGAAGTATTTTCTCAGTTTAGTCTAATATAAAAAAGTATGAACAACTAGTTAAAGGAAGTTTGTTTGTTTAACTTGTTGTTTTTCTGGGAAATGGATTTTTATGTTAGCTATTTAGATGGTTTATATTTTCCTCAAAAACTAAACTCTCTACAAGAAACATATCACTAAGTCCTGCTCACTCGTGCAATAGGCCTTACCCACACACTTTTCGAGTCGGAGAGAGCCCAATTTTGTTTGTTAAGTGACGGGAAGCCGCTCTTCTGTTAACCTCTCAACATCTAAATGAACTCGTAGGTATAAGTCATTTTTTCACATAGGTGACCAAAATATCTATGGGTTTTATCACAGTTATACTGACTATTGAATTTGGATTCACCTGTGGAATAACTATAATTTATCGAAAATAAATATTCGATAATTTTTTTCATATTTTGTCTAATCCTACATGAAACAAAGAGTAACAAATCGTTAAAATAGGGAAAATATTCGTGTCATTTAGAGAACATAGGTTTTTTATTTCTTGGGAAACCTAGCGAATCAAGACTTGACGATGTGTGTAATTTACATTCAGTACAGCTTTACCTTCTCATCTATAGAAATATTGTCTGGGAGGTCTTTGCATATTCCTGAAAACTTAATTTGGGTTTTCTCTCCCAGTCTTTGAAACAAGAAACAATTTTTTAAATATCAGAAATCTGTCAGGTGCCAAAACTTTACAAGAAGGAATTGTTGCTTAACAATGAACAAAAAGAAAACACTTTAAACTCTGAAGCGTAACGTTTCGGAGTCTAAATCAGACTCCATCGTCAGACAATTTCTATTTTTCATACAACTCCGTAGAATCGTGACAATATTTTGATTGTTTAATTGACATTTGTCAATATATGATGAAAATAGATTAATATTGAATACTAAATGTTGATATCGTTATTTCATTTCAAAATTCTCTGAAACCAATTCTTTTTTCAATAAATCTATCCGAATTTGATGTCTTCCTACTAAACAATTGGCGAGATTATTAGCCTCATCTAACAAAATACAAGCCAACTCCTTGATTTTTTTTTCATGTTTCGTTGAATGAGGTTAATAATCGCACCAATTGTTCCGTAGGAATAGATCGAATTTGGATGGATTCATTTATATACAGGTGTCCCGTAAAGACCACGTCAAACGAAAACGGAATGTAGTTCAGAATGTGCTCCATCTGATGTGAAAAAATTGTTCATATGAAAGTCTCACAGTTTTCGAGATATTAGATGTTTTATGAAAATATTGAATTTTTACACTTACAATGCTTTCTCTCTTGCGGAAGCTACAATTGAATACTATTTGAATCAGTTTTTTCCGTAAATATTGTCGAATGATTACTTCAATTCATGAAATGAAAAATAGCTCAAAATATACAACAGGGATTCTGAAAAAAAAAATTTTAAATTCATGTTTTGAAGGAAGTGTTTTTTGTACTGAATTCTATCTGCCGTTGTGTAAAAAAAAGACACTAGACCTTTTCTGCATATTACGTTGAAAAGTTACCTTTTATGTGAGGATTCCGAAAAAGTATAATACAGGTGATAACCTTCTTCAGAAAGAAAGATATTCAAATGTTCATCGAAAATGGAGCATTTCTGTGAAAAACTGATTTTTTCACCTTTTCCATAAATACTTTCATTTTGCACTTCCTGCTGAAAATAATCAATCAACAAATCAATAAAATGTTATTAAGATGCCTATTCACTGACTGAATTTATTATTTCTTTTTTTTTTGCCTAAAGAACTCTCGAACATCGATGTGATGTGGTGCGATTCAATAATTCAAACTCAAGGTACTTAAGGTATCTATGGAAACGTTCATTTTCATCTAGTGGAAGGAAGGAAGAGTTCCTGGGAGTCGTAAAAGTAGTGGCCGGCCTTCGATCGTGGAGGATGACCCCATTTCGAATGAAGTCGAAAATAATCCTTCAGTATCAACCAGAATGAAAGAGCTCATGACGGGCATATCAAAATCAAGTGCCCATAGAATCTTAAAGAAACACAAATTTTACCACTACCATATTCAGAGAGTTCAACACCTACTAGCCCGAGTAGAATTTTGTCAACAAATGTTGCTGAAACATACAGCAAATCCCGATTTTTTTCAATAATATCATTTGGACTGATGAGTCTTCCTGTACTCAAAGCGGGTATATCAATTGGCATGATCTTCATCGAGAATCCGCACAATATAAGGCAAGATAGATCCCAATATCGATTTACGGTGAATTTATGGACTGGAATATACGATGGAAAAATATTCGGTCCGACAGAATTGCCGCAATCATTAAACGGCACCAATTATTTGAATTTTCTAGGGAAGAGTGTACCCTTACTCTTAGAACATATAAAACTGGAAATGCGACGTATTCTATGGTTTAAACAAGACAGGTGCCCAGCACACCACAGTCGGAAGGGGCGGTGACATTTTGTGGCCTCCCCGTTCACCAGACTTAAATGCTTTGGATTTTTTTACTCTGGTTTTTCAAAGAACGAAAATTATTCGAATCCCATAAGAGATGAAGCACAACTAAGGGACCGCATTCGTATTTCAGCATCCAAAATAGCGGGGAGAAGTTTGAATGGTTTGAAAAGGTCATTTCTCAATAGATGCAGGGCATGTAGCGAAGGAGGTGTCATTTTGAGCATTTGCTCTAATACGAATCCTGATTTTTTATTATTGATATTTTTAAAGTTTCTTGACAATAGATTTGTTGATGTTGAAGGTCCTGTGCGTTATTATATTATATCATTGCAATTAATGAATAATTTCACTTAATAAGTGATTTAAGAACTAACTGACATTTTTCAAGAGAATTATTCAATATGTTACAGTAGAATCTGCAAAATTAAAGGATTTGTGGAAAAGGTGAAAAAAATCAGTTTTTCACAGAAATGCTTCATTTTCGGTAAACATTCAAATATCTTTTTTCGAGAAGGAGGTTATCACCTGTATTCTATCTTTTCGGAATCCTCACATAATAGGCAACTTTTCAACGTAATATGCAGAAAAGGTGTAGTGTTTTTTTTTACACAACGTCAGATAGAATTCAATACAAAAAAACACTTCCTTCAAAACATGAATTTAAAATTTTTTTTTCAGAATCCCTGTTGTATATTTTGTGCTATTTTTCATTTCATGAATTGAAGTAATCATTCGACAATATTTACGGAAAAAACTGATTCAGGAAGTATTCAATTGTAGCTTCCGCAAGAGAGAAAGCATTGTAAGTGTAAAAACTCAACATTTTCATAAAACATCAAATATCTCGAAAACTGTGAGACTTTCATATGAACACTTTTTTCACATCAGATAGAGCACATTCTGAACTACATTCCGTTTTCGTTTGACGTGGTCTTTACGGGACACCCTGTATATCAACATCTAGTAATCAATATTAATCTATGTTCATCATTATATTGACAACTGTCAATTAAAAAATCAAAATATTGTCACGATTCTACGAAGTTGTATGAAAACTAGAAATTGTCTGACGAAGGAGTCTGATTTAGACGAAACGTTACGGTTCAGAGTTCGAAGTGTTTTCTTTTTGTTCATTGTTAGGCAACAATTTCCTTTTGTAAAGTTTTGGCCCCTGACAAATAAGAGCTCAAATTTTACGCACGTCTTTTTTTCTATAATTTAAAAAATTTTCTAATTGTTTCTTGTTTCAGAGACTGGGAAAGAAAACCCAAATTGAGTTTTCAGGAATACTTCTCACAGTCAGTTGTCTGAACATATTATATTTACATTATGTGGTATGTTTCTATTTTCCGATTGGTTTGATTCGTGTATGAATTGAGCTGCCTGATTATTCCCATCCAGTATGAGTAAAATTTTGTTTTTCTCTCATTAATTTTCCAAAGTCAACTGATATTATTCTACAACAGGTTCAAAAATTCGGGTATGAATTTTCTCAGAGGTAGCCTATTATAAGTTCCGCGTATCCCAGAGTCAACAAGCGGTCTCTCTCTACACAAAATCCAATAATTTCAGGAGAGCAAATGGGCGTGAGACGTAAAGTAAATATTGAAGTAAGCGCGAAAGACAATGAGGACGCTTATTTACCGAAAGTTCATTTCGAACTCCTGCGGAAAACGGCGGAATTTCCCTAATTCGGAAATTAATCAAAGGCTGCGAGAAAGGGGGAAACTTATCATTATCACCGACAGTAATTGGCCGGCGGGATGAGTTGCGACGATAATTTTTATCCAGGAATCTGGAAGATGTCCAATTAACTGGGGATCCTGCAGATCCTGCCATCTGAAGAGTCGGACCCGACGAGGCGAGAATTATTGTCTTTGGAAGTTTGCTTCTACGTCCTTTTCATCGAGTCTGGTTCTAGCTTCAGCCAAGAGAATTGCTGTTGTGCGACGCAAATAGTGACCTCATATTTGTGGAAGGTCATACTAAATCAAAATTGGAGAAATATATGGAAGGTCCAGCGACTGACTTGTTCGTCTTTATCTAACTGCTGTACAGTCCAAAGCATTCAACCGAACGCAGTCAAAACAGGGCGTTTTTCAACATGTTATGTCTCAATCCTTGAAGTGATTTTTTATATGAAATATAGACGTTTTTAATTTTGGACTAGGTATTTGAAACGTAATGCAGTGATTGCTTTTCTTTGGAAGGAAAATCCAATTTCGAAAATCTTCGACCGCTCCCAAAACTTCAATTGTAAGTTGTCCCTGACACGTGAATGAAAAGGTTTAATTAGGACGTCTGTAGAGAAATACTCCTAGACTTGCGCAGGCCAAGAGATTTGTGGAATTCTCGCCGACCTACAGCAGGAAGCTCATAAAGCTGCCACGAGTTGAGCTTCGAGTAATGGGAAAGTCAGCAGATGAAACCTGCAGACTATGTGGATCAGAGAAAAAACGGCGGAACACATGGTATGCAAGTGTCCAGAGCTGGCGGAACTAAGAACCATTCACATGGGGAAGTAGGTTCTGGATCCACATGAAGTAACCGCGCTAAGGCTCCTAAGGATGTCGTTGGATTCATCAATACCATTGAAGGCCTCCTTGGGATTTAAATGAACGAGTTGGGTAAAGAACAAAAGATCCTTGCGGTCGAAGTTCTCGGAAGGCTGAACGAAGCCACAATGACCCTTGTTCAGGATAATAATAATAATAGGACGTCTGTAAGGTTAAAGAAAAATCAGGTCCTTGCACATTGGTCGCCAATTGTGTAAGGTTATGATATAATACTTAATGCCCCAGCTAGTCAGAACATGAAACCAGCTTACATCTTATATGAGGCAAAATGGGACAATGTGCTTCTACTCTGGCTAATGATAATCAAAACTTGAACAATCGAGATTTATTCTTCTCTGATGACAGTAGCTACAAAATCTATTATTACAAGTTGAAACATCAAAATATGAGGACAAGAGTATCTACAAATATGAACAATTCGTTAGATTTTTCATTCGCAAGCGTTCTTCGTTCTTAGTTAACTTATCTTATTTGAATAATGCCTAATAAGGAAAGTGATCATTCCTCGACTTCTTCCAAAGAAGTTCTTAACTCTCCAGAAAGACGTTGTAACTTCGAATTCTTCCAGAAAAAATGGCTTTGCAAGAGGTGTTGAAGGTTTGTTTAATTCCCTCCGAAAAGGTGTTGAAGGATAAATCCCCTCCAGAAAAGGCGTTGAAGGTCTAATACCCTCCAAAAAAAGGGGTTGAAGGCTTAACTCCCTCCAAAAAGGTGTTGAGGATTTAGCTCCCTCCAAAAAGGCTTTTAAAACCACTTGCATCAGTTTTTTGTATCGGCAGAATCTCACTATTCCCCGAGATCTCTGATAATCCTCGTTAACATAAAGAAAATTCAAGAGAAGAAAAATTGTCCACGTGTTCAACGAAACACCCGCACAGATAGATCGAGAAATTGAAAATTCGAGGATCAAGGAATTGCGAAATGTTCGAATTCAATCAATTATAACTTAGATAAACTGATCTAGAAGGAAAGTTGATTCATCAAATAATCGAGGAAATCAGATGAAAAGTCACAAGAAACTCAAAATGGCAGAACCCAAGCGTGCTATCCAAGTACTTCACTTCACATGAAACAAACGAACTATTAGCAAAGATGAAGCAATGGCTGTGTGATTAACTTTGTACTCACCGATATTTATCAATCGCCACAGATAATAAAGTTCACTCGAGAACGAGAGAACAGTACCACAATTTCTTCGACGTACGAAGCAAAAAACTCTGAACTTTCTGATTCCATATGCAAAAAAAGGATTAAAACATGTTGAAACCTAACGGAGATTTTGCATTTTCAAAAGCGGACAGTTCAATTGCCGGAACCAGTAAACTGAATCGAGCATAGTTTTTTCGCCATAAAAGGAAACATTGTTAAATGGAAAATACAGAGAGAAAATAAACGAATTGGTGTTATGAAACTGAAACCTTTACGAGGGATTTTGCCAAATGTGCTTTCCCACCGGACCTTTTGTATAACAACCAGAACAAGCCTATTTCTTGGACAATCCCGTGAACGATAAGACTCATAGTCCCTTCTTTTCAGCTCTAGGGAAATAACCCCGCCTCCTTCAACAATAGGGAATTCTACATCGGATGGTTTCTTAGTTCCAAAAGAATTGACTGTTTATTTTCGTTAGCAACCAGCATATAACGGAGTTTCTGCTCTTTACATGAAATAGTTACAAAGACATGAAGAAACTTGATACGTTCGAAAGTTTAATTTGCTACCTCATAAATATTTGAAATTCTGTTTAATATCGTGAACTTCGGACTTCTTGAGTAACAGCGAGTCGATACCCTATTCAAATATTCCACGATTCGGGAATCATAGGTAACGAAGAGGCCAATAAACTTGCCAGAGAGGGTGCTCGGAAACCATTCACTGGCCCAGAACCTTTCTGTGGTATAGGAAGATGTACATATAAGAAGGAGTTTTTGGAGAAGGAGAAAACTGAAAGAGAAACACTCTGGCAGAATCTCCCAGGGTTGAATCAATCCAAAAAGTTCCTTCGGAATTTTGCAAGATCCAAAAAATATTTGGATCTCAGTAAGAACCAACTACACCTCCTCACTGGCTTTCTTACAGGGCATTGTCGCCTCAGAAAGCACTTGCTGAGAATGGGCGTATCGGACACTGACGAGTATAGATTCTGTGGGGAGGAGGAAGAAATTTTTATTCACCTAGTCACAGAATTCTTCGGCATTGTAAGCCAAAAGAAACAATGCTTTGGTCAAGAGACCTGTAGGAGTGAGGAATAAGCCTCACTGAAGCCTTCCGAGATATTGGATTTCATAAGATCTCTGGGACTGGAAGGCGAGCTGTAAAGCTTTGTCAGGGGGCATAAAAGACCATCAGGTCGCAGTGGACTGTAACCCCTTTAAACTATTAACTATTAAGCCGAATTCTCATCATTTGCGGAACGTTTTAATTATCATCTTTAATATGAGGAAATCTGCTGGCTGAAGCTAATCGAATGCTCTCAAATATTTCTGGTGAGGCAGCTTTTAGTGAAAGAACGTGCCGAGAGTGGTTTCAACGCTTCAAGACTTCAAGATTTTAACGTCGAAGACCAGCATGGTGGTGGAAGAGATAAGAATTGGAGGCATAACTTGATCAAGACAATCTCAGGCGATCGTTAACGAACGCAATTAATGCGTTTGAGCCGAGTAATGAAAAACAAACGGCTGCAAACTCCATGTATACTCATCTATAGCTACTGTCGTGCTTCATATCTAATAAACAATGAAAAACAAACATTAAAAAAAAAAATTTTTTTAAATTCATAACAGTTTGTAGAAGTGTGTTATCAAAATTTCAACTGCAAAAGATGCTTTTCCTATTCGAATTCTCCGAGATGTGGATACTTCTGGAATTTTCCAGGTTTCAGCTCAAAAGTATTCAAGTTATACCGGGATGTTCATAGTGTATATCCCTGTATTAATGCTTCCTGCTCCATCGCATTCTTCCGATTCTTCGAACCCCTTCCAATCACAATAGATCACACCGAGCATCATCCCCCTATTTCCCCATTTTCTTTCCCCCGGAATCAACATACGAATCCGATTTTCCCTCGGAATATCCGGAAATTCGCAAATCTAATTGTGCCGAATGTCAAGGTCGCATCTAGCCTTAGCGCCGCTCGACATCGCCCCCTCCCGACCTTATCGAGTCGAATAAACTCGCGGAAATGGGGTAAACTTCCCCTTCGCCCTCGTGGCGGAATTAACGATTTCAATAAACCCTGAGGAACACAACGATTCGCGGGGAACGGATACAAGACTGTGGAGCGGATGTCGGTGGTGCAAACGACCAACACCGATGGTAAGGGAGGTCGCGTTTCATTTAAATGTGTGCTTTTTTCTCTCAGTTGTTTCTAGACCTTTTTTCTACGAAAAAAAAGGTGATATCAGTCTTCATTCTTTTGTTCTGCAGACTGCTATTCCTTTTAATGAAATATCCTTCATAAACTTCACTCATGTGATCAAATATTTGTCGTCTTAGATGATTAAATATACACTGCGCAAAAAAAATTAACGCACATTATGGACATCTCAAATTTATTCTACAACTGACGATATTCTCAATAATGAAAATCTCAATAATAATTATTTTTATCAGAATTATGCATGCATATGTATGTTATCCACTTTCAACGTTTTTTCTTCAATACAGATGTTTTTCCCAGGAGGAATAAAAAAAGATGATATTATCACATTTTGAATGTATTGGCTCCATTATAAAATCAGTTGTAGTGATCAATAGTTTTTCTTCAGTTTGATTTTCTACACTCGATCGCTATGCAACGCGAAACACGCAATTTGACTAAAGAGGAATGTCCCCAAGCTGTAGTTTTGCGAGAAGAAGGGTGGACATACACAAGAATTGCAGAAAGGTTTGGAGTTTCATATACAAATGTGTCCAGAATGTTGCAGCGATTCAGGGAGACAGGTATGAATGTCCGTAGACCAGGACAGGGTAAACCACGGGTAACAACTGCCATTCAAGAACGTTACTTGAGAGTTTCTTCTTTGAGACAACGGTTTACAACCACTCGCTTAATCGCCTCAGAGAATATGATTTAAGGCCTCGTGTCGTGGCAGGAGGCCCAGCTCTTGGCCTAGCCCATCGAAGGGCGCGTTTGGATTTTGCGAGAGAGCATATCCATTGGGAAGAGGCCGATTGGGAAAGAGTTCTCTTCACAGATGAGTCTAAATTCTGCCTCTACCATTATGATCGACGTTCCCTTGTACACAGACGTCTACATGAAAGATATGCTCAATGCAATTTCCTGAATACTACTGGTTTCGGGGGTGATCGTTTATGCTATGGGGTGGAATATCTTTGACTACTCGCACAGACCTAGTAGTCGTTGATAATGGAGCTATGAATGCTGATAAGTATATAAGGAACATTCTTGAAGAGCATGTAGTCCCATTGGCTCCATACATTGGTGAAAATTTCATTTTTATGGACGATAATGCCAGACCCCATCGTGCGCTCATCGTTCAGGAGTACCTTGAAGAGCTTGAAGTCTCTCGAATGGAATGGCCAGCAAAAAGTCCAGATCTCAATCCGATTGAGCAGGTTTGAGACATCCTCAATAGAAGGCTGAGGAGTTCAGAAAATCATCCAGCTACTCTTTATGACTTAGGAATCCAACTCGGAGAAATCTGGGAAGGATTAGATCAGAACATCTTAAGATCACTCATTTTGAGTATGAACCGTCGTTGCTGAGCTGTAATTAACGCAAGGGGTGGAAATACCAAGTATTAAATCACTTATCAGCATTTCAGTATTTTGAAAATTGTTCATTTCTCTCCTTTCCCATAAGATTCGGTGAAATCATGAATTTTTCTTTCATTTAATGTGTCTTGTTACGTTCAAAACCTTCCCGAGAGAACATAAAAACTAAGTTATAAGTCAATGTAGTCTTAACTTTCATTGAAATTGAGATTTTCAGAATGTGCGTTAATTTTTTCGCGCAGTGTATTATTGTTGTATTTAAAAGGCCCTGTCCCATATGAACAGCACGTTTATTAGGTCTTACAATATTTATTTGGTGTTATTTCACTGAGAATCAGAAGACAAATGAAAATTTCAACAACAAGAAAGGCAAAATAAATTAATTTGCACTGAAAAATAAAGCGTTTCCCATGATGACGTCTATTCGCTCATAAAACTCGCCTTTCAACGGAAAATGGCTGCCAAATAGAAGGTGTACTATGGGAATTCCTTACAATTGTGAATTTATTCATGGAAAAATTCAAACGGAGTGATAACGAATCGGCATCAAAGAAACCATCTACGTGGCTACGTTATGTAGATGATACTTTTGTCATTCTAAAACACGGAGACTAAGAATTGCAAGCTTTCTCAACACATCTTAACAGTTGACACCCAAATATTTAATTCACTATGGAAATTGAAAAAAATGGTGATCTACCCTTTTTAGACGTCCTAGCAACTAGAAAGCGTCATGAGAAACTAGGACGCAGGTTTCATAGAAAACCAACCCACACTGACAGATATTTACAGAAGGTATCCATCACCCAAGACAGAAACGAGGAGTTATCAAAACACACGCAGAAAGTGCCCGACGATTATGCTAGCCGAAATTTCTGGTGGATGAACTTGTTAGGTTAACATTTACAGCATGCATTCATCGCCAATGGATATAATGCCAAAGAAATTCAGAGGGCAATAAGAACAAAAATGCTGATAACACATCACAAATCTAACGGAAGAGCCATCTTACCATACATCCCAAAGGTCACAGATAGAATTGGTGAAATACTGTAAAGGCACAACATCGAGACCGTTTATAAGCCGACACAAAAACTAGGGCAAATGATCAAAACAACCAAAGACAAAGTCGACCCACTTCCACAAGCTGGTATTTGCAGGAAACCTTGTGACTGCGGCAAAGTCTATATTGGCACAACAAAGCGAAGTATTAATACGAGAATCTAGGAGCACGAAGGATGCTGTCGACTGAATCAGACAGAAAAATCCGCACTAGCAGAACATACGCTAACAGATGGACACAACATAAATTTCCCAAAGGCGGAGATTATTTCCAATATCAAAGGTTACTATCCCAAGCTGAACAGCCATTGAAATTTATTAACACAAAAATTCATGTCAAAGTCTCGGTCGGTTCATAGACTTTTAGTAGAATACCAAATTTAGTTATCACCCACATTAATATACGATTTCTTCTCCCGGACTGTCGGCCAAATACCTAACAGCTGCTGTCGGTGTATCTTCGAGATTGGTATGAAAAGAGTCTTCCGGGCTTATTGGCCGTGGTCTATTAGGAATAATTTCACCTAACGTTTCGCCTACAACTTCGGTAGGCATCTTCAGAGGATTCTCGGTCTAAGGTTGTACCTCGAACGCTGAATTTCTGACACTGGCGCGTTCGAACCGGAAACGTCATCTGCGCGCCAGTTTATGGCGGGAAAAAGTGGCGCGTCTACGTGCGCGATGCTGATTGGCCCATCGCTCCCGCTTCGTGTCGGCTTGATCTTTGTTTTTTCTAAGGTCGGTAACCAGGCGCTATGCAAGAAAGGGGTCTCCTCTTTTCTATTTATGTTATTTTTGTGTTTATAAATTTCAATTGCTTCCATGTTCAGCCTGGGATAGTAACTTCTAATATTGGAAATAATCTCCGCTTTTGAGAAATCTATGTTGTGTCCATCTATTAGCGCATGTTCTGCTAGTGCGGATTTTTCTGTCTGATTCAGTCGACAGCACCGTTCGTGTTCCTTAATTCTTGTGTTAATACTTCGCTTTGTTGTGCCAATATAGACTTTGCCGCAGTCACAAGGTATTCTGTAAATACCAGCTTGTGAAAGTGGGTCAACTTGTCTTTGGTTGTTTTGATCATTTGCCCAAGTTTTTGTGTCGGTTTATAAATGGTCTCGATGTTGTGCCTTTTCAGTATTTTTCCAATTCTATCTGTGACCTTGGGGATGTATGGTAAGATGGCTCTCCCGTTAGGTGTGATTTGTGATGTGTTATCATCACGGGTGGAAGTTTTTGTTCTTATTGCCCTCTGAATTTCTTTGGTATTATAGCCATTGGCGATGAATGCATTCTGTAAATGTTCAAGTTCATCCTCCAGAAATTCCGGCTCGCATAATCGTCGGGCTCTTTCTACGAGTGTTTTGATAACTCCTCGTTTCTGTTTGGGGTGATGATTAGACTCCTTATGTAGATATCTGTCAGTGTGGGTTGGTTTTCTATAAACCCTGTGTCCTAGTTTCCCATTAGGCTTTCTAGTTACCAAGACGTCTAGAAATGGTAGTGCACCATCCTTTTCAACTTCCATTGTGAATTGAATATTTGGGTGCCTACTGTTGAGATGGTTAAGAAAGCTTGCAATTCTTCATCTCCGTGACCCCAAATGACGAAAGTATCGTCTACATAACGTAGCCACGTAGATGGTTTCTTCGATGTCGATTCGATGGCACTTTGTTCGAATTTTTCCATGAAGAAATTCGCAATTGCAGGACTTAGAGGGTTTCCCATGGCGACACCGTCTATTTGTTCATAGAACTCGCCTTTCCACTGAAAATAGCTGGATGTTAGGCAAAGTTCAAAGAGCTTTGCTATGTCATTCGGGAATATCTCCGAAACGTAGTTTAGCGATTCTCTGATGGGAACTAATGTGAACAGAGACACAACATCAAAACTAACGAGTCGGTCATTTGGTCCCAACTGGATGTTCTGCAGCTTTTCTACAAAGTGAGTAGAGTCCTTGACAAAGGTTTCCGTGTTTCCCACATAAGGTCTCAACATCGTCGTTAAGACTTTGGCTAAATCGTATGTTGGCGAGTCAATGGTACTAACAATTGGTCTCAATGGGACATTATCCTTGTGAATTTTCGGAAGTCCGTATATGCGCGGAGCCCTTGCTTCACTTTTACAGATTCTCTTTTTAGTTTCTTCATCTAGAGAAGAAACTTTTATGAGAGCCTTTGCTTGTTTGATTTTGGATGAGGTAGGATCTCTTCTGAGTTTAGTGTAGTTTGAAGGCTCTAACAACTCCCTCATTTTGAAATCATAGTCTGACGAATTCATTACTACCGTTGCGTTTCCTTTATCAGCTGGAAGGATCACAATGGATGTGTCCTCATTGAGATTCTTTATGGCTTTGTATTCCTTGAAATTTATATTACTTTTTGATGGTTTAGCCTTCCTGATAATTCTGGAGGCTTCAGTCCTCACTTCCTCAGCTGTAGCCTCAGGCAAAGACCGAATTGCTGCCTCAACATTAGCTACTATATTCTCCACCGGAATTTGTTTTGTTCGAATGGAGAAATTGTTTCCTTTTTCAAGGACAGACTTCTCCTCCTGTGTTAATGTCCTCTTGGACAAGTTAATCACAGTTTCTTTTCTGTTCGGAACTGAAGGAACAGATGATTCCTGCAAGCGCGAGAATTTATTTTTGAGGCGTTTAGTATTACTGAACATTCGACCCTCCATGGATTTCTGGGTTATGTTACTGATAGAGGTCCAGTCTGCTGGTGTTAAGGTCATTATTAGATTATTTTCTAAAAGCCTGATATTCTCGTCGATATTGACAAGTTTTTGGCGGGAATAACGAATCCTTTCCCTTAGTAAGGCGCACTCAGCGCGATTATATATTCTATGTGCTTGAGCACTGACAAAAGCCGTCTGAAGCGTACGAAGTTTGGAATGACATTTGTATCTCGACAACGTTTCAGAAACGTGAGGGTGCAAAGTTGGTCTGCTTTCCTGTTCTTCAACAAGTCCAATCGTCGAATGGAATTGTATGTAACCTCCCCGTAGAGGCGTTTAATGAATAGTTTAAGGCTTTCACGACCGGATATACTGGTATGAAAAGAGTCTTCCGGGCTTATTGGCCGTGGTCTATTAGGAATAATTTCACCTAACGTTTCGCCTACAACTTCGGTAGGCATCTTCAGAGGATTCTCGGTCTAAGGTTGTACCTCGAACGCTGAATTTCTGACACTGGCGCGTTCGAACCGGAAACGTCATCTGCGCGCCAGTTTATGGCGGGAAAAAGTGGCGCGTCTACGTGCGCGATGCTGATTGGCCCATCGCTCCCGCTTCGTGTCGGCTTGATCTTTGTTTTTTCTAAGGTCGGTAACCAGGCGCTATGCAAGAAAGGGGTCTCCTCTTTTCTATTTATGTTATTTTTGTGTTTATAAATTTCAATTGCTTCCCGACGATTATGCGAGCCGGAATTTCTGGAGGATGAACTTGAACATTTACAGAATGCATTCATCGCCAATGGCTATAATACCAAAGAAATTCAGAGGGCAATAAGAACAAAAACTTCCACCCGTGATGATAACACATCACAAATCACACCTAACGGGAGAGCCATCTTACCATACATCCCCAAGGTCACAGATAGAATTGGAAAAATACTGAAAAGGCACAACATCGAGACCATTTATAAACCGACACAAAAACTTGGGCAAATGATCAAAACAACCAAAGACAAAGTTGACCCACTTTCACAAGCTGGTATTTACAGAATACCTTGTGACTGCGGCAAAGTCTATATTGGCACAACAAAGCGAAGTATTAACACAAGAATTAAGGAACACGAACGGTGCTGTCGACTGAATCAGACAGAAAAATCCGCACTAGCAGAACATGCGCTAATAGATGGACACAACATAGATTTCTCAAAAGCGGAGATTATTTCCAATATTAGAAGTTACTATCCCAGGCTGAACATGGAAGCAATTGAAATTTATAAACACAAAAATAACATAAATAGAAAAGAGGAGACCCCTTTCTTGCATAGCGCCTGGTTACCGACCTTAGAAAAAACAAAGATCAAGCCGACACGAAGCGGGAGCGATGGGCCAATCAGCATCGCGCACGTAGACGCGCCACTTTTTCCCGCCATAAACTGGCGCGCAGATGACGTTTCCGGTTCGAACGCGCCAGTGTCAGAAATTCAGCGTTCGAGGTACAACCTTAGACCGAGAATCCTCTGAAGATGCCTACCGAAGTTGTAGGCGAAACGTTAGGTGAAATTATTCCTAATAGACCACGGCCAATAAGCCCGGAAGACTCTTTTCATACCAGTATATCCGGTCGTGAAAGCCTTAAACTATTCATATCTTCGAGATTGTTGGTCCAAGATCCTCCCCATGAACGTTATTAACTGGCAAAGTTCAGGCGAGGTTGAGATAAACAACAATTTAGCCCCGGAAAACGTCCAAAACGTTCATCAAATGTAAGGAATGTGGAGGCTAGAATCTGAACGGCAAAGTTTTGCAGCTTTAATATGCTCAGCGGAAAAATATAACCGATATGAAAACCATATGCTACTTGATGGGTTTCATTCCGCTCGAATGAAGACAAGGCCCGGCCATTTCGTGTGGGTCCATGATGATCCGAATAGAGGACGAGAGCCAGAGAGAAATCCTGGTTATGTAGAAATTTCAAGTTTTTTTTTTCTCGCAGCAACGTTTTATAAAAAAGTAATGTAGGGATTTTCAGGTTGTAGGGAATATTTAGGCTCCGGGTTTTTAAAGTAATGTTTAATGTGTTGAAACAAATCACAGACAACAAATATCGGATTTAGGCCACTGAACACATCTTAATATATAAAACCAAGTCGGCCATATTGTTGGTTACACCAAGTTTGGAAGAACTGTTTGTTATGAAAGATTTTTTTGTTGGATTCTCCTACGGCGGGTTAACATAAAATACCATAAGACCCTGAAAATTTTCATGAAATGGAAAAGAAAATAGGAAATAATTTTTTTCTTGCGAATATCGCCAGTAGATGTCGCTACGGTTAGTATTATATTTGATATTAATTCGGTGAACTTCATTTTCCAATAATATTAACGCATCTGAGTCCATGTGTTATTACACCTATCTTTCATCTGAACATTACGGAAAATTTTATGATGAAATATATGTCATCTCAATTCCACTTTTATCAGCAATGTAAATAATTACTGTTTATTTTGAGTTGCCGATTCACAATGGACAATCAGCAATCTGCCCTATTCATTCTCGGGAAAAAAAACTAAAAATAATGCTCATCACAAGGTACTACAATGAAGGAATTGGAAAATATAAAAAAGGTACCTCTTCACCCCTCAAATAAAGAGAATTCTTTTGATGTATGAATAACAATGTAGGTGATTGTTCATATTTCACTCAATAGCTTTCTCAGTTTATATTGGTCGTACAAAAACGTTTGAATGTGCAAGTTTGAAGCATTTTTCATGGGCATTTAGAACTCAGTACTAAAAAATTCATGAAGGCATCGAAAACCTGAAAATTTGTTGTGAACTATTGTTTTTTCAATGGTACACCCTGTAATTTATTTTTCTAATCGTAGAGCTCGTTCCTCTGATTTCAAATATATACAGGGTGACACAGAATCATGGTACACCCCCAGAAACTCCCTTGTTTCTGAAGCTATATTTCTGAAATTTGGAACATTGAATATACTCACTATAGGGCACTTTTTGACATATTAAGAAAAAAATCCAATTTCCGGTTTTTTCGGAAATGACATCAACTTCGGATTGAACCGAGAAGATACTTAAACTTGTCTGAACTCCATTATCGTGTTCGTATTGGTTATACAGAAAAATAGTTGATATGGATGGATACCCCACCGGTGGTACTTTCGAATGACGCCAGAGTACCATTATGCTACCATTTGACAAAACGAAGTTTCGAGTGAAAAAAGGTTTTGGTTTACTCTTTTGGCACGTATTTCGAACCACGAAACTTTTTAAATCGAAATTACTATACTGTAACATTATTTTGATTATTTGGAATAATTTTAGGGAGTTCAAGGCTCTCTAGATCGAAAAATAAAATGGGCGTTCTGACGAATGAAAAATCAACTATGAGGTATCATTAGATTGAGAAAATGATAGAGATTTCAAAAATGTAATAATATACCGGGTGTCCCATTTGAAAATCGAAAGTTGATGTGATTTCCGGAAAAACCAGCAGTTAGATTTTTTTTCTGAATATGTCAAAAAGTGTCCTATAGTGAGTATATTCAATGTTTCAATTTTCAGGAATATAGCTACAGAAACAAGGGAGTTTCTGGGGGTGTACCATGAGTCTGTGTCACCCGGTATACCTTATTGAGGTTAATTCTGGCACTGTTCGAAAAATATAGGTTTTTTAGTTTTAATCTAAGGCACTTGAGAATGCTGTGATTTCTTTGAATCGAAGTTCAATTCTATGGCCTCCCGATAGTCCCTACTTAACCTCTTTGGACACTTTTTTATGGAGATATTTGAAATATGAAGTGTATAAGGCCCCTCCGCAAAAAGATATTAATTTCAGAATACAGGAAGAAATAATTGAAAATCCCAATTTATTCCATAAATGGTAAGGAAAACCCAAAAAAAATAAATTAAATGATATCGACTGTGTGTAGACGTGTGACATTTCACAACTGCCTCAGCTGCTTAGCTAGAAACTATATTTTTCAAAAACTGCCGAAATTAACCTCAATAAAGTTTATATATTTGAAATCAGAAGAAAGAGCTCTAGCGATTAGAAAAATAAAATACATTTAAAAAACAATAGTTCACAACAAATTTTCAGGTTGCCTTTATAAATTTCTTAGTACTGAATTCTGAATGCCCATGAAAAATACTTCAAATTTGCCCATTCAAACGTTTTTGTAAGACCACTATTAACTGAGATAGCTATTGAGTAGAATATAAACAACCCTGAACATATCTATTTCAATGCAATTAATATGTATATTTTGTACATTTGTAGTTTTTTGTATTTCACCTAATATATTTCCTTCTTAAAAAAACCAATGGTTAGTACAACTTTATTCATCTCTAAGTTTGCCAGGTCAGCTACCTTATCTAATTGCCACCCCCTGATCCCTCACGATCTTTAGTTTCTGGGATAGGAAATGATTCTAAACACTTCATGGCCAACATTAAAAAAAATCACAGCTTCCAGACGACATCGTGTTTGGCGCAACACATATTGTACAGGACAATTTTATGTCTATTTTCAAGGTATTATACAATAATAGTTTATTATAATAACCGATTTCAAGGGAATAACCAGTAATGACCGCGGTTATCTACGGTCCTGCCTGCGGTTATCTACGGTTATAGTCTTCCTTGTAAAATAATTATAACCTACAATGACCGAAGTCGCTTGAATGCAGTTGGTCCTACACTTCATCCATCGAGAGGTGATACCGCTTCAAAACAACAAGGCGGAGCCAAATTCATCAGAACGGGTTTAATCTTCAATGTTTCAGATTTAAGATTTTCCGAAGAATTATGTTTCCATGTTAACCATATGCTAGATAGATAGATCAGGTTTCAGTTCAGTCGATAAATATCTTTCGTGGTGATTGCCCATATCGGCGCGATCAATCGAACATATTGCGTGTTATAATTTTGAAAACAGATTCTGCCCAGGAATTTACAACAAGAAAGCGGTCAAAATTACGTGCATTTAGTAGGACGAAAAAAAGCATTATGTATAAATAATATTTATACATCGACAATGGAATCGCGTCCTGAAGCATTAATATCGGAAATAGTTAAACAGACTGCTTCTACCAGCGGAGTAGGTGAAGCTTCTGTGTACAGAATTATTAGGGAAAAGAAAACAAGTACAGCAGAATTTTCTTCACCGAAAATGAATAATGTGGGGTAATTTTCCCCGAGAATTCTAGAATTATTTTGTATAACATTTCTAATAAGCAGCCCTCTGTATAAATCAATTTTCAGACGACTAGCATCAAAATTGGCGGAAGTCTCATAAAAACTTATACATCCCCTGGTCCTAAGGGTTGGGGGTGAAAGTTTCAAGTTTAAGAATTTTTTCGTTTGTGTATTGGAGCTGAAGTGTAGGAGCTATGCACTTAAATCTTTGCACTTCTGATGAGTTCACTACTTGCATTGTATCCTGAGAATTTTGTTCATTTACTATATCCCAAACTCAAGTTATGAGTGTTCAAAAATACGACGAAACATTTCGATAAAAGATAGGTAGTGCCCCGGCGCCGCGCTTCGCTTGGCTCATGTAGATTATAGCCGACTTTGTAAGTACATACATTGAATCAAAAACGACCAACAATTTTGAAATATATTTTCATAAATAGATCACTCAATTGTCGTACCTAATACAGATCTGGCGAAGGCGGAGAAAGCACTAAACGGGAGCCAATGAAAATATTCATAACCTTGTAGGCTTACATTTAGTTGTTGACTTCCACTATCAGATCTCGCTGGATATCGTATAGTTGGTAATTACCAATGAGGACCAGGTTATTCGCTTGAAATCGGTTAATATTAAAGTTGCATTTTCATTTATCGATTGGGGCAGTACGAAGTCTGCCGGGTCAGCTAATTTCTATTTTTAGCGTAAAGCAGAGAGAGATGACGCACCATTATTGAAATGCGCCAGAAATCTACTGTTTTGAACTAAACGTGGCCATAAAATCATAATTAACTCTTTAGGTATTAAAATTTTATTGCATAGCATCAACATGAAGAACGAAATAAAATAAAATACAAAATTCTGATTTTGGCAATCTCTCCCTCACTCTCAATCTCTCTTGATTCTCCAATAGGAATGGCCTTAAAAAGCAATCATTTGCTCTTGCCATATCTATGTATAAACAGCTAGTCAAACAAAAGTCCATTCCAAAAACTTAGCAAGTACGAATGTTGGTGGAATATATCTCACATTCATATCCAATTACCATCGTTATTCAACTCTTCCGATGCTGTCGACTATACTGTTTTTCAACACAAATTCGTCTCCAATCTTTCCAGAACTTCATAATTATCGACAACAACACTTTCATCAACCCTCCGTTTTAATGAGAGCGAGAAGCGTTTCCCCGCTGTAAAATCCTGTTTTTCAGAGGGTGAAATTCTCATTTACCCCAAAAGGAAAATCAAGATTTCCCCTTCCAGGGAGGCGGGTGGATTTCATAAATGGGTATAATTTCCAGCCGAGTCCTTGGGTTGAGTAACAGCGGCCTAGTTCTGTAAACGGGCCTTAGGGGAAACTGGGTGATTTATTTAAAAACGGCGCTGGCTGTTTGTTTCCATTAGGTGATCAATTTCCGATACAGTCTTCCTTGTACTGGTAGCGAAGTAGATATTGCCGGAGGAAAACATTAAAGGTTTATCACATCGCGAGGCACTCGTAGATGGAACGTCCCGTTAAAATTTATCTCCCGAGAGGGATTATGATGGAAGGAAAAAGAAAATGGAGCACCAATATAAACTAAGAGGAGTTACTCTTGGATCGTTAATTTCAACCATTCACTTTGAAAATCGAAAACTGTGTGGAGGAAAGTTTTCTGAAACTTTCTTCGGTTTTCACACCTAGTTCTAGAACTTAAAACTAAATTTTTTAATATATATTCTTTTAATTCAGAGAGCTTAACTAATACAAAACATATTGAAACAAAAAAGTACCTAGCTGAGGTTGATGCAACACTGAAAAACCATACAGGTCTGCAGTATGATTGAATGAGGAAAAGGAAAAACCTCAGCTGAAAAACACCCTTGCCTCGCCAATGAAAAAAAAAAATTTATAAAAATTGTAAATATCAGAGTCTATGGACTCAGATAAATAGATTCTTTACAAAATGACTCGCAATTCTTTACTGAAATGAAAAAAGACAAAAGCAGAAAAAATTGAATTATTTTGAAATTAATCACCCTTTTCAGACATGCATTTGTTACTTTGTGTATAGCCTCGAAACCATCTTGAAATTTATTAATGGGACAACTATTCATGAGATGTTCTACAGTCTCCTCATTTTCCCCATACTCACAACTAGGGCTCTCAACCGAATTCCATCGGAAGAAACATGCTGTTGCATCATCCATGGCCTATCCTAAAACGATTTAGAACAGACACTACATTCTGCTGAGAAGGTAAAAACCAGGAACTTTGATATAAGGATCAGCAATGAAATCTTTATTGAAAAAATTGCATACATTCCATTCATATTGCCAAATTTTTTGTCGCTTTTATTGATATCATTCAGAAAATTTGTCCAAAAAAATTTACGTGACTTCAATCTGGGGACCTTATTATCTCGAATATAGGTGAGTATGAGAAATGAATTTGAAAAGGAATTGAATTTATTCCAAACATTCAAAGCTGCTGTCTCTCTGCGAATATGGGGAGGCAATATTTGAGAGGACTGGTAACCAAGGAGTAGGTGTAGATTTGATATTACCAGTCATAATCCTCATAGAAAATTTTAGTTGGGCATCAACTTTTTTTACATAAGAAATATATGCAGGAGGGACATCAACACCTCTAGATGAGACAAAGAGCGAAGATCAAAATATATTGAAACATTTTTCAAAGAAGTGGAAACTAAAAAACTTATTGCGTTTTCTTCTTCAACTTGAATATTTTTTAGATTTCACCTTAGTGAAATGGACTATTTGCAAGTCAATGAGATCATTACGATTATTTAATACATAATGATAGTAATTAATTTTTCGAAAAATATATACACTTCAAGCATCTTAATTCAGAAAAAATACACTTTTTCATCTTCATCGGAAAAATAATAGAAATAAATCAGAAAAGTGAAACCTCGGTGATTATAATATCAGCACCTCAGAGGTAAAGTGTGTTAAGTCACAAAATCAAAATTAGTATTAAGAGAGATTTTTCGGTACTAGTATTGTTTGAAAAAATGTTCACTGCCATTATTTGGTGAACTGATATATCTAGGGAGTTGCAACTGTGTTCCACTAGCTAGAATTCTCTAAGGTGAATCCAATATTGTAGATTACGTGTGTCTGAAAAAAATGTGACTTAACACACTTTACCTCTGAGGTGCTGATATAGAATACTCTATTTCATTGCTTGGTATCGTATACAGGGTGTTTCAAAAAAAAGGTAATCGCCTCTCTAGGATAGATAGAAAAGTGAACAATAAATAAATTGTTCAGTATAAATTTTCGTAACGTCATCCGTATGCACATTTTTTACGATTTTTCCGAAACTACTGGCAACATTGTGATGAAAATTTCTGACGAACATATTTTGGAAGCTGATACATCAAATGAATTTATTTGTACGTGTGACTCCCATAGGGGGCACTAGTTACAAAGTTCGTACCAAGTTGTTTCGAACATAACTTTTTTGACATTACATTTATTTAGCTAAATTTCGAGTGAACTCAAACTTCATTCAACTTTACACCAAAAGGAACACTTGATAAAACTCGATACTGTGTACTGTTTCCTGAATATTTCGATTTGAAAATTATGAAGTGAAAACCGATGCTGGTATAAAGTATTTATAATAAAGTCATGAATTATTATTATTGTTAATGAGTAAGCACGATTGAGCTCTACCGCACATTGACAGAAGGTGTCATAATCGTTTGAGTAACCATTTTCTGAATCGACAGATTGGTAGAAGTGTAGAAGCTTCGATTCATTGGCCTCCCCGGTCATGCCATTTCAATCCCATTGATTACACAGTTTGGTCGTAACTAAATTTATGGAACAGAGGTAAATTCACCTCAATAATTGAAGGACAGAAGTCAACATCACTTCAATGACCTCATAGCTGACTCCCAAGCGTTAAGAAGATTAATGAATTCTTTAGAAAAAGTATAGAATTGCATATTTGTGAAAACGGAAGACATTTTGAACAACTACTCTAATTGAATTCTTTTTTGTTTTCGTTTTCAGCCTCTTTTTAAATTTTCTTGTGATTTCTTGTTCAATTGATACATTTATCATTACTGAAGTAATGATAAATCGATCATTACTTCATAATTTTCAAATTAAAATATTCCAAAAACGGTGCACAGTATCGAGTTTCATCAAGACTACCTTTTTGGTGTGGAGTTGAATGATGTTTGAGTTTTCTCGGAATTTAGCTTAGTACATAAATCTTATATCAAAAAAGTTATGTTCAATACTACTTGGTACAAACCGTGTAACTAGCGCCCTCTATGAGAGTCAGGCATGAAAATAAATTCATTGGTTATATCAGCTTCATTACAATGTTGCCAGTTGTTTTGGCAGAATCGTAAAAATTGTGTATATTTTTTTTCTTCTTCAATACTGATTGCGTTATAAGTGAAATGTTAATTGACTCAATAAAATTTCTGAGTTTATTTCAGGAAAGTAAAAAGTTTGGAAAAACACAAGACTTGTACCATATGGCACTAATATTTTTTCGTACAATACTTATTCGAAAGGACATTCCAGAACTTTCATCAAGTTTCATGAGCCTAGAAATTGAAGAAGGTCTTATTTACTTTTTTTGGGGATCGTCTAATTTTTTTCCCTGAGAATCTTTCTTGAGATCTCAAAATGAAGATGCTAAATAGTCTTGCCGCTCTCGAGGTTCCACAAACCCTCTTGAAATTCCTCTTTCAATTTATATGGATTATGGTGAAAAAAGTGATACAAAATGGCGAATGCGCCAGGTTACAATTTTCATACATTTTGTTATCTCACGTCTCACGCAACTTTTTCAGTTTTTCCACTTTATAAGAATGAAAAATTAACCTCGGGAAGCACAATATTGACTGATTTCGTAATGTAATCTTCGGTGATATGTGGATAATTCCTCATTCACCTGACTTTCAAATAGACCTCAAAGCGAAAAAAACTTCCACCTAGAATGTTGAAAAGGATAGCTGAGAAACAGGTTAATCCGAGTTCTCCTGACCCTCTTTAAGCCTGGTTCTCATGTGTTTAATGATAGTTTCAAGGCAAACTACGTCCCTTACAACGTAGGTAACAATCATCTACAAGAACTTTCAACATCCGAACAATTCTCTACTTTCACCATTATTCGCTACCCAGTCAAAAGCACGCTTTTGTTTCTTTTCAGTAGCAGCGAGAGCTATCCCGGCCAACTTTGTTTATTAGTCAGCTCCGTTTTCATTCAGAAGCTGCGCGGTATCGAAATTAATTTCTGCTCCTTCTCAGATTAAGCGTGGAATAATCGAGTTCGAAATCTGCCCGAATAGTTTCATTAATTTCGGGATTACTCCTACTCGGATTATTCGATATTTCATTGTTGGCGGAGCCTGCTTTGTTTCTGTTCTCGCTTAATTGGTCTGATTCGTAAACAGGAATGAACAACTTTCGTTCGGAATTTGATGTAAGAATGGAATGCTTTGTGCCAGTATCTTCTGTGCGAGTGGAGCTGAAAAAGCGTAAGACTTTTCAGAAAGAGCACAATAAAATAGAAGAATCGTTAGAATGAAAGTTATGAAAACAAGAATAGTTCAAATATCGAAATATATTTTATAAAATTCATACTTTATGAAATGGTCGATATGACTCGAAAAATAATTGTTTTAAGAAATATTGCCTTGAGACAGATAGTGAAAATATGCAATTTGATTTCCTCCGGTGTTAGCATTTACGGAAAAAATAATTTCTTGTGGAAAATCCTAAAGAATTTTGTCAAATATTTGTAGTGCTGTGATAACTAGAAAAATCACATCAGATGAATGCTAATTTTCTCATTCATAGTTTAATTTAAAAAAAATATGAAGGTCAAATTTTTATTTACCTACCTCTTGCAGTTCAGATTGCATGTTTTTTTCCGCGAAGGTCCAAAATTTTGAAATTTCGAATTTTTCATCAACCATGACTCGAAAAATATTTTTGTCAGCAGAAATCTCTTCACATATTTGTAATCTACGTACTCAAATTGGGAACAGTATCAATTTGGTTCTGATAGGAACAATTTTTTTTTTTGCAAAGAATCGTAATTATTCCTATGAATGCAAATTTTTTCAAAACATAAAATGTCTCCAATCGACACCAAATTTTAACCACAGACTAAAACCAGATTACGAATCCAGATACGAATATGCAAACAGATTTCTTCTAAAAGACGCATTTTATTAGTTATGATATATGGAGTATCCCCAATTTTTTTTATCTTTACGGAAAAAATTTTAAAATCTGAATGAACATTGGAATTTTTTTTTCTTGAAGGATCAATCTATAAGCAAAAAAAATCTGCAATAGTCCGGTGTCAATTTTCTGGCTATCCCACAACACTCCAAAGTTGGCCAAATTTTCGAAGATTTTCCACAAAAAGTGACTTATTTGCGGAAATTTGGTCAACTTTAAAGTGCTGTAGCAGCCAGAAAAATTGGATTGAAGGAATGTTGATTTTTTTTGCTTTCAGATTGATTCTTTGAAAATAGAAAGGTCCAACTTTTATTCACCTATCGTAAACAGTTTAGATTTTCTGACTTTTTCCATAAAGATCGAGAACTAAAAAAATAATTGTTTTAGAAAAAGATCTTTCGATTATTCAATCAATATTAATAAAAAAATGTTAATTTGTGTTGCTGTTTTCATGAACCTCATAAAATTCGTTTTTCAATTTATGTGGATTAAGGTGACAATTTCCCAGGCTACAAAATGGCGAATGCGTCGGGTCATAATTTTCATAAATTTTGTCCCACTTCTTCGTATTCGTGGTATTAGAAGCTCCTTCCATTTGTGAAAGAAATTATGTGAATTTTTCGAATTCATGTGTAGTACCGTGAGATACAGGGTGTTTGATCTCAGATGAGCTACCCCGTATATTTCTTATTCCATAGTGAGTGGAAAAACTTCCGGAAACACTTCGAATGTTTTTGTTCAGGGGACATTTCTCGACGTATATTTGAGACTTGAACAAGCAACCCCCTAAGATGTTTGAAACGTCTAGGAAGCTTTTTTCCAATTATGTATGAAAAAAAAAATTTTGATAAAAATCAATTTATTTACTCAAATTTCTGTGACTCAGACTGAAAATTGGGACTAACTACGTTAACGAATTGAAAATGAGTGTCGCAAATATCTCCAATTTTAATGAACTATGTAAGAGACAATTTTCAGCCAAGATCATTTTATGGAAGTCAATTTTATTTGAAAAAGGCCGATCTAATTTTTTTGTTAGTATATAAATATTCTTCTGATTCAGAGAGCTGAAATAATACAATACATATTGAAACAAAAAGTTACCTAGCTAAGGTTGGTGCAACACAGGAAAACCATACAGGCCTGTAGTATGATTAAATGAGGAAAGAGGAAAAAAACCTCAGCCCGTGAAAAAAAAAATAACTTAAGATATTAAATATCAGAAAGATCTTGAAAGACATCAGCGTGATCTAAGAGAACCTCTACATGTTATCTGTCTATGGACTCAGATAAATAGATTCTTCACAAAACGACTCTCAATTCTCAATCTGAAATGAAAAGAGACAAAAGCAGAAAAAATTTTATTATTTTGAAATTAACCACCCATTTCAGAAATGCATCCACAACTAGAGCTCTCAACCGAATTCCATCGGAAGAGCATACTGTTGCATCGTCCATAGCCTGTTCTAATACGATTTAGAACAGATCATATTCTCCTGGGAACTTCAAAACCAGGAACTCTGATGTAAGGATCAGTAACAAGATCTATATTAAGAAAATTGCATATTTTCTCTATTCAGATTGCCAAATTTCTTTATCGCTATCATTCATATCAATTAAGAAATTTGACCAAAAAGGTTTACGCGACTTCAATCTGGGGACCTTATTATCTGGAATATAGTTGAGGATGGGGAATGAATTTGGAAAGGAATTAAATTTGTTCCTAATATTCAGAATTGTTGTCTCTCTGCGAATACAGGGGGGGACAATATTTGAGAGGACTGTGAACCAAGGATTAGGTGTAGATTTGATAGTACCAGTTAATCCTCATAGAAAAAATTTAGTTGGGCATCAATTTTTTTTTTACATGAACACTGTTCAACCAAACAGGGCAACAATATTCGGCAGCAGAAAAAAACAAAGCTACCACTGCCGTACAAAGTTTTAATAGTAAGCATGATAAAACTAATGAAAGTTTTTCAAAAACATGATCTTTTCAAGATTTTTTAGGTTTGTAAAAATGATTCAATAAAAATGGGCTTATACATTGTAAAAATAATTAAAATATTCAAGGTGGCTCATTTGAACTTTTACGAAAACGGTTCTTTAAAATTACGTAGTTTATACACCGTTGTAAAGAGGCTTCCAGGATCTTTGAAATGATCCTCTTCCCTATTCAATTTTGAGGAGTTGAAGTGGTCCCTCTTAGTGGGTTAACATACGAGCCTCAAAAATACCTCAAGAGATGTCTTCCGAACAAAATCTTTCGACGTGTTTCTTACAAGTTTTCCAATTTGTATGGGATAAGAAATATACGAGGTGGTTCGTCTGTTAACAAACACCCTGTACATCAGTTACTGCAATGTAGCACATAAACTCCCCAATCCCCACCCTCAAAAGGTGTCATAATGAATTGCTCTCCATTAAAATCCTATTTTTAGTTCCAACACTCCCACCTCCTTGCGTTTGACCCAGATACTGTCACGGCATCATCTGTCATGATCCCTTTGTTGCAGGTGGACCCCACCACCCCCCGACATGTCCGTACAAAGCGATACCAGCAGGCAAAACCAGCAGCAGAATAAGAGGCCCATTGTTATCATTTATCCCACGGGTGAGTATCAACGTTGCCGACACACTGAACTGAACAATGGAAGGCACTGACTGGAAAAGGGGACGAAACTGAGTTACCACCCTGAATACGAGCGCTATTTGGATAAATCATAACTCGTTCTTCTCTGCTTCCGACGGTGATATTGGAGGAAATTGCGATCTGCGCTTTTGGGAGGATGGAGATTGATTGTCCTGAGTTTTGTGAGGGACAACTATACTGCAATATTATTATACTACTTCAAAATTAAGATTATTTCATTCAAATAAGAGGAATCTGAATCGAGGAATGATAGGCCACCTTTTCTTCTCTTTTGTATATGTTGTCTTTTTGTTTCCTAGTCCCAATCGCTTCCATGCTCATCCCCGAAAAGTATTGAGCATGTTCCGCTAGTGCAGATTTTTCTGTCTGATTCAGTCGACACCATCGTTCGTGCTCCCTATTTCTCGTATTGATACTTCGTTTTGTTGTACCAATGTAGACTTCACCGCAGTCGCAAGGTATCCTGTAAAGACGAGCTTCTGAAAGTGGTTCGACTTTATCTTTAGTAGTTCTGATCATTCGCCCAAGTTTTTGTTGTGGCTCTTCAATATTCTACCAATTCTATCTGTGACCTCAGGGATGTATGGCAATATATCACTGTCAGAAATTCAGCCGTCGAGTTACAATCTCAGACAAAGAATCCTCTGAATCCACTGCCGTTAAGTCCGGAAGACTTCCTAAATATCATTATGTCCGGTCGAGAAAGGCTTAAACTAAAAAATCTTCTACTATTTATATAGTAGTTGAGTTGTGAATCTATATTCAAAACTCAAGACAATCATGAACATCGCGGTAAAGAACCTAGGTCTACAGTTAAGAAATATAACCAGACATAAGTCTGAAGAAGGGAATAAAATTCCTGAAACTTACATGTTGCATAAATTGAATATACCGAAGTGTTCCCTGGACTTGGATGCCTCCACCAAATTACCAAGCCCTTTTTAAAAGCAGTGCTTAGTGCTTAATAATTGAAGCACAAAGACTAAGTGCTCAGCCATCCCTTTAGTGCTCTCGAGCACTTATCCTGATTACTAAGCACTAAGCCCTTGTCTTATCTTGTCGTAACACGAATATATGCGATCGAGGCCGACGCCTTGAAACCTAGGATCTAGATTTGATATTCACTCGAGTGATAAATATCTCATGTCTGTGTGTGATGTTAGTGCGCAGTTCCAAAAATCTAGTAAGTCCATTGAACGTGCTTTCGAATTATGTTAAGATCTGTCTTCAATTATCTATACAGGGTTCACTATGAAGCTCAGTAATTGCAAAGCTAATAACTTCTGACATGAGAGAAATGGAATGGTCAAACTTTTTGCATGTGATTCTTTTCATTCTCAAGTCTTCACTGGAATGAGAGTTGAGGCTCAGTTTTTGAGAAATTGTTAAGGAGAGAAAAAATTTTCGAGCAAATAATGTTTTTTCATATGTGGAAAAAAGTTAACAACTAGATAACAATTTTTTTCTGAGAATAAGCCATTAAAATAAATGATCCAGGATATTTTGAGAATATGCGAGGGATGATCGACTTTAAAGTTCCAATCAACAAGAAAAAATTCTGAGATTTTTACGTGATTGTGAGCTATTGTTTCAGAATCCATACATTCAACTGTTTTGAACTCTCTTGCAAGATCAACTTTTTATATTCATTTCACAATCATTTTTCCTTTTTTACATTTTATCCAGTTGTCCAGTTAAAGTCATCACCAAAGATTTCCAAACCGATTTGAATCGTATTTTCCTCACTGGAAATAATACCGAGATTCTCTGTTTATGAGAATTTTCCATGTCTATGGAAAATTCAAAGTCGATCGATCATCTCCTCTTAGGAGCAATAAGATCATGTATCTGAGACCATTTGTTGAACTGTTGACTCCTCTAGAATCCGAAAAAATTGTTATCTAGCTGTGTCTTCTTTGGGCATATAAAAAAACCAGTACTTTGTCGCAAATTTGATTCTTGTCATGAAATTCTCGAAAGGTAAAGCATCTCTCAGAAAAATTTTGAGGATATATGTAATATCATACGCACTCTAGAACTCAGAAGTTATAAGCCACGTAAATATCCTGTACATCCATTCTGACCTGCAAATAATCTCACATCTTACAGCTTAGTCAAAAAGTTACAATTTTCATTACTCATGTTCATTAATTGAATAAATTCATCGCTCTCTCCTATAATCAAGCTCTGCCTGTAAATGGAACTCCTTTTGTGCTAATCTTGTAATTCGAATTTTCAAGAAGTCACCTCGCTTAATGAATTGTTCATCCCGTTCAATTTTGTAGTATGTAATCCTCAAAAGGTGAGAGAATTCTCAGAATTATTAATTCTTGCATTTTCCATGTTATTTTCATGCTTTTCATAAAGTATGAAAATTTGTCCATGTTTCAGATCATGAAGATCTATAAAAATACTTGTAATCCTCTATCGCTTTATTTTAATAAAATTTTTAATGTATTTGAATCCTCTAAGATATATATTTTGTAATATTTCTGCAGTTCTCATAGATTTTTCAGATATATCTCTAGACTCCTCACATGGAAATGATAACTTACTCCAAGAATGGAAATTCTCATATCTTCTTCTTTGCTAATAAATACTTGTTTCTCTATTTCAGAATCGTAATGAGTTCATTACAGTACTAAAAGTAGTGCTGATATGAAACTCATTACAGCATTGTTTTCAGTTATATTTTTCGTTTTGTGGTTGTCAGTACTGACCTCCGATCCACTCAATTTTCGAATCAAATCAATTCAAATTCCGCAATCTGTCAAATTTCGTTAGTGACACCAACTGCCAAGATACAATACAAAAGTCACTAATCTGAATTTTTATTTGAATTTCGAGAGTTTTCCACAAAACTTTACTGAAATAGAGAAAATATCGTCTAATACTCGTTGCAGAAGGCAATTCCAACACTCATGCTTTCGAAAACTCGCTCCTTCGTCGCTCGTTTTCGAATTTCACATTCGTGTTGGAATAGGAGCTCATTCTGCAACTTGTTTTAGAATATACTATTATTATATTCTCATGTTCATCTCATTCTCTTAAACAGTTCACCTCATTTCTCACCTATTCACACCTCATAACACTTGCTAATTATTATTCTGGAGTTTCAGATGAATGAAAAATCCTCAAACGCAAAGGTGAATCATGGTATCAGTCTTTTCTCTCAATAAAACCAAGTCAACTTCTCTGAAATATTTCAACGATCAAGTAGTTTAGACATTGAACTTGATTGACAGCCTCAGTCCCTGCTTCACCTTGAGCGGTCTCCTCTAATATTGGTAAAACCATTCAACTGGTATGATCTCCTCATTATAAACATGAAATTCCCAAGTCCATTCATCTGAACCACTTAGCAAGGAAGATCTCAAGCCTTCAGCTCTACAAATCCAATAGATCCAATAGATCAGTGGTTTTAATGCATTGTATTCTCATGTGATAATCCTCATAATTTTTCAATTTTTCTGATGAACACTGATCCTACAGCTCCTGTAGTTCCCCACTTCAAATGTCGTTTGCGATTGATAAATTTTGCACTCTCTATAGACCAACGTTATAAATTATAGATATTGATTTCTTGATAATTATATTCTCATATTGTAATAATTCCAATGAAGAACAGACTTAGAGTAGTAAAATTTCAATGCATGTATCTCCTCTAAAGCCTGATCTCACTTTTATTAAAACTCAGTCTACTCTAATTATTCATTATTCAACCTTCTGTTTTTCTGATGGAATAACGAGGCACTTGCAATCCATTTGGATTACTCTATCACTATAAATGTTGAGTTTAATTTTGAATTAATTGGACTGTCTCAAAGTCAAAGTCTGACCTCTTTTTGGACTTCACTAGAATACCTCTGTTTTTAGTTTAATAATGTCACTCTGAGTTTATAGATGATTTTAATATTTATATTCTCACTGTATTAGCTTCTTGGTGGGTGACTTATTCATTTCATAATTGTGAATAATGTCCATAAATGTTTTACACTACCTTCTCTGACTCAATTATCTGGATACAATCCTTAACAGTAATTCACAAAATCAGAACAACCCCGATTTTGAACACATTCTGTCGTTTCAAAACCGCAATAGTTTTCCTATAATCATACTAAGATTAATTGATATTGTGAACTGTTCCAGTTGCTCCAGAGACCGTGGTGATCCCTATCATCTCCTGCATATTGGGATTTCCACTTCTGGCTCTGCTAGTGATCTGCTGCCTCCGGCGAAGGGCAAAGTTGGCAAGGGAACAGGCGAGGAGGAGGAACTACGACTCAGAGCACGGTACATTTACTATTAGATTCAGCCAAATACATTATTTAGGTAAACTAAAACGTTCCGTTTTATGTCCCCGAACAAATTCCCCCATTCTCGAGAAAATACTAGGAGCGAGAAGCGGGTTTTATATTTTGGCTCTGTTTGTAGAAGGAAGAATATAATTTTTTTATTTGTTCAAACTCAGATATATCCTATTCATCAATTCGAACAACAATGGGAACAAATACACAGTGAATACAAACTACAGATCTGGAATAAAATCATGGAAACATAGGAATTGCAATGTTAAATTCGAAAGAGCTCCGAGTCTACACCATTTCCAATTGTAATTTAGAAATCGTCAATTGACATTAATTAAACATTACTTGTATTTCAGATTAGTCAACTTTATTTCAGAAAACATCGAATGTAATTCAGATTAGTCATTTGAATTTCAGAATATGTCGTTTGAAATTCAGAGTAGTCAATTGGATTTTAGAAAACAACAAATGTATTTCAGAAATGGCAATTTGAAATTCATTTAATATGCATATTGATACCAGATTGCATTTCAGAAAATATTAATTGTAGGTGATTCGAAAATAAATCAATGATAATGAATGAACTTTAATTTCCACTTGAAACATTTAATATTTAACACAAAACTGAAAGAATTTGAAGCCATACAGGCATGTCTGCCATTGCATCTCAGCTCGGTCAATAATATTTCTCCAGGTTATGTCTTTTTTCAATTACTCCCGGTGGCACACTGTTTGGAATTCTGAGGTTTGTTTTTACGTAAGTTCTTATTTTCGACCATAAAATTTCAATTGGATTGAGCATGGGAGAATAAGGCTACTGTTTGGGTGATTACGGTCACCAATCTCGAATGGCATGCAGCATTATCACAGATGATCACTCAATCTGATAACTGGTTCCTCATATCTTGCCACTGTTGTAACAAACCCTCCACCCATTCATTTGCTGAAAGCGCTATGAATGAATCTCGTAGTCTCTCCATGGCTGCAGCACTGTTGTGAATTGCATCTCCAATTAAATATGAACTCAATTCGACTAATTTCATAAGGAATTATGTGCTTTCTGAAGCTACGGTGCCATCACCAAAAGATTTCACCAAATTATATCGGTTTTATTCATACATAGAAACATACCTGTTTGGATATGTTATATGATTAACTATATGATAACCATTAGGAAAATGAGTAATATACGACTCAAAATCCGACTTTAATTCAAATAATATTCGAACTTTCTGAAAAACAAATTAAGATTTCTGAAATACAATTGACTAATCTGAATTTCATATGACATATTCTGAAATTCAATTGACTAATCTGAATTATATTTGATGTTTTCTGATATTCAATCGAGTCATCTGTAATTCAATTGACGCTTTCTGAAATTGAGTGACTGATCTGAAATACAATTGATGTGTTCTGAATTATATTTCAAAATGGTGTTGAACTTATCGTACCTACCCAAATTTTGACACTGATAAATGTAAGGTTATAGAAGAGATAATTTACTATAGATGCTCCAGCTAGTCAGAACATGAGACCACCTTACATTTATATGAGATAAAGGGAAGTAATATGCTTCTACTCAGGCTAATGATAATCAAAACTTGAACATTCGAGATTTATTCCTCTCTGATGACAATAGCTATTTACAATATCTACTATCACAAATTGAAACAATGAGGACAAGAATATGTACAATTATGAACAATTCGTCAGAAACACCATTCACGAGCGTTTTTCGTTCTTTGTTAACTTATCTTGTTATAACAATGCCGGGTAACGGAAGTGACTATCTCTCGACTTCTTCCAAAGTTCGAACTCCTGAATCTCCAGGAAGATGTTGCAGTTCCTCCAGAAGGAATGGCGTTGCAAGAGTTGAATGTTGTGTTTCTTCCAAAGAGAAGTGTTGAGGGTTTGACTTCATCCAAGGTGCAGGTACTGAAGGTTTGAAGACTTTATTCCCTCCCAAGAGGTTTCGGAGGTTTAGTTCTCTCCGAAGAAGTGTCGGAGGCTTAGCTCTCTTCAAAAAGGTAGTTGCCGGAGACTTAGCTCCCTCCAAAAAGACTATTAAAGACACACTAGTATCAATTTTTTGTATCGTCAAACTTCCACAATTCCCCGAGAACTTTGATAATCTTAGTTTACATAAAGAAAATTCAGAAAAGGAAACAATGTCCACGTGTTCACTGAAACACTGGCACAGATAAATCGAGAAATTGAAAATCAGAAGGTCACGGAACTGTGAAATGTTCAAATTCAATTAATCAACTATGACATAGATAAACTAATTTAGAAGAAAGGTTGATTCATCGGATGGTTGTGGAAATCAGATGGAAAGTCGTACGATCCTCAAAATGGCGGAACCCAAGCGTCTGTCACCTCATATGAAACATATGAATCATTAGCAAAAATAGGTATATGGTTGTCTGATCAACTTCGTACTCACCAATCTTGACAATTGCTTAGATTAAACTATTTCACTCGAGAATAAACTACTGCCTCTTCCGGTGCAGCGCCAGAACAGCGGAATAATAATAATAATAATAATAATAATATTATTTATTTTCATAATCAGAACATACATTCAGAAAAGAAAAACAAGTCAAAATAGAGCAAAAAATCAAGGAAAGATACGGATAGAGATCGATCAGAATTGGAAAATTTATTCTAAGTATTCTTTTAATGTGTACGGTTCAAGTTCCATTAGGAAAAGTCTCAGAGCAACCTTGAACTTTTTTAGATTCGACAATATCTGAATATCTCTGGGAGTTTGTTGTATAATTTGAGACACATATACTCGACATTTCTTTGAGATAGCGTGAGAGAAATCTTAGGAAGATGGAAAACATGAATTCGTCGGGTGTTGTTCAAATTGCGATATTGTTCGAAATAATGGCCATTCTTTCGCATAAAGACAAGGCATTTGAAAATGTAAAGACCTGTTGTTGTTAGTATTCCCTGACTCTTGAACAGCCCACGACATGATGTCCTAGACGATAGTCTGAGCATAACTCTCAGGGAACGCTTTTGAATGATAAATATCGGAACTATTTCCCCAAATAGTGATCCCATAAGACATGACGGAGTGAAAGTTTGAGAAATACACAATCCTGAGAAGATCCAAGTCAGATTGCTGAACAAGTATTCGTAGGGTTATAAAGAACGGAATTCAGTTTTTTTTGTATGTACTCAATGTGATCCGACCAACTCAATTGTTGATCCACGATCACACCTAAAAATTTCGTTTCATTATTTATTTTAATAGTTTTTATCAAGAAGATCAATTGTTTCAGGTCTCGACCATTTTGCATATGTGGTGGAGAAAAAATACGCAATCAGTTTTCTCTACATTGATAGTGAGGTTGTTTTTAGTGCACCAATTTGAAATATCAGAGAGGGATCTTTCGTCTTCTGTTCCCGTCGTGTTCCCGATCCGAGACGATCCTTAAACTCCCGAAATTTGAATTTAGTAAATCACACCGTAACAAAATATCGGACCATCACCAAGTAAAATCGCAATGAAACTCCCCCCACCCCCGATCCAGTCTTTTCAATTTCCGCCCCCGTTTCTCGCTTCTACCCGATAACTCGAGAACGCCTGTATCGATTCACGGAACAATAAACGACGGAAATGGCGTGGTCGCTTGCTCCCAACAAGGAAATTACGGTTTCAGGTCGCGGCAGAGCAGTCTCCCTGCGGTCCGACAGGGCGATGAGCCGGGGGTTCCCTCCCTAGAGCTGGACACCGTGCTGGAAGAGAGGTCCGATCCGGAGCCAGAGGGCACCACCGTCATCGAGATGATGACGCCTGACGGGAACGAGCCTTCGGACGGGAACAGATAGCACAGGAGGAAGGACAGGTTCAGTGCGGCTGATAGGTAAGGTAGAATTTCCCATAGGCCTTATTTCTTGATATGAAGGGTGGAAAGAAAGAGGACATCCTCTTATTGTGAATTTGTCGAGAAGTAACTAGCGGCGAGTGGCGAAAAATAGTTCAGAAACTTTACAGAATAATAATAATAAGATAGCTTTATTGTGCATAATTTTAGAAAAATTTACAAACAAAAACAAAACATAATAAGCATCAATACAAGACAAATAACCAAAGAAACTATAATATCTATATGACACACAAAAGGATGAGAGTACTACCACTCCTACCAAAACAAATCATATATATATGATTTTATATATATTTTATTACAAAGTGTAATTATACTTCTGCTGATCTAATAATTGCTTCACTGGCCGAGAACCTTTCTGTGGTATAGCAAAATGTACCTATAAGAAAGAGTTTCTGGAGAGGGAGAAATCTGAAAGAAAAACACTCTGGCAGAATCTCCCAGGTTTGGATCACTCCAAAAAGTTCCTTCAGAATTTTGAAACTGATCCAAAAGATATTTGGATCTCAGTAAGAACCAACTACACCTCCTCACTGGCTTTCTCACAGGGCATTGTCGCCTCAGAAAGCACTCGCTGAGAATGGGCGTATCGGACGAGTGTAGATTCTGTGGGGCGGAGGAAGAAACTCCTATTCACCTAGTCACAGAATGCTCAGGCGTTGTAAGCCAAAGGAAACAATGCTTTGGTCAAGAGACCTGTAGGAGTGAGGAATTAGCCTCACTGAAGCCTTCCGAGATATTGGATTTCATTTGATCTCTGAAACTGGAAGGCGAGCTGTAAAGCTTTGTCAGGGGGCACAATAGACCACAAGGTCGCAGTAGACTGTAACCCCTTTTAAACTATAAACTATCAACTGGCTTTTGTTTGAAAGTATATCGCTAGAGAACAAAGGAATGTGACTTCAATAACTTGGACGCTCAAGTAAAAAACTTGTGAAAGACATTATCCGATGAGCCGAAAAATAGATGATGGACACCGAACAAATTCGGAATCGATGATTAATCATTCGTTTGTCGGCTTGTCTGACGATGATGCGTCCAGGTATGTCTTCGGAAATTGATAATTCAAAACGCACATAATAAAATGATAGAGTTGTCAGTTCAAGATGAAAACTTAAGATGCCTTTTTTTCCTTCTCTAAGTGATCTAGTTTATAGGGTTATTCACGAATATGGCTCTATAGAATATTTTGAGGAAAGACACAAGATTCAGGATTGAAATTCTAAAGGTGAGCTTCAAGTAAGATTACGACTTCTCGTATATTTTTCGAAGGTTCTAGGACTTTCGGTTTTTCCGGAAGTGACATCAACTTTCGTTTTTCAAATGTGAATACCCATTTTTCATTGCTTGAATAAATTCTCCATTGAATTCTGAGTCTTTTTGATTTCAAAAGTTAGAATAAAATTCTCTTAAAATGAGGAAATACGAAAAAACTTCGAGGTTTCTTCATTGAAAATTATCATTTTTTAGAAAATGATTAGCGGTCAAGTGATATTTTTGGAAATCTCTGTTATCGAGAAAATATTTTTCTATAGTTCAGACGAGTTAAGTTCTTGAATTGCGAGAGCAACAATTGGTTTAAAGTTCTCAATGTCAGTATTAGTTAAGTCACGGTAAAAAATTCTCAGGAATGCAAAAAAAAATAATTTGTAATGATTTTTTAATGCTTTCGAAAGAATAATCACAGAACATGTAACAATTTCATTATTGAAAATTCAAATTTCCGCACCATGACAAAAAAGAAATTCTCCAGAATTGAAAATTTGCAGAAATTATCCTTAGCTTTGAAAATGAAAAAACCGTCTGAACTATAAGAAAATATTTTCACGATAACAGAGATTTCTAAAAATTTCACTTGACCGCTTATTATTTTCCAGTAAAAAAACACATTCGGAATGAGATTGAAAATTGAAGACAAAATCGTTTGTCCTGAATATCTCGAAAAATATTCATTTTGGGATAAAAGTCTTGGACGTATGCTTCTATTATTTTCTAACGAAGATTTCGAAAATGCTTCGAAAAAGTAGGGTTCCAATTTGAAAAAAAATGATTTATTCGATGTTTTGTCACTTCTAACTTTGACAAAGAATTTGACCTCCTGTATCATATTCTGAAAATCACGCTATCGGAAAAGAAGCTTCAACCTTCCTCGGAGATTCTCATGAATGAGAATTTTCAATGAAAAACCTGGAAGATTTTTTTATCGTATTTCCTCATTCAGAGAGAATTTTCTCGGGATAATTCAAACTTTTGGAATCAAAAAGACACAGAATTCAATGGAGAATCTATTTATGCAATAAAAAACGAAGGATGGTGTCATTTCCGGAAAAACTTGAAGTCCTAGAACCTTAAAAAAATATACGAGAAGTCGTCTTCTTTATTGAAGCTCACCTTTAGAATTTCAATCCTGAATCTTGTGTCTTTCCTGAAAATATTCTATAGAACCATATTCATGAATAACCCTGTATAAAGCTTCCGTTGTAAGACGGGACTGTTTACTGTTTGCTCCCCCCCCCCTCAAAGTGCTTTTTAGGCACTTTGAAGAGCTGTAACTCCAACGGTCACTCCAATCGAAAAAAAATTATGAAGTGAAAGTTGTAGCTCATGGAATTCTGCGTTCAGAAAGCACCAGAAATACGCAATTTCCCAAAAAAACAGCATATTGGTGTGTCAGCTGTCACCCGAATGCCGAATGGATGAATTTGATCATTTTATTTTTACCAAACACTGGATTTCTTCAAAAATTGTACAATTATGGACCTCCCAATTATTTCATTTAACACCTCAACAACGTATAACTCTTTTAATGAAATCCAATGAGTCCACCATGTCCGATTTGAAGCCAATCTTGAAACTGTGGCTCTAATAAAAAAATTAACCTCGTGCGATTCCACCAAAATGATATATTCATTTTATCGCTCTCTGAATTGGCGGATGCGCTCAAACCATATTTCATTAACGATAAGACTGCGTAACCTTTGATGATTTCTTCCATTCTAGATCCCCTTTGTGGACCGCGCTGACCCAAGCCCACACTTTTACGGTCCTGCCCCAAAGTTGACAAAACACTAAGGACAGTTGGATCTTCCACATCTCGAAGCAGGAAGAAAGCATCATGCTGTGGGGTGTTCTAGATTGCTGCATTCATTCAAAGTCAAATTAACCAATGGAATTCTCGTCGTCTATTATTTCTGGAGTGCGAAATCTGGCAGATATGCGTGCCTGAAGCTGAATATACTATCCAAGATCTTTATATTTGTGTGGAACGAAGCAGAACAACTTGTAGATGAATGAATAAAACTATTCCAATTGTAGTTTATTTAATAAAAGGACGAAAAGAATTTTTCCTTATGAATCAATGAATCGAAATCTTGAATGAATGTTTTATCAATAATTCACAATAAAATTCGCTTCGAGAAAAATGGTCATGTATATTTCAGATTTTAAAAATGTTTGAATGGGGATACTACAATTCATTTGATAATTGGAGTTTGCAACAGATTTAGAAATTTCAACTCTAACATATAGCGAGGGTACTTGAAAATTTAAGCCGCCATTGTTTAAAGACATAATTTATGTTAGACTAGCGTTTCAATATTTTTCAGTTTGTAGATTAGGTGACACTCCGAAAGTTTTTTCTGCTGATTAGCAGAGATTGTTTGGCTTTAAAAAAGTTTGTTTCATGCATTAGTTATGTACCTCTCAACTTCCTATTACACAAAAGACACCTATGAGTAAGTAATTTCTCGATAGAATATGTCGAATTTTCAGTTTCATATATACAGGTGGTCCACTATTCAGTGTCAAAGCTAGTGAAAATGTGGAAACCCTATTTTACAAGGTATTTCAGAAATCTATATTCACCAAAATATGAGCGTATGTGCTATACTTAGTGATATACTCACTGATATTTTTTGGAAATTTAAGTATTTCTTGGAACGATCAAGACAGATTATTGGAAAACAGTAGATATTATTATTTAAATGAAGATTAGTGTTCAATCTGTGCCTCAAGACATTTTCAATACATTTCAGTAAAGATTGCATTGCATAATGAATTTCTTTGGATTGAGACTGTGGAATGGGAGGTTGCAATTTGAAAAAAATCGACTTTTCACATTTTCGCCATGACTATCTTTGACAATAAATTCCATTGATCCCCTTCATGGGGTTACTTGAAAAATTACATTTAATTTTTTTTCTTCAATATGGGGAGGGCTAGAAGTTTTTGTAGTGTTAAACCTGATAGTCCTTTTAAACAATTTCAGTTTTGATGAATGAAACTTTGTCACATCGGGGTAGGAACTGAAATTTGGTAAAGTAGGCCCGTTTATTTATACGGTACTATTTCTTTCAAAATTGGTAATTTTGCAATAATCAACTAGACCATAATATTCAATCGTAACGACGCACTGTTTATTACACTTCGCTCAACAATTAAAATAGTAGTTTTTTGTGATTTTCAATAGACTACCTACTGTATCTCAATGAAAAATGGTCGTGTGGAAAATAACAAACCGTACTCTTGAAGTTTTGAAGACTCTAGTTTCTTGATTTATTGTCTTACAATGTTTCGGTTTACCGGTAGCCATGCAATCCTCGGATAAATAAGAAAGAAAAAATTTTCAAATTTTTCAAATCTTGATTTATGCTCTACGCGTATGGAAGAATTTTTTCGAGCTACACCGATGCAGAAGTCGTTTATTCAGCTTTAATTTGCTTTTCACAACCCTTAGATATGACCATATATGTCTTCGAGATATCCAACTTTGAATGCAAAAGAATCCTTTTTCACTCAACTGCCGATATCTCCGGAACTACTGATAGCCTAGCTAGCCGACCGTTCGTTTCTTTTCTTGCAGAAAATTTCCTACAAAAATCTGTTATGCCTTAATTGAAAAAAAATTTTTTTTTGCCTGTATCGTTGACGTGAAAAGAGTTTAAAAAATTCCATTTGCTTGGTTAATGGACTATACCTTTGTCAGTTTATTGGGGAGGAAGCTTAGGTTATAAGGAAATTTAACAGCCTGATGTTCCCCAAAGTTCCCCCCTGAATCGGATAGATCGATCGCTTTAGCGATTTTCTGGGACAGATTGATTGAACTTGTGAAAAAATTAAGGGAACAAGGATTTTGTTCTCTTAACTAATCTTTTTAAATCGGTTTTTTCACCGAATAAGTCGAAAAGTTTTGAAGAAAACTGTTTTATTGTTGTGGATCTGCAGAAAACTACCGATTTGAGGGGAACTTTGTGCAACATCAGGCTGTAAAATTTCTTTATAACCTGCTAAAGCTTTCCCCCCAATTTTGAAGGAGTTACAGACCATCAACCAAAAACTGGCAAAAATTGTATGGCTTCTGGTAATCCGAAAAATTTTTCACCACTAAATTAAGAAACTAGAGTCTTATTCAAGCTTCAAAAGTAAGGTTTTTTCATTTCCAATGCGACCATTTTTCATTGAGATGTTTGTTGAAAATCGCCAAAAAATTTGGAAAATTTTTCTGATCCTTTAATTTATTGTTGCGCGAAATATATAACACTTATGGATTTACTATGAATTCCATTCTATTTTCATTGATCACATTATAAGGAAGTGCAATTATTACAGTTATTTCCCTAATTTTCAGATCATTACAGTTCAAAAATCAAAATTATTGAAGATCCGCAGAATATCAAGATTTGTTCGAATGAAAACATCAGCCTTTTGTTTCTAACAACTTCAGAAGGAATGTGCGGAAATATTCGCAGAATTTACTTTGAAAATTTGACAAAGGCATGGGCTAGTTCACTTCAGCTAACCCTTCAGAAGAGTTAAATCCTCGGTTCAGTCTCATACCTTTTTTTTTCCACAGATCTCAGCAACAATTAATGATATTTTTCCTGCGATTGTATTTCACTCTCCAGAAACTTATGGTGTAAGCAAGCATTTAATTATCAACTCTGAAACTTTTTCCACATTTCACTGAAAATTTATGTGGGCAATGTAGAGAATATTACAAATTTTCTTTTTTAAAAAATGATTCTTGATCTAATAGTTATATGAATTTTTAGGAGAGAAGAACCAAATATTTTATATCTGATTGTTGAAACCATAATTTTATTTTAAACATTAGATAAACATTGAATAGAAGGTAATATAAAAATAGTTTGCGGTGTCGAAATTAATAAATTGAATAATACCGCAGAAAGTTTGAAGTAGGAACAAACAAATTAGAACACAATTTTCATAAGAACCTCTAGACACAAGGCCTAAAAATAGCCTCACCTCCTACGATAAATACAGGGGATCAAAGTCCGAATGAAATTGAAAAAAAAAAATATGTTGGTAAAACTTTTAAAACTTTATTTATAATCTACATCAATTCCTCAATAATGGCTCCATAGCAGGTTCATACTCAATTTCAACCCTCCTTTCTCGCGCAGTCTCCTCAATTTCATCCTCTGATTCAAAGTCACTATCCACTTCCGCATTTTCTGGCAATCCACTCTCACTGTCGTCAGAATCGTAATCGGCTTCAACAAACTCTTGAGTTTCCGCCTCCAGTTCTTTCTCCAATTCCGCGTCGATTTCAACATTGGCTTCCTCCTCCATCTCTTCCGGTTCAACATCTGATTCTATTTCGTTCTCCTTAAGAGCATTATCGAATGCCATTTGCGGAATATTGTAGAGATCTTCGTACACACCTTTTTAAGCCGTTCCAATAGTTCTTTTTCAACTCCCTTGTCTATTTTAGCTGCGAGCAGTGCTTTTTCTTCTCTGCGCCTCTCTCGTCTTTCCACCTTCTGTTGAATTGGTACGAGAAGTTTTTGTCTTCTTAGTTTCAGTTTTCTCATGCGAATAAGATACTGTGTTATTTTGATGAACCTCTGTTTGCATTTCGCCTTGATGAAACTATTCCAATACAGGAGATTTTCATTGATTTGATGTATGGCTTTATCGAAATTCCTTGATAACTTAACCTTTTCCCAGGCTTTGTTTGGAAAAGCAATTCTTTCGGCTGTTCTCATGTAAAGATAAATGATACCATTGTGCTCTCTTACTGTTGCGTATTGACTGTTTGCCAGGGGACAAGCGGCTCTGCTGCACAAACCTGTTAAATTGTATTCGTTCCTACAAAAACCTCTGGGTTTTCGTGTTCACCTTGTGGGAACAGAAAGATTTGTTTTATAATACTCCACACAACGTCGTCGTTCTGCATTCTGAAACACTCACTTACAAACTATTCTTGGAACCAACCGTATTATTGTATTTTGGAACTTTTCACTCAACTCAAATTTAAGGTTTGCACGTTTATTTGGATGACAGTTTTTTTTGAGGTTAGAAACGAAAGGACAGTAGAACACTGAGCACTACGACGGGGCATTCGAACTAAAAGCAAAGAGTTTTTCCTAGTGGCGATTCCAGCTACCGTTGAGGGCGCTGCGAGTTGTAAACAATTACTTGTTTTCTAGGTTCGTTATTTCGCCACCACCCTGGGTGGCGCTAGGCGATTTGTTTTAAAATTTTCGAATGATAACTGGATATTCAAATGATTTAATTAATTTGTGGAGGAAATGACGGACTTTTATTTATTGGAGTGATTTAAAGACTCTTTGAGGTGGTGGTGTGTGTTTATGGACATTGAGTGAAGTGAATTGAGGTGAACCAATTCGTTTTTGCCAGGAATGATGCACAGATTTTCAAATTAATTACAAAAACAATTATTACGATCAAATGAATATGTATTACACAATATTGGGTTTATTAAAAGGTATATTATTTTTCTGCATGTTTCGTCAATAAATGCCACTACTTCCAAGTGGTATTCAATTGAAGCAGAATTATTCATACTATGCACAGGTTCAACTAGGAATGAGTCTTTTGAATTTGGAATCCTACGACTTCATTGTTTATACAAGTTTTTATTAATCATTCTTGAAGGTGTTCTTTTCAATGAAAATTTCCCACGAAATACGATTGAGAATATTTTCTTTTATTATTTTGATCATTTATTGCATGTTATTTGTGAAAATGAATAAAAGATTCTTAAATTCTTTCTAGTCTTTATTTGCGTTTAAGCAACAGGGAAATTGTACAAATTTTTTATCACACAATATGAAGATAACGATCAAATATGAATAGAATATTCATTTAAATTGGAAAATTTGATATTCTACTCATATTTACCTATATACAATATAATAGAAGATGGAAATATCGAAACCAGAAACTCGGGAACAATGTAATTGAAAAGACAAAGTGAACTAAAACAAAATGCTGACAAATATAGACAAGAAAAGTACTCATTCCTTACTAGTCAGCGTAGTTGTCTTTCATCTAGGTATATCTTCGAAACTAACCTTACAAAATCATGTAGCATTCTAAAATTAAGAATTCTTGTCAATGAGTTTAACTGCTTTTCATTTGATGCTTGCAAAATTCCACATTTAATCACCACTGTTTACTTGAATAATTCCTCTGAATTTTCATTTACAACAAATTGTAGGTTCGTCAGTGCATCAACAACAGACCGTTCATCTTTCATCAAATCATACATTTCCATTGTTTTTTTGTTTTTCAATTTCCTCATTACTTTCGAAATCATGAGAATCAATGAATGGCCTCACTTTTGGTTGAGGAATTAAATGTTTTCCCTGAGTGAATTTTCTCTTTCCATCCTCAATTTGCGCTCTGACATGGTGCGGCTATTAATTTTTTTATCTGTTGAATCTCTGGTAGATTTTGGGAAGAAACAGCAGTAGTCTTCAGCATTGTATAAAGAAACATATATTATACAATGCCTTCAGTTGAGGAGCCTTCATACCTTATGCTGTAATGTTGACCTGGAAAGATGAAAGAATCATTGAAAATATTTTAAAAAAATCATTTACCTGTAGCAAGATAATCAGAATGAAGCAAACAAACTACCTTATTGAACGTAACATGTTCCTCCTTTGCCAAATTTCTGCAAAAAACGTTTTTTTTCAGTCGTATACTAATATAACCTTCCTTTGTAAATTTATGGAAATGTATATTCCTATTGCTGCATTTTCCTTGAGAATCAATTAAGAACACAACAATTAGTGTTATACACTCTTGGTGATAGTACTTTATAATTCATTTCAATAATTTTTCCTATTCACAAATTCACATAGTCTAAAGATAGCTCTCAACCTAAAACTCGAGAAACTCTCGAATATCACTTAAACTGAATGTCACTGATATAAATACCTTTACCATTATTTTCCAACGGCAATATCTGCAATTAAGGAAAAAAAATTACGACTAATATATCAGGGAAGCAAAAATATTCTTGATTCTATCAATATCTACGTGTAAATTTGTATTTAATACTTGTTTTCTAAGTTCGATATTTATACGCCAGGTGCCGTCTAGTTATTTGGAATTGCCAATTTTAGGATTGTCATCCTGTTCTATGATTCCAAGTTCAAGTCAAAAAAACATGCCATGAAATGTAAACAAATTTAGGATGTACAGAAATATTTTTAAATGTTCGTAACTCTTAAAAACTATTTCGATTTCAGCTATATAATTCTTTCTTCAGGTATTAAGTTGAACAATTTCCCAAGAAATATGTCCGCTGAAAAATCCGTAGAGAACACGATTCGAGGAAAGCTGACCTAAATTTGAACCCAATTCACCTGGAAATCATGAATGAATCTTACATGCACAACGTTAAGCCTGGGAGTGAGACTCACTTCAAACTGGTCGTTATATCTGAACAATTTTGTCGAGTTCCAATTATCAAAGTTGGTAAGGCAATAACATTTCGGATTTTTTATTGATTTCAGGTTTTTCCAGAGACATCAGATAATCTACAAATTACTTTCTGATGAATTGAAAAGTGGAGTTCACGCTCTTTTGATTGTAGCGAAATCTCCTGATGAATGGAACGCAAGCGACAAAAACTTGTGCCAAGTCCCAATTGCAACTTACTATGAAGAATAAGACCTCTCAAGTAACTCCATGAACTTTCATTTTCCGTCGCTTTCTTTAAATTGTTTAGTGTGAAATCAATCTCCGTTAATGGTGAAATAGCGATGATTCTAAGCTGAATTATTCCTAACATCGATATCAATGAGTTTCTCTGTGAAATTTAATTCGCCTTCGTACAGACCCTACCTCTTCACTACCCATTGTCGATGTTGCCACGCAAGGTAGTTTTTAGCGTCCTTATCTATAGCACTTTCGGTAATATTCTTTTCTTGGCTAGGATCGTTCAACCATTCCACCAAAATTCTTCTGTGCTGCCATACCTGGTAATTTTTCGGTTGTTTGAGTATAACGTCTCTCACGTTTATTTGGATGACAGTTTTTTTGAGGTTAGAAACGAAAGGATAGAAGAACACTGAGCACTACGACGGGGCATTCGAACTAAAAGCAAAGAGTTTTCTATTTTAAGATTGTCATCCTATTCTATGATTCCAAGTTCAAAATTGACATGCATGAAATGTAAATAAATTTAGGATGTACAGAAATATTTTTAAATGTTCGTAACTCTTAATTGAAACTATTTCGATTTCAGCTACATAATTCTTTCTCCAGGTATCAAGTTGAACAATTTCCCAAGAAATATGTCCGTTGAAAAATCCGTAGAGAACACGATTCGAGGAAAGCTGATCGAAAATTTGAACCCAACTCACTTGGAAATCATGAATGAATCTACATGCACAACGTTAAGCCTGGGAGTGAGACTCACTTCAAACTAGTCGTTATATCGGAACAATTTTGTCGAGTTCCAAATATCAAGGTTGGTAAGGTTGTAACATTTCGAATTTTCATTGATTCTAGTTTTTTTCCAGAGACATCAGATAATCTACAAATTACTTTCTGACGAATTGAAAAGTGGAGTTCATGCTCTTTCGATAGTAGCGAAATCCCCAGATGAATGGGACGCAAGCGACAAAAACTTGAGCCAAGTCCCAATTGCAGAGGTGGTTTCGGCAAATAGATAATTCAATAAAAAAACATGCCAATTTCTATACGTTCTTTTATTATTGACTTCCAATGACACTTATAATTGTCCTGGTATGTAAAACAAATGTTCACCTATAATATGGTGTAGAAAAGTAATTAAAACAGGGAAATAAGATTAATTAAACCATTGTAAGGTTAAATTAGCTACAAATTACCATATTTCAGTGTTTTATAAAAGTTCGAGTTCAATTTATTGTTCACCTTCACAAAAATATTCTGAAATTGATCATTTCTTTATATTTGATTCTTCATGCTCAGAATTATAATTTCTGTTGGACTAGTAATAACTTCTTCAAGAGTCTTTAGAATCTCCACCATCCGACAATTTCTTCAAGTTTTCCCCAATATAATTCCAATAATTCGCTCGAGTACAATCTAGTTTCGTAGAAAGTTCTTCACATAATGCTATACCTCTGCTGAGTTCATAATTTGGATTCTTACTATCTTTATTGGCTTGCTCTTTGCACATATCGATAATAATCGACAACAGAAAAGGGATCTGTTACCAGTCTCGTATAAATTCTCACAGAACATTGTTATTTCATTGTTACCACTTAAGCCATCGTTACTATGAAGAATAAGACCTCTTAAGTAACTCCATGAACTTTCATTTTCCTTCGCTTTCCTTATATTGTTTATTGTGAAATCAATCTCCGTTTTGATGGCATCTTCAGTGAATCCTGTCGAATTGTTAATAGTGAAGTAGCGATGATTCCAAGCTGAATTATTCCTAACATCGATATCAATGAGTTTCTCTGTGAAATCTAATTCACCTTCATACAGTCCATACCTCTTCACTACCCATTGCCGATGTTGCCCACGCATGGTAATTCTTAGCGTCCTTATCTATAGCACTTTCGGTAATATTCTTTTCTTGGCTAGGATCGTTCAATCCATTCCACCAAAATTCTTCTGTGCTGCCATACCTGATAATTTTTCGGTTGTTTGAGTATAACGTCTCTCACAAAGGTAAGTTCTGCATGTAGATCTTCTTCGAGCTCTTTCAAGATTTCTCTGCGGTATTGCCACACCGAGTAGTTAGCTGGATTCAATTTTACTGCGTCTTGGGTAAGTTTCAAGGCGCGTCTAGACTTTTCACCTTTATTTACTATAGCTCTGAAGTAATTGAAGACATCGGAGAACTGTGGGGAATAATCAATGACCACAACAGAAATTCTTCCACTTGAGGTATTGGTTGAATATCTTTCCAGTCAGGTCTGTCACGGTAAAAAACATAATCTCCTGCTACTTCGTCTTCGCTACTAGATCCTGACATGATTACTTAAAGTAATGAAGTTGATATTAATATAATTCTTTATTAATCAGTTTTTGTTAGTATCCTATTCTTTATTGAATTCCCATAACCTCAAATAGTGACATTTCATTCTGTGGTGTGGAGCTTATGCGCACCATAGATCTCCCAATTTATACGTGGTGTCATAAAAAAATTATACATTTTCTCAAATTCCAGCGTAATCTGGTGATCTTTCCATGCGAATTGAATCAAATATTAAATTATCCTGAAATAACATTTACGGATTGGAATTATCAAACATTAACATAGTGCTTTTTGGAACTTTCGCTGCAACACACAATTTCTTGAAGCCCACGAAGTGTACTCCTCAAGGTCGTGATTGTTCTTGCGCCATCTCGCCAGTGGTCTATCCTGTTCTTCGCGAGGAAGAAGAGAAGTGGAGACTATGCGCGTTGTTTGACATTTCGGGTGCTGGGAGTTGTTGTCTCTGTTGCGGTGAAGAGTCTCTGGTTTTTCAGTTGCGGTTCAGTGTTCGGTCTGTCACTTCACCGTAAATGTTGTAATTCTATGACGCTTGTTTGGTTCGATATCTGTCCGCGAAAAAAATTGATCGAATTTTGAATTGTCCCGCAGGAAATTGATGTGAATTATTGATGGGAATGTTCGTCGCAAGTTTTTTCTGCATGCAGTCTCGTTTGATCACTCGGCAATTCCGCAGGATGGTGCAATTCGTCTGAGACATTTCTTGTGTTGAAAATATCGCCGAGGTGAATTTTGACTTCTTCTCGTGTTTACGTGAAAAAACAAGTAGAAGAGTTTGAATTGTTCCAGTTTCGACGCACCTTTCTCTCATGTTAGTATGTTTCTTCACTTTCTTAAGGTTCCATTCAGAATTGTTTTATGTTTACACACCTAGCTGTCAGGTCACGGTGAATGTCCAATAATAGGGGGTGGTATGGGATTAGATGTTGTCGACATGGATTATTGCTATGGTATTCCAACGTTCCCAACCCTATTCGAACACTTCCGTTCTGTGCAGCCAGGTCCTATTATCCTTTAGCTTTAATTAAATCGACTTCACTGTGACCTCTGGCAGTGAATTTATGCCAAAAATGAAACGCATTGCTGCAGGGGAAATGAAAAGATTTCATGTTCCTGAATACCTACCAAAGTTTTCATTATATGTTTGTTCGAATCTTCAATTCATTCGTTTGAAACACGAGAACGAGTTAATCAAGAAGTTGATTAATTTGTTGAGATAGTCCTAATCTTTCATTACTTCCTGAATATAACTGACTTCAAAAACTCGATAGTTTACGCTGTTATAAATTGAATTAATTGGGTACATTATTTTTCATTCATCCCACCGATCCCATCGAATTGAAACTTGTTCCTAATTAGTTGTAAAAAATTGACATTAAGCTTTATGCAAAATTGAGTGGGAGGCTGTGAAATATGAAAGTTCATGCGAGATTTTCACTTGGTTGAACGATTTGTAATAAATTCGAAAAATTCTCCTCGTAAAAGAAAACTGCACAGATCGAAACAGAGTTAATTGCTCCATTTGTGCAGCCAATAATGATTAATTACACGATTCGTTTTTTCAGGAAAATGGAAAATCGTAACAAATGCAATTTCGTTTTCAATATTTTATGATTATTTCCCAACTTAACAATAGTTCATTTTACAGGACATTAGATACCTAGTTCTTAAGAAATTGATAGATTCTGTAACTGGCTATGAATTCTATCTCTGGTTATGCAACTGCTTCAGTAAAGTATTTTCTGCTTTGAGATTTTTTTAAATACTGCCGAAGAAGTGAGGTGTGCTACAGGGCTCTATTCTCGTCCCTCGAATATTTCTTGATATACCTACTCATGTTGGTTAAATAATAGTTTATTATTCCTTTCAGAAATCATAAGGATACATAAAATAAGTCCAAATTCATCATGAGGTATTAAATGAGACTTGAAATGAGATAATCTGAAAATAATTTACTTGTACATTGAATCCTGTAGAAAATAAAAGTTGTTTAACTTGTTTGAATATTTCTTCATTTAAAATTTTGATTCTACTGGTATTTGGTAGATGGATTTGGATATAGATATAGATAGAAAAAAAACCATTTTGCTGGTTGAAAAATTTCTTGAACGCATTTTTTTTTAAAAAAAAAAAGAATAATGCTGTGATAACTTTTTTCTCTTTTTGTAATTTGCCGGAAAATCCGAAGAATTGTCGCGGGAATATTCACGGCATAAATGTAGCACTATTTCTTCATCAATTTGAGAGAAAAAAACGAAAGTGCTGGGCTATTTTTTTTTTCAAATTCGATTTTTCGGAAAAATTTGAATAGCACAACTCAGAACGTGAATAGCAATATTTCCTTCAGTTATTGGAGTCCAGCTTCAGTGCTGAGCTGGCTCTTTTTTTCGGTTCTTGAAAAATCTCGAGAACCATATGCCAATTTAGAACATAAATATCTATTTACTAGTGGATTGTGATTACATTATGGTGTCTGGTTTCTTGATGGTGGTAATCTGAGCGTTTCATCGGTGAGTACAAAAGAAGATATAATTTTACGGTAACGTAAATATTTGCAATTACTGATTATTTTTCTGCGTGATTACACTGTATAACTTCAAGAAAGACGCACCCTAATTACCCTACGATATTGTAATTCAGGTGACCGAAAATTAATCAATGTTAACCAGGGTGGTAAAATTGCTGATTCCTGAACTACAACTTTTTAAACCGAAAGAGTTATAGAAAAATGAATGTCTCATTAAGGTCTTCTTTTTTAGGGAAATTGATAACTGAATTCCTCTATCTTCTTTTGTTTTCGAGTTGAAGGACAAAATGAAATTTAGGCGATTCAACTTTGGTCATTATCTTCGTTTCTATTCGTGTTCGGATGTTGAAAAGAAAACATTATAGAGACAGTTTTTCATATGTTAATGTTTTTCCCAAGCTAAACTATAACTATAACAAAAAGTTCTGTTTTTTTCCCTCTTGGGAAAAAACATAGTACGCTACTGGATTGCTATGAAAAATTTGTATGTATAATGTTTTCATTTCATCCTAACACAAACAGAAACGGAGATAATGAAGTCGCGCAAATTTCAATTTAGGTCTATAACTCGAAAACAAAAGAAGATAGAGGAATGCAGTTGATGGCATTATCAATTTCTCTGAAAAAGACGACCGTAACGTGTCATTCATTTTCCTCTATCTCTTTCGGTTAAAAAGTCGATGTTCTGGTATCACCAATTTTGCCCACCCTGTACACTTCAAATAGGAATAAAATATGGTATTCGGTATGGTATGAATGTTATTTACATGTGCGTTTTCAGTCATTTCTGTTATACTTCAAAGTTCAATCCTTGGTTCCATCTGACAGAGTCCCAAAAATCTACCACACTCAGCAGTTTCGCAATAAGTTCCTTCGCAGTAATTCATTACTGGTAGAAGGAGTCGATCGAATTAACGATTTCGAAATTGTGTTTATAACAGCAAAATGCATTTAAGAATTTTTCAAACACACCTTCAGCTTTATAACGTCTTAAAAATGACTTACTTTCTTCAATATCAATCTAGAACCTCCTTCAGTCTGATGAATATGTTCTTGGTTTAATACTTTTTGAAATTCATGGTTGGAGTTTTGCTCCGTTCATAGTCAGCGAGTTTTTTCGAGAATGCTCGATGAAATGTTGGATAAGCCGTTCGAAACTCTCTTTCAGCTGGTTGATATTTTCACCTCTGATCGCTATATATTATTATCTTTCTTGCAATTTCATTTCGAAGTACGATAGATCTTGGAAAAACCTAGATCCTGATTGCAACACCATGTACTAGATTCAATTGCATTTCCAAACATTCCGTATATAATATACGTCTAGCCTATACGTGAATAACTGACACTGCAAACCTATAATCAAATGAACAAAAAACAAACAAATTTGATACGATTGAAATCGAAATATAAAATAATTTATACTACTAATTCGAATAAATCAACCAAAAAATAAATAAACTGCACCACATGAGTTAGGGGATATTAACTCAAATTGCAAAAAAATATAGTTTTAATGAGATTTTGTGATGAAAATTGATTTTAGGACTATCAATACAATGTATGACCTTCACGGGTATCAATTACAGCTTGACATCTTCTTTAAAAACTGCAAACGAGGTTGTTGAATGTTTCTTGAGGAATTTGGTTCCATAAACGGGGGCAGCAGCTCTCTCAGATCATTTAAGGATTCTGGGGTAGGTTGATGATTCTCTTATCTTCTTTGGAGCATATCCCATGCATGTTCTATGCAATTCAAATCTGGCGAGTGCGGAGGTATTGGAATATCAAGCTCCTCGAGCGCATTCTCAACAATGGCTGCACAGTGTGGTCTAGCGTTAATCGTCTAGAAATTGAAAAGTTTCATCAATAACAGCGTGAAAATTTGGCAAAACATTGTCAATGACATGCTCCCTATAGTATAAGGCGGTCATATTCCCGGAAAAATTAATTTGGTCGATAAATTCGAAAATCGAATTTTTGGCAATTTTTTCCATACATATGTATGTGATTTTTGGCCAATTTTTTTTTTTTGGAATTGATACACCAAATTGAGTTGATACAATAATTCGAGGGCGTAGATTAAGAATATGCTATTATTTGTAGAATTTTTTGTAGACATTATAACGATTTGAATTTTCCGAAAAATAGACCTTTGTGGAAAACGTTGGGAAATCTAAAATATCCTTCATAGAAAAAATTTCATTCTCATTTCATTCTCAAAGAAACGTTCTATAATATGGTGAAAAGACCAAAACTATAGCTTCTATACTATCTATCTGCTCTTCAAAGTTGACCGATTTTTCCGAAAAATTTCGGAATTTTTTGAATATTTTCCAAAATATTGAAGGTATCGATACATACGTAATCCACGACCCCGAATTGATATAATCTATTTATTTCGTTAATATAGAAAGAAAAAAAATTTTTTTTTTCGGACTTGAAAAAATTTAAAAAAGGTATACCGAATATGAAAATTTTTTTCCTTTCTATATTAATGAAAGACATAGATTATATTAATTCGATGTCGTAGATTAAGAATATGTGATTAGAAATCCGAAACCTCCAATATTTTGGAAAATATTCCAAAAATTCGGAAATTTTTCGGAAAAATCGGACATATTAGCCTCAGCGTTTGCTAATTTACGTCTTGGCATTTTCAGAAAACTCGTTTCAAATCGAATCCGTTGATAAACTGACTCCATCTCGAAATAAGAACATTCATGAAGCATATACAAAGACCTAAACTTCAGAAAAAAGGCGACCAGATTGACGGAATGTCTTATACTGATTTTTATTGGATCGATTCAAGTTGTTATTGAGTTTGAAATGATTTCACAGCGATTTTCTCGAAGATTACATACTTTTCAAAACGATTGCATATGATATTCCTAACTCTTGTGGAGCATTATATTCACGCTGCTGACTATAAGATAAAACGCAAAATGAACACAGTCGGCAACGATGTCTCCTCTACGTACGGAACGTGGAATTGGAGCTGAATTAATCCAAATTCAGATCAAACTTATCGTGATGAATATTCGTCCAAATCCATTTGTGTTAAAGTCAATATTCATCTACATTAATGCTAACGGCGACAGAAGTAAAATGTCGGATCCTCGGTTTCTTTTTTCGATATGATATTCGAGTTCGATTCTCTACGCAGTTTATTTTAAGCCTCATTTTTTTCTCTGCCGACCCTTCGGCAGAGATCAACTGGTCAAGTCCTCGAGAAGTTCGGTCCACGTCTCCCGCCGTGGCAGGTGCCTCTGTTAACTTTCGGAAGACTCCGAGATAACCGATTACTGGGTCAAGGTCCCCGATGGAGTGCGATAATCGATTATTTCGGAACGCTGTGTTCTTCCTCGAAGATCGCGGCGTTCTTGATTGGACGCCGTCTCCAGCGAGGCTACTCCGATAATCGACCTTCCGAGAGAAACACGCAATTATAGAAGATTATCGATAGTTGGAAGGCGTCGGCTTGAATGATTCGGAGAACCTTTGAAAAATTTGAGGATCTTCACAAATAATCCCAGAAGCTTTGTCGCTTAAAACTATGGAGTAGTATGCTTTGAAGAGGAATGGGAGCGGGAATACACCGATCAAAATTCCAAAGAAAATACTGTTAAATGGTATACAGATGGTTCTGAAACCAACACGGGAGCTGGCGCTGGGGTTCACGGGGCCAAAGTGTGCACTATCATTAGGCTACTCTGTGAGTGTTCTGCAAGCAGAAATATTAGCAATCAAAAGATGTCTAGATATTAATTCAAAGGAAGCATCAGAATAGCGACATAGCTATTCACTCAGATAGTCAAGCTGCTATTAGAGCACTGAACTCCTATCTCATCCACTCAAAGTCGACATGGGAATGCCGGATCAAACTCAATGAGGTAGGCAAGAAAAATAAGGTCTCTTTAATCTGGGTTCCTGGTCATTCGGGAATCACAGGTAACGAAGAGGCCAACAAACTTGCCAGAGAGGGTGCTCGGAAACCACTAACTGGCCCAGAACCTTTCTGTGTCATAGCAAAATGTACATATAAAAAGGAGTTTCTGGAGATGTAGAAAACTGAAAGAGAAACACTCTGGTAGAATCTCCCAGGGTTGGATCATTCCAAAAGTTCTTTGGGAATTTTGAAACTGCAAGATCCAAAAGATATTTGTATCTCAGTAAGAACCAACTACACCTCCTCACTGGCTTTCTTACAGGGCACTGTCTCCTCAGAAAGCACTTGCTGAGAATGGGCGTATCGGACACTGACGAGTGTAGATTCTGTGGGGAGGAGGAAGAAACTCCTATTCACCTAGTCACAGAATGCTGTGGCATTGGTAGCCAAAGGAAACAATGCTTTGGTCAAGAGACCTGTAAGAGTGAGGAATTAGCCTCACTGAAGCCTTCCGAGATATTGGATTTCATAAGATCTCTGGGACTGGAAGGCGGGCTGTAAAGCTTTGTCAGGGGGCACAATAGACCACAAGGTCGCAGTGGACTGTAACCCCTTTCAAACTATCAACTATGCGTTGAATCCGGTAGTTCTGATTTTTTGCAGACTTCTTTATTATGTTGGCATTATGGATAATCCAAGTTTGTGACCTCGAACGTTGAACGCAACTGGTCAAATTAAAAAAAATCGTTGTCTTTTTCACATTTCAGCGTTTATTGCACTAAGCCAGAGCGGTGCAAACGTCCCTTAAGGACTACAACATTTCCAATTCTAATTCAAAAATTGTCAGTTGACATTCAGAAAACATCACTTGTATTTCAGATTAGTCATTTGAATTTCCGAAATGATCAGTTGTATTTCAGAAAACATCAAATGTAATTCAGATAACACACTCAATTGAATTTGAAATATGGTCAATTATATTTCAGAGGTGGCAATTTGAAATTCATTTCATACGCACATTGATACCAGATTGCATTTCAGAAAATATCAATTGTAGGTGATTCAGAAATAAAACAATGATAAAAAATTAACTTTAATTTTCACGTTAAACATTTAATTTTTAACACAAAACTGGAAAAATTTGAAGTCATACAGGCATGTCTGCCATCGCAATTGCATCTTGGCTTGGTAAATAATATTTTCCAGGTATGTTAGTCTTTTTTCAATAACCCCCAGTGGTACACTGTTTGGAATTCTGAGGTTTGTTTTTACGTAAGTTCTTATTTTCGACTATAAAATTTCATTTTGAGTGAGCATGGGAGAATAAGGGCTCATCCGCAGCAGTACTGCTACTGTTTGGGTGATTATGGTCTCCAATCTCGAATGGCATGCAGCATTATCACAGACGATCACTCAATCTGATAACTGGTTCCTCATATCTTGCCACTGTTGCAACAAACCCTCAACCCATTCAATTGCTGAAAGCGATGTGAATGAACCTCGTAGTCTCTCCATGGCTAATATAACAGCTGCAGACACTGTTGTCAATTGCATCTCCAATTAAATATGTACTCAATTTGACTAATTTTCATCAGGTGTTATGTGCTTCCTGAAGCTACGGTGTTAGGCGAGGAATCGATTGAGAAGGTTCAGCATATTTTTACTAAAATCCAGTGTTGAAGACAAAGAAAGAGCCAGCACCAAGAGATTTCACCAGATTATATTGGTTTTTATTCATATATGAAAACTGAATATGATATATGAATGACGATGTGATAACCGTTATAAAAATGAGTAATATATGACTCAAAATTCGACTCAAATTCAAATAATATTCGAACTTTCCGAATAACAAATTAAGATTTCTGAAATACAACTGACTGATTTGAATTTCATATGACATATTCTGAAATTTAATTGACTAATCTGAATTTAATTTGATGTTTTCTGATATTCGATCGACTTATTTGAAATTCAATTGACGCCTTCTGAAGTTGGAGTGAATAATCTGAAATACAATTGACGGTTTCTGAATTGCATTTGAAAATGGTATAGTTTTGGAAAAAAAAATTTCAGGGCATTATCATCTTTAATCTTTTCACCAATGCACACGAAAAAACAAAAACAGTGACTCATAACTTAATTATTTTTTATAGTAATCTGTTGGTGGAGTTGTACAATTACGAAATATGAATTAAGACTCTTTTCCATTCAACAGTTATTGTTATTATCAGTTGTTGTTTATCGGAGATGCCAAAACCCATAACAAAATTGGGATTACGCTATTCTCGACAACAATGGACGAAGAAACCGTGTCCGATTTTCATATCGTCCCAACCGTGTCTTCTTGAAAGATGAAAAAATGTGCAAATGGCAGAGAGTTGCGGCATCAATGCAATAAATTGTTGCTCAGGCGAAATGCCAACGCCGCCTTGATGGATTCTTGATGACTGAGACGAACCCCCGCCCAGTGGCGGCTCGTGAAATCTAAAATTCTTGAATATATGTTAAAAAATTAGAATTAGTGAAAATTTTCTTTAAAAAATTGCAAAAATGAATCCGTTTTTTCAAATTGCATTTAGTGAGCATTCATTCATTGGAAAAATGCAATTTCAAGATGATTTCATTTCTTTGTTATGTTTTTGATTTTATCGACTAATTTGTTTTGGATTTCTTAATTCTTACCGAATTGAAAATGGCTGTAATTCAGGGACAACTAATATTTTCGCTAGTATCGAATGAGTCTCGTTTCGCTAGTTTTTCAGATCAACAATCGTTTACCTATTTCAGGTGTTTTCTGATTAATAAATGAAAATCAAATTTCAGATGTCTCTAAGAATTGTCTGAAGATTTTTGAGGGAAAATTAAGTTACATTACAACTAGAAGTAAGCAGTGGAACGAATTCTATTTCCTGTTGACATGATTCTACCTTCAAAGAGACATTAAACAACGCTATTTCTTCTAGAATCAAAAACAATGAATATGTCAGTTTGGACATCTTTCTTGAACTGCCGAAAAGTAACTGAATTTCAATCAAAGTCAACATTGGTTATATTAATCAATGAGTCAAGAAATGGACACAATGAATACAAATAAAAAGAAATATAATAATCAGTATTTCATACTATCAAACACGAATTGTCCATAAGAGTTATGTTTGCCATATAAAAGTTCTTCATCTAGTAGAAAGATCCAATAATTTGTATTCATATCTCTTTATATACAGGGTTATTCATGAATATGGCTCTATGAAATCTATTTAGGAAAGACACAAGATTCAGGATTGAAATTCTAAAGGTGAGCTTCAAGTAAGAAGACGACTTCTCGTATATTTTTTGAAGGTTCTAGGACTTCCATTTTTTCCGGAAGTGACATCAACTTTCGTTTTTCAAATGTGAAGACCCATTTTTTATTGCATAAAAGTTTTAATATTCCTGACAAAATTCTCCCTGAATGAGGAAATACGAAAAAAAATCTCAAAATTGAACTCTTTTGAAATACAGACAACTTCGAGGTTTTTTCATTGAAATTTCTCATTTTTGAGAATCTCCGAGAGGAAAGGCTGATGCTTCTTTTCCGATAGCGTGATTTTCAAAATATAATATAGGAGGTCACAAATTCTTTGTCAAAGTTAGAAGTGACGAAACATCAAAAAATGGTTTTTTTCAAATTGGAACCCCATACTTGTGTCTTTCCTAAAAATATTCCATAATATAATAATAACCCTGTATATGACGTACCCAATAAATTAACTTTCTGGTATGTTTCAAAGAATCAAAAAATATTTTTTATTCGTTTCAACAACTGAACTGCGTTAAGTTATTTCAGCTTTATTTTTTTCCTTCCTCAATACTGAGAAAAAATAGCGCAGGGCTAGAACTGGCCCGAATTTTCAATAGTCATCAAGAATGCAAAGATTGCTGAATAGTCTTCATTGAGAAGAAACTTCTAGTGACCTTGGATGAAGTCTTCAACATTTTATGATTGATATCTACACATTGGAGTTCTTTGAAAGCCTGGATGATCTGATGTTGAAGCATTCCAGGCGTTTTTAATTATCTGAATGAATCTACAGTGAAATAGTGCGGCAGTCTATTTTTTGTCGTCATCTTAGCTGTATGCCTTTTTCCAATAGAAGCGGAAATCTGTCAATATAACAATGATGCAAATAATAGCATTGTAATGGGTGATTTTTAAATAGCTACAGAAAATCTTTTCAATCTGTTAAGACGATTCATAGTTAATTTATAGACCAAACTGATGATGTTTAACAGGGCACAAAACACGAAACGTATTCAGTATTATTGGGAAGTATGTAGACTATTTTCATAGGTACTTTGCACTGCGCCCTTCTGTCATCAAACATCGTCGTTTTCTCCTGAAATACATGAATAATAAATGCACTGCCAATCCAGTTGGTATAAATATATTTGGGAGAATTCCATCTATTGTTGCCGAATTCCTCAAACTGCCAGAAACAAAGCAATGTTTTCGAAGATCCTCCGCTTCATTGCTAGCAGAATCAGGAGCAAATATTACGGATATAAAGAAACATGGTGGATGGAAGTCTACGACGGTAGCCGAGGCTATGTTGATCATTCCATTGCATATAGAAATGTCATTGCTGAAAAAATTTTCCCAACCTAACAGATTTTGGATCATCATCATCAAATATTGTCCGGTTTCTTCAAGTACTGATGGTGCTGAGGATTCTAATAATGTGTTGCGAAGCTCCCTAACGTCACAGGGCATTAATGTTAGTAATTGTTTTAGTTTTACGATTAATAATAATGTTAATAAGTAATGATTGTCAAATATAGATAATAAAAATTTGCAATTGCTGAATTTTTCTCATCTGATTTCATCATGAGAAAATGGAGTGCTGAAAATATTTTTAACACGCTTCCACGTGAACAATCAATTTTAACATTGTTTGCTGTCATTGAAAGTGTCACTTTTAATGGCATTTGGACAAAAAAAACTTTCAGTTACATTTTGTTACTAAAATGTAAGCCGCGACTGGACTTTTATTTCAAGGCCTGCTGCGACGTGACAATAATTCTTGAATTAAAGGCCGCGTAAAGCCCCCTCTATCTGTCCGCTTAAGGGCCGTTTGCCTCGATTAACTCTGCTGCCATGCTTCCTTATGTCTTCGGCTTGATTTCGGCGAGATGGCCGTATTCTCGGCCATCTAGATTAATCGCTCAATTAACGACAGGTGTCTAGGAATTTTGCTCGCGCCGAGGCTAATGCGACAGTTAAATTCGTTGCTTTATTCGTTTTATCCGCATCGGGAGAATGAGATGGCGTCGGAATATGGGTAGCTTTGCATGAAAACGACATCTATGAAATTTTTATGGGGTCTTTTGGATTTTCCAATTGCAATCGAATGGTAACAATGGGAAGTTATATTGCTTTTCGAAATTATTGTCGTCGAAGGAAGCAATGAAAATCCAGTTGAGTCTTTACTTCTATTTACAAAAAGTAATTAATCATTTCTTTGTGTTCATTATACAGATGTTCTCAGATAAGCCACCCCGTATATTTCCTTTTTTAGACATGGCTTGGGATGCGTCCTACTCCGAAATAAAACTATAAGTACCCTTTCTTCTCAGAAATCGATTGAATGCAGTGAGGAAACATTTCTATGGTAATATATTCGAATGGAAAAAGAAATAATACTGCATAGCGCAAACAATGGACATTTGTTAATTCTCATATTCATGTGACTTGTGTCTAATTCTCGATTTCATTGCATAGCGGATTATTCTCGATGATCCTTTTTCGATGCTGCATTTATATCAATGTATTTTTGGTCACGTCAGGTCCGTTTTATTGACAGTTTCGCTCGTTCAATTTCATACGTCTGAACCATGTTTGATGCTGACGTTTCTCATACTAATTCACCTTCAAGTCAGTTTCGGATTTAGTCACGTAGATTTCCTCATTTTTTTGCAGTTCGGTGCGAGTATAGTTCACAAGAGATCAGGGCAAACATTGTTCTTAATTTTATTGTAGTGGTTTGGTGGTTTTATTATATTATCCTATAAATTCTCTAAGAAAAGTTTGAAAACTCGTGCATAATCCAGAAATTGGGAAATAAAACGACTTTGGTAGGTGAGAAAGCATTTTTTTCAAATTATTTTTTTCAAAACATTTAAGGTATTCATAATCTTCTGATAATGAACAATGCAAAATCCAACAATTCTGTTCTTCTGTACTTAGATAAGAACCTTAAGCGAAAAAATTCTGTTCTTGTGAATGTAGAAGCCTGTTACTGAAACAAAAAAATAGTTATTCATGATATGAGTGTTAGAAGTGACGTTTTATTTTGTGAGTGAAAAAGTTTGTGAAATGAGCGGAGCGAATTGAACAAAATAAAATCAGTTTCAACACAAATACCATACACTGTTTTTTGTACAACTGCCCTATTTTGATAATGAAATGGGCGAATTTGCAATGACAATAAACTTCAAAATGCATTTTGTTATTCAAATAATCAAAAGGTTGTTGTGAATGGCAAACGTTGCCAACGTTATGATTACTAACAAATGAGAAAAGACGCTGTCATTTGAATTTCGTTCCCGTCCAATTCACGTCTTGGGTTCTTAACTGCTTAATATGTTTGTCGAGAGTCCAATTATTTATAAAAGTGACGATTTGGTTGTTCCTCTGGATATTGAAGAGTGTGCAAGAAGAGCAAATCTACTACCTAAAAAATCTGTTCAGCAGTACGATATTGCATATAACAATTTTCTGGCTTAGTGTAAATTGAAAAATGTAGAAGGGAACTCCAGTGAAACTGTTTTCCTAACATACTCAGAAGAAAAATCAAAAATATGGAGTTCAACTTTGTGGAGCAAATTTTCAATGATAAAGTTAAGCACTCTTGTTAAAAGTGGTGTGGATGTTAGTAAATATTTTGAGGTGATAGCATATTTAAAACGGAAAAGTGAAGGATATCGTCCCAAAAAATCGAAAATTCTCACTCGTGAACAAGTTGAAAAGTTTATAAGCTCCCTAACGTCACAGGGCATTAATGTTAGTAATTGTTCTAGCTTTACTATTAATATTAATATTCATGAGTAATTATTGTTGAATATTGATAAAAATCTGCAATTGCTGAATTTTTCTCATCTTTTTTCATTATAAGAAAATGGAGTGCTATAAAAATACTAATGTTAAAAATATTTTTAACACTCTTCCATATAAACAATCAATTTTAACATTGTTTCACTCTTAATGACAGTTGTACAAAAATATATTATTCTACAACTGCCATTAAAAGTGACCCTTCCAAGGATAGTCAACAATGTTGAAAGTGAATGTTTGTACGGAAGCGTGTTGAAAATATTTTTAAAACTACATTTTCCTATTATGAAATCAGATCAAATTATAACAATAATTTCGGGAATAGCAGATTTTCATTTTCAATATTTAAAAATCATAAAATGAACCTATTAATTATACTACCAGAAAAATTATTGTGCTGAAGGACTTAGGTCAATGGCCTTAAATAAAATTATTTATTTATTTTATTGTTTACATTAATGCCTTGCGACTTTAGGGAGCTTCGCAACACATTATTAGAATACTCAGTACATCATAACTATAGTATTGTAGAAACCAGAAGTACAAGGTTGTGAGAATTTTCCGCAAGGGCATTTTCCAAAATATTCATAATAAAATCTGTTTTAGAATTTGAAGCAAATTTCTATTCTTTTAATACACTAGTTTATTGAGTCAAGTGTCTTGAGCAACAATCAATGTATATTCTCGACTAGAGTAAAGCAATGAACTTTTATTCAATCTTGAATTTTTTGGTATATCGCGCTTAAATTTGGAAAAAAATAGTTGCGTACCTCTGGAATGAACAAGAAACATGGAAAATGTCATTGTTTCACAATTTTACCATTTCTATATTTAAAACATCAATTAATGATCGTTTCGTAAGGTAACCCTCGAGTAAATGTATCTTCTGTTCAAATAATATGATAGTGGTTATCTTGAATTGATTGAAAATCCATGTTCTTCCAAACTTATCGTCGAAATATAATCCGTTTAATCTCGAGTTTTATTTGTTTAACAAACTTTATCAACGCCCATTATCCATTGAAAATTGGGATTATAGGTGGGTTTCACAAAACTTTGTTTGGCCGATTGGGAACTGTCAAGTTGATTTAGGCCAACGAGATTTGTTGAGATTGCAAATCAATTTAATCGATTGGTTCGAATTTACGTAACATTTTTTGATAGGACAATAAAAGTTTTGTGAAACTCACCTTGAGTGAATCCGCATTTTTTACTGTAAAAGCTTAATGCTGCCGAGTTTTATTCACCTCCGATTCAGTGTTTGATTTCCTAATTTTTTGTAGTTCGATTTGAGTATAGTTCACAAGCAATCAGAGCAAACATTTCTCATAAATTTTATTGTAAGTTGGTCGATTGTTGGTTATTTTAAATTATCTTAATATTTCTCTAGGAAAAAGTCTGAATACTGTGCCTAATCCCGCTTGTAAAATCGAAAAGAACGAAGACTTTCGCTAGGTAAGAAAGCATTTTTTTCAAATTTTTTTCAAGACATCGTAGTTATTATTTGTTCAACAAACTTTGTCCTCAACCATTATAGATTGAAAACTTAGACTGAGTGTATCAGCATTATATGATATAAATTGAAAATTGAGATTCATCTCTTGGCTAAAATGGCTACTCAAGTACTCAACCTCTTGAAACAATTCGGTACTCTTATAAAAATCAGCTACTACAAAGTCAATGAAATTAGTAAGATAACGCCGAAACGGATTGATGTTTTATAAAAACCATGTCTGTTCATCTATCTCAGAATGTGGTGAACATATACTTCTCTGCAAAAGTTATGTCTCAACATTTTCTATATTTTCACACATTTCTGAGAATAAGAAAAAATGAATTTTTACCCACTTATCGAACTCATTTTTTTACCCATTTTTTCGTTATAGTGGAAGTTTCAGGAGAAAATTTATTTTTCGAATTCGTCCCACAAAATAAATTCATTAAAAAAATAGATTCACTAACGAAGCAATTATGAAACTATACCTAAATTAGAGGTACAAACGAAAAGAATATATTCCTCAAGTTATTCTAGAAAAAAAAAGTTCCATCAACATAGGATCGTTTTCGTGTTGAAGTTTTTCTTAAGTTGTTTTTCAAATTATGCATACACTTCACAAGATTTTCAACAAAATTTTGGCATAGATATTCCCATTTGAAAGTTACGCCATGTGGTTGATTGTGTTTCTTCAAGATAGACCGTTTTTCAGATTGATCTAAGAAATAATGTGGAAAGTGTTATAGCATTTTAAAAACCTTATTGAATGTGCTAACTTTTGAAGCAACTTATCAAACTGATGTAATACAATTTTTTTAAGTTCAATCAGTTGAAGTTGGTCGAAATATTAATTTTGAATATTTGGTTCGGCAAAAAGTGACATTATTTTTCAAGTTGGCACAATTGCCTTAAAATTGAAGATCACTATTCGGTATTACAGAAAAAATAAAATTTGACATAAGTAAAAAATTGAAAGAAGAGGTATTCGAGAATAGTCACAGATTGTGTATTTTCTCGAATAATACAAAATTCAATATAATTTGAAAAATGCACGACTAAGATGTACCTAGCTGATGTTGGTGCAACGCAAGACAGGAAAACCATACAGGTCTGCAGTATGATTGAATGAGGAAAGGGAAAAACCTCAGCTGAAAAATAACCCTTACCCCACCCGTGAAAAAAAAAATACTTGAAATATTAAATATCACGACACGAAAATCTTGAAAGATATCAGTGTGATTTAAGAGAACATCTTCATGTTATGGACTCAGATAAACAGATTCTTCAAAAAACAACTCGCAATTCTTAATCTGAAATGAAAAAAGACAAAAGCAGAAAAAAAACCAACTATTCAGAATAAATTAAATTATTTTGAAATTAACCACCCATTTCAGAAATGCATTTGTTACTTTGTGTATAGCCAGAAAATTTGATCAAAAAGGTTTACGCGACTTCAATCTGGTTACCTTATTATCTGGAATATAGGTGAATATGGGAAATGAATTTGGAGAGGAATTGAATTTGTTCGAGAAATTCAAAGCTGTTGTCTCTCTGCGAATATGGGGAGGGAAAATATTTGAGAGGACTGGTAACCAAGGAGTAGGTGTGAACTTGATAGTACCGGTAATAATCCTCATAGAATAATTTAGTTGCGCATCAATTTTTTTTACATGAACACTGTTTAACCAAACCAGGCAACAATATTCAGCAGCAGAAAAAATCAAAGCAAGCGCTGCCGTGTGAAGTATTGTTGCATCAGCGCCCCATGAAGAACCAGCTAGTTTCTGAATATTGTTTCGAGTTTTAAGCTTCAAACAATATTCTTCAGAAACTAGCTGGTTCCTTCGATACCCTGTATATTGATTTAAACATCGGTTGTTGACAATAACGAACGCGAAGAATACATCGTAAAATTTGCATCCAGCCAGTGTTGGTAATTCAGGGTCGCGTAACTGGAAAGTAACGGCAACAACAGCTCATTTCGAGTCGCCCCAGTTATAATAATTCAATAACGACAATCGATTGATCGTCATATCGAGAATTAATAAAGCGACGTTCGATTTTCGCAACAAAGGCCTGAGTCGATAAGGTTCTAGTCCGGGAGGCGACGTTGCCAATCGGAAAGACGCGTCAAACTTGAGAATTTTGATACCGATGCTCAGGTAGCGGTGGATCTGGGAGACAAAAAATTCGTGATATGCAAAAAACTTTCGATAATAGTTATTTATGATATGAGTTTTATTTTGTGAATGAAAAAGTTTGTGAAAGGAGCGGAGCGAATTGAACAATTTCACGAACAAAGTGAAATCACTTTTAACAGAAATACCACTCAATGTTTTTTGTACAACCGCCCTATTTTGATAATGAAATGGGCGAATTTGCAATGACAATAAACAAAATGCATTTTAATATTCAAATAATCAAAAGGTTGTTGTGAATGGCAAACGTTATGATTACTAACAAATGAGAAAAAATACTGTCATTTGAATTTCGTTCCTGTCCAATTTTCATCTTGGGTTTTTAACTGCTCAATATGTTTGTCGAGAGTCCAATTATTAATGAAAGTGACGATTTGGTTGTTCTCCTGGATATTGAAGAGTCTGCAAGAAGAGCAAATCTGGAACTCTTACCTAAAAAATCTGTTCAGCAGTACGATATTGAATATAACAATTTCCTGGCCTGGTATAAATTGAAAAATGTAGAAGGTAACTTCAGTGAAACTATTTTCCTGGCATACTTAGAAGAAAAATCAAAAATATGGACTTCATCCACTTTGTGGAGCCAATTTTCAATGATAAAGTCAAGCGCCCTTGTTAAAAATGGTGTTAGTAAATATTTTAAGGTAATAGCATATTTAAAACGGAAAAGTGAAGCATATCGTCCCAAAAAATCGAAAATTCTCACTCGTGAACAAGTTGAAAAGTTTATGAAGGAGGCACCAGATGAGAATTACTTGATGGTGAAGGTTGCAATTATTTTCGGATTATTTGGAGCTTGTCGGAGTGAAGAATTATGTAATTTATCAGTGGAAGACATCGAGATAACAAATATATCATTGGTTATACAACTTCCAAATACAAAAACGAAAGTCAGTCGTTTTTTTAGTATTATTGGAAGTATGTAGACTATTTTCATAAGTACTTTGCACTGCGCCCTTCTGTCCTCAAACATCGTCGTTTCTTCCTGAAATACATGAATGATAAATACACTGCCAATCCAGTTGATATTAATATATTTGAGAAAATTCCATCTATTGTTGCCGAATTCCACAAACTGCGAGAACCAAAGCAATATACAGGACACTGTTTTCGAAGATCCTCCGCTTCATTGTTAGCAGAACAGGAGCAAATATTACTGATATAAAAGAACATGGTGGATGGAAGTCTACGACGGTAGCCGAGGGCTATGTAGATCATTGCATTGCATAAAGAAATGTCATTGCTGAAAAAATTCTCCCAACCTCAACAGATTTTGGATTATCATCATCCAATATTGTACTTCCGGTTTCTACAAGTACTGATGGTGCTGAGGATCCTAATAATGTGTTGCGAAGCTCCCTAACTTCACAGGGCATTAATGTTAGTAATTGTTCTAGTTTTACGATTAATGTTAATGTAATGATAAGTAATGATTGTTAAATATTGATAATAAAAATTTGCAAGTGCTAAATTTTTCTCATCTGATTTCATTATAAGAAAATGGAGTGCTGAAAATATTTTTAACACTAATGTTAAAAATATTTTTAACACGCTTCCACATAAACAAATAATTTTAACATTGTTTGATGTCGTTAAAAGTGTCACTTTTAATGGCAGTTGTACAAAAAATCGGTTTCTTGACCTTGGACCCTTAGAATTTCATAGACGTGGACACCCTACAGTCTTTAGGGTTTGAGATTAGTTTCGAGATGTTGAAATAAAAGCTCTCACAAGTTTACAGCGAATTATCTCGAATTCCGAGATTTTGACTCTATTTTGACCATAATGAGTGGACTATATTTTTTGAATAACAAAACTGTGAACATTCTCCGTTGAAACATGATCACCAAGTGAAATTTTGACAGTCTTAATGGCACCACTGCTAGGTATAAAGATTATCTCGTCGAAAGGGCACGATTCGAGAATGCGCGAAACGCTTCAGATACGAACTTGGACAAAATGGTAATCAATAGCTGCGAGAAACTTTCCTCAGATGCAACGCTATCTCCCGGGCTATTATTAGCGAGGCCGTGTTAACTCGTTCGAGTGAAATGAACGTCGACTTCACTTTCTAAGCTGGCAACTGTCTTGGCACTTCTCCACCTTCTATCTGCCGCTCATTTCACAAACGCATATATATGTGCTATTGTTAAGTAACAGTTGAAGAAAGCGTCCAAACAAGTCGTCGAGATTAAAAAAATATTGCGTAACCGAAAATGTGGATTCCTTAAAATCGGAGAATCTATCGAAACGAGCCTCTTCAGTAGGAAGTCAATATTTGTTGTAGACCGCTGATAATTCCTTGTTTATTCAATGAATTATTGACAGCACTTGAAGGCAATAATTCTTGACAATAATCTAGTATGTGCGGGCAAGCTTCCGTTTCTTCTTCTCACGAATGAATCGGAAGATTTGTTCCACATTTCTGCTTTCTTCTGCCGTGAATATTTCGACGAAAATTCTTCTACCTAGGATAGATCGCAGTGGAGACATTTGAAACGATGTTCAAGTGAAAAAATAACATCCTGACGATAACAAAAGCCTCTCCTATAAAGTCCTAGTATTAACTTCTGCTCGTTCTGGTGGTGAAACATCACAGTTTCTATAGTAAATTCGAACAGGGCCATATTCTAGTGGAACAGTGGCAGAATCAGAGGAAAGCGATATCGAATAAAGGGCTGGGCCGACAGATTCGGTTGGGTGGGAATGTAGAGCACAATGTTAAGTACGCGAAGTGTCGAATCAAATCAGTAACACTCCAAACGCGGTATGGGCGATTTCATATCTGTTGTAAATATATATTATTATGAAAAAGAGAGCTAAAATAATACAATAAATATTGAAACAAAAAGTACCTAGAACGGGGTATCATAACATTCTTCGTATGATACTATAGAATCATACGATACTATCATCACTAGTATCATACGATACTATACAGCCAGGGGAAAAAACCTCAGCCGAAAAAACCTGTCTCCCCGTAAAAAAGAAAACATAAAATATTAAATATCAGGAAAATCTTGAAAGACATCAGTGTGATCATCTTCATGTTATCCGTCGATGGGCTCGGATAAACAGATTCTTCCCAAAACGACTCGCAATTCTTAATCTGAAATGAAAAAAGACAAAAGCAGAAAAGAAACCGATTATTCACAATAAATCAAGTGCATTTCAGAAATGCTTTTGCTACTTTGAAAAAAACATCAACATTCAGATTTCTTGGCCAAATAATGTTCGGAGGTTTATAAATATTTATGACAGAAATGTCACAAAATCGAAAGAAATGAAAAAAAAACTCCATCAATTTCCCCTTTCCGAATATGTTGAAAATTACGAACCTATAATTTTTCAACATAACAAGCTAAACTTGTAAAAAATCAATTAATACATATCTTTCAACTGTCCTCTTTCACGAGGATTTTTTTTTCTGTTGCTGTGTGGGTTTCTTGCAGAAGAATCACTTCGATACCATGTTCATCAGCTAATTTGGAGACGTAATCACACTTGTCCTTCGAAATTCATTCGATATTCAAATTCAAAATCCACTTCAGATGTTTGAAGACCGCTACGGGACCCCAATGAAAGGCAATCATCTCCCATAGATAAACCAAACATGTTCTAACACAAGAAAACAGAATATTTTTCAGGACCAAAAACTACGATATATTCCGAGAATTGTCATTCATAAATGAATACGACAATTTTATTTCACTCTGACGCGAGGAATTCATTTGCCTCAATGAATGACACAAATTATTTCCTGTGGAAATTAGTATTCAGGTTCTTTTTCGCCAAGACTGGTTTGAAAATAAAATAAATTCCAGAAAAAGAAAGAATTGAAAAACGAAAATACATTCTAGAAGAAAAAATTTGAAAACAAAAATTTATTTTATGAAAATAAAAAAGGAAACAAAAACGAATTCTAAAACACGCTAATTGAAGATAGACAATTTCAAATTAAATGTTTAAATAATCCACCTTGATGTGCCGAACAGTAGCCAAATCTATTAGAAAGAGATAATCTCATATCTCTCAGGCATACTGACTATTTGGGCACGAAGTTGGAGACCCGAACTTGAAGGTATTGTCCTATCTCCAAAGGCTACAATGAAAGAAGTTATAGTATCCGCAATAGATTGACCACCGAAGTACTATTTTATGATTTGAATTTTCTCTTCAAACGTAAACAATTTTTGCGAATCTAATTCATTTTCAAACCGTCTAGCTATCACATCTGACGTTCGGATGCGACTGACTGATGAGCATTGCAATTTGCGAGCATGCTCAATTTGCGGCAGCTGAGACTTGTCATTCCAACACACGGACATTTATAATATAAGCAGAGACAACAAATCAGACGCACAACTCCCCACTGAATTTCATATAAATTTTTGCATCCTTGTCTCACTGCGTTGAACCTATGCGGAGATGACGCTACGACCGCTTTTTGAGCGTTTAGCGCGGGATTTTCGAATTATTCATTCCTGTTTTATTACTGTTTTCATGTATTGGAGCGATTTCGCGCAATCATAAACTAAAAGCTGAAATTTCTGCTATGTAGATTATTGCCGTAGGCAAAAATTTTCACTATTCATATGGTTGCGTGAAAAAAAAACGAAAATACGACTCATAAATGATTGGTTTATTGTTATTTTCATTAAAACCCAATCAACTTACATATAAAACAACAACTAATACATTTACGGTTTAGTCCTACCACCATAAAAACTGTTACTTTCCTGGCAGTGCTTTTATCTACTTTTTTCTTCACCGAAATCCTCAAAATCAATAATTTTTTTTTGACCCTCATCATAATAAAGGTTTTTTTCTTATGTCTATTTCATCAAAGACCAACACGCAACAGCCATCAATATCCTCTTTGATATTTTCATATTATGCCTTCGAAAATATTTCTATTTAAGCCAGGATTCAACGGCATTTTTTTGAGCTGGACTGACTTTTCTTTAATAATAATGGCGACATTATTTTGTCGTCTGAGGTCCATCTTCTGCCTCTTGTACCCTTTACTTTGGAACATCTCAATTGCGAAGTTCCAAGTTGTTTTAGGCATGTTCTCGTACAAACTTAGAACCTTTGGGGTATCTAACAATTCAAAAACACTCCTCAAAGTCCTAGACTTCTCCCTATACCTACACTTTTTTGAGCTTGGGTAAGTGGTCTTTCTTTTTGCTGAAAAATCTTACCGATTTCTTCTTCCTTGGTGAAGTGTTACTTCTTCTTCTTTTGAAGGAACCATCTCCATCTCCATTGAATGAAGGTTGGACACAATCTCGGCAAGAAAATGTTACTAATGGATAAAATTTCTATGTTTCAGAAAATTCTGCGAACGTGTTTGGGTGTCTGATCCAACTGTTCGTTATGAGAGAATATCTCTCCGAATAAAAATAAAGTGAACTTCAATTTTAATATTCTAACAGAAAAAACGTTAACTGAATCAATTATTCATACAATTATTTTGAACATACCTGATGCAAGGACATTTGGGTTGTCTGAGTGGACTAGCACATCATCAATACTTTCAGATGTAATACATCTTTTAATTTCGGAGATGTTCTTTCATGAATTTCATTACTAATTTCTCTTATCAGATTTTTGATATGAAAAAATAAAAAACACGATTGTATTCAAAGCTCATTTTTTTATATAAATATTGTCAACTCACTTATTTATATTAGTTGAAGAACGCATTTTTGATACTTCATCTTCTCCAGCTCCACATATGAAGCATTTACCTAATCATATTTGAAAAATATTTTGAAATACACAAACACTCACAAACTTCAAATTTCAAACTGTTTATCACTCAGTTATAGCACGTGATGCTATAGCAACACGGACTATAATATTCCGTATTGCCACAATGGTTTAAATGCACGTGGACTTTTGAAGATAGAATTGCATTCTCGCAGTAGAAGAAAGAAGATAGGGCTAATTTATTTTCGCCAATGGCAGTAAATATTTTCAAATTTGGCAACGCGAACAAAAGCGTACGCAGCGCCTCTACTTGTAGGGCCGCTGAAATAGAACAAAGATAGCTTTATGTGATCTGGAATGGTATAGACAAGGATGGGTGATAAAGTCTGATTCGGACAAATTTAATGAAGGAGTTGAACGTCTCATTGTTGCCTCTGATATTAGTATAGACAATCTTCGTTAAAATTTGTTTTTTTTTTTATGAGAGAGAGAGAGTTTCTTGGTGTTTTTTACAATTACATAAATTGTTTACACAGGTCAGAGACATAATGAAACAAATATAAATTCAAAGTTACATAAGAAATAAAACAACGCTACAACCAGGGTAGATAGGGAGTTTTGTTGCAAGAAGAGTGTAAATAAATGCCGTATTGATAAATTAGGTACATATAAGAAGCCGCACCTAACACAATGAATGAATTGATGAAACAATAAATTAAGTGTATAGATAAAATAATAAATTAAAAGTATAGATAAAATAATAAATTGAATGTATATATAAAATAATAAATTAGGTGTATAAATAAAATATTAAATTAACAGTTACACATTAAAATGTATAAATAAAAAGGACACTAAGCACAAACTTAATAGAACTGACACAGATAGATGTCAACTATACAAAGTCAGAAAAGAAATCAAGTGCTTCAAAATGACACAAACTCGTCTACTGAATAAAATACATTGCTGCTCAGCTTCTCAGCAGCAACACAGTCAAATTCCCTCGACAGGTCAATGAATGAGGCCAAGCAATGTTTACCCTGTTCAAAACATTCAACAGTGTATTCAACAAAACTGATGATTGCCTGTATCGTATTTTTGCCTTTTCTATTACCGTATTGACTACTTGAAAAGAGATCATTTTCCTCAAAGTAGTTTACTACTTGGGTGGCTAGTACTTTTTCAATAAATTTAGAGAATATTGGAACCGGTGAAATGGGCCTATAATTACCAATATCACTACGATCACCTTTTTTGTGAATAGGTATTTCTTTGGAAATTTTCAAGCATTTTGGAAAGCATCCTGTTGTCAAACACCTGTTTATCAGTTTAGTGAGGAGAATGATTGAAAGTGAGAGTGGATAGTTTTCAGCATGAAAGTCGTATTTTGATATTTTCATTACATCAGAATTATGGTAGAAAAGGAATCCTTAGATATTGTAGTTCGTCTTTGGAAACGAAGGATGCAAATCTCACTCCCACTCCTTCTTATGACACCCACCTGCAATCACCAATCTCGATAATTCCCGCATTCTCTCGTCGAAGGGCGTCCTTTTTCGAGATTCCTCGACCAATAACCGTGTTATCGCAGATGCGGGCTTGATAACTCCGTCGTCCTCATTGAACCATCGCGGCACGGGCTTATCTTCGTCAAATCGAGCGACACGTACCCATGAGGAAGGTAAAGGTCGTCATTTGAATGCAGCGGACGCGCCCGCACCGAAACGCGTCCCATTTCATGCGATTCTGTGGCTATTTCGGACGCGGCGCGTGTTCTGTGGCCTCCAGTCGGCCTCGCGAAGGTGCATAGAACATCTGGAGAAGGTTATATCATTTGGGTAGGTGAGGGTTCGATGAAATGGGTTAGATAACTTTATCTAAGCCTTCACCTTCTGAGCCCTCTTACCATGGTTTGATAGCTGCTACTTCTTCATAGTAACCTCTCCATTGTCCCTCTCATACATTAAATACTATCAATTTCTGAATAGATCGATAATTATTTATAAAAATCATCATTTGTGATACAAGTCGTAGTATCTGGTTTTGACCCCCCAGTCAAATCCGAATGTCTTATTAAAACAAAGCATTGCGATGGCACAATATTCAAGTTGTCATCAGAAAAAGATAGTCCTCTTTAGCAATTTGTTGTAAAATTGTTGGATGTCTTACTTTCTTTATGTTGGTTAATGATATAATTATTATTATTTTACAAGTGCAGAAGAGTCATTATATTCTCACACTCTAGTTTTAGAATGAGCCTCCTATACCATTACCATACGTTATTTTCTTTAATTCGTTGAATTTTCATCTAAATTAATGAAAAATTTCCATTAATACAATAGTTATTCATGATACGAGTGTTGAAACTGACGTTTTATTTTGTGAGTGAAAAAGTTTGTGAAATGAGCGGAGCGAATTGAACAATTTCACGAACAAAATAAAATCACTTTTAACAGAAATACCATACAATGTTTTTTGTACAACTGCCCTATTTTGATAATTAAATGGGCGAATTTGCAATGACACTAAACTTCAAAATGCCTTTTAATATTTGAATAATCAAAAGGTTGTTGTGAATGGCAAACGTTGCCAACGTTATAATTACTAACAAATGAGAAAAGACGCTGTCATTTGAATTTCGTTCCTGTTCAATTTTCGTCTTGGAATTTTAACTACTTAATATGTTCGTCGAGAGTCTAATTATTAATAAAAGTGACGATTTGGTTGTTCTTCTGGATATTGAAGAGTCTGCAAGAGGAGCAAATCTGGAACTCCTAATTAAAAAATCTGTTCAGCAGTACGATATTGCATATAACAATTTCCTGACCTGGTGTAAATTGAAAAATGTAGAAGGGAACTTCAGTGAAACTGTTTTACTGGCATACTTAGAAGAAAAATAAAAAATATGGAGTTCATCAACTTTGTGGAGCAAATTTTCAATGATAAAGTCAAGTTCATGATAAAGTCAAGTTAAAAATGGTGTGGATGTTAGTAAATATTTTAAGGTAATAGCATATTTAAAACGGAAAAGTAAAGGATATCGTCCTGAACAATCGAAAATTCTCACTCGTGAACAAGTTGAAAAGTTTATAAAGGACGCACCAGATGAGAAATACTTGATGGTTAAGGTTGCAACTATTTTCGGATTATTTGGAGCCTGTCGGCGTGAAGAATTGTGTAATTTATCAGTGGAAGACAACGATATAACAAATAAATCATTGGTTATACAACTTCCAAATACAAAAACGAAAGTCAGTCGTTCTTTCAGTATTATTGGGAAGTATGTACTTTGCACTGCGCCCTTCTGTTATCAAACATCGTCGTTTTTCCTGAAATACATGAATAATAAATGCACTGCCAATCCAGTTGGTATTAATACATTTGGGAAAATTCCATCTATTGGTGCCGTATTCCTCAAACTGCCAGAACCAAAACAATATACAGGACACTGTTTTCGAAGATTCTCCGCTTCATTGCTAATAGAATCAAGAGCAAATATTACGGATTTAAAAAAACATGGTGGATGGAAGTCTACGACTATAGGCGAGGGCTATGTTGATCATTCCATTGCATATAGAAATGTCATTGCTGAAAAAGTTCTTCCAACCTCAACAGATTTTGGATCATCATCATCCGATATTGTACTTCCGGTTTCTACAAGTACTGATGGTGCTGAGGACTCTAATAATGTTAGCTTGAAGTTGAATTTTAGAGATGAGATTTATAACTAGTAGATCGTACCGAATGACTATGTACACCTTCATCAGAAGAGACCTTCCAGGGTGAAACCAGAAAAAGGGACTGTCAACCAGTTTCATGTAAGTTACAATCGGAACCATATCAGAGAAGTGCATATTGTTTTCTTCAGTAAATCAAGCAGATCCAGGTTCACCCTAGAGCTTCTAATCATTAATCTGAAAGTCGAGAACAGTAATTAGCAATAATATGTTAAGATAGGTTAACAATAGAGAAACGATATGAACTGATTAAAATAATGAGATGAGCATGAGTAAATAATAAATCAGTGTTCATTACTAGAGAGAAACACATGGGAAAGTTCAATTCTGGTTCAACCTACCTAACCATTTCCATGTGAGAATCCTAGTTAGGTCTGTGATTTGTGAAAATGTAATGAAATAGACGTTTAGGAAAGTGCACATAAACGAAGTGAATCGAATTGACTGAAACTAATGATACTTAGAATTATTCAATGAGGTTACCCGAGGAAATTTAACCGCAGTTTTTAACACCGGGTCAAAACAGGAAGAGTGAATGAATTCAGTTCTGCATAAATTCTTGGGTCAAAAGAGGCAAGAATATTCAGCAGATGAAACAAGAAACCAGAAAAAAAACTTCGAGACAGAAGTGAGAACAATTCGGCACTAGACGTAATATCGTTATTTCATCGCTATTTGCGTTTTTTTGTGGAATCCGCGAGATTGATTACGTTGTTGACCTATCTCTTAGAGTATTATTTTTTTGTTTGAATGAGGCTTTACCTGTGACAACGAGGTATTTGCGCTCAATCAAATTTTCGTCTGGGCTGGTAGATAACCGTCATTTGGTGCCGTTTATTTTCCGAAGAAGGTCTTTTCACGTTTCTGTTCATTGTCGATCATCAGTGGATATTTCGAAAGTTTCGGGTGAGTCACTTCGAAAGTTCTTTATCTCATTCCCATTAGCAAATTGTGTTGATGCCACTTTAATAGTCCGATGGGATAGAAGATTTTTCGGGAATTTGGCAAATGTTGATTTTTACACGCTCATTCTTTCAATTGAACAAGACTCCGAATTTCTTGGAACTGTGAGGCTGAATTATAAAAAAAAATGGTCAAGTTAGCAACAAATTTATTGAAATATTGTCTGGGAGGTCTTTGCATTTTCCTGAAAACTTAATTTGGGTTTTCTCTCCCAGCCTCTGAAACAAAAAACAATTATGAGATAATAACAATCAAGAACCAACCGTCAAGAACAACCAATTTTGATAAATTTGATTCCTTATGTTCATGGACTTCCAAAAAAAACTAAAAGAATTGGTTCTTAATTCAACATAATAACTGTTTTCAAAACAAAAAATGATTTACGATCTTTACTAACAAAAACTAAACCTTTGAATGAGAACCAAAAATCAAGAAATTGTATTTACAATATTCCCTGTATTTGTGGAAAATCTTATAGGGGAGAAACATCAACACCATTAGAAATCAGAAAACGTGAACATAAGAATAACATAAAAAATAGATATTTTGGTAGATCGCAGATAGCAGATCATGTGTGTTCCAATACCGGCAATCACATGATGGATTGGAATGGCACAAAAATTCTAATGACGGAACCTGATAATTATAAAAGAAAAATCAAGGGGTCGGCTTGTATTTTGTTGGATGAGGCTAATAATCTCGCTAATTGTTCAGTAGGAATAGATCGAATTTGGATGAATTTATTGAAAAAAGAACTGGTTTCAGGGAATTTTGAAATAAAATAACGATATCAATATCTAGTAATCAATATTAATCTATGTTCATCATATATCGACAAATGTCAATCAAAAAATCAAAATATTGTCACGTTTCTACGAAGTTGTATGAAAACTAGAAATTGTCTGACGAAGGCCTCTGATTTAGACTCCGAAACGTTACGCTTCAGAGTTCAAAGTGTTTTTTTTTTGTTCATTGTTAGGCAACAATTTCTTCTCGTAAAGTTTTGGCTCCTGACAAATTAGTGCTCAAATTTTTACGCAGGGGCCTTTCTTATATTATTCAAAAATTTTTTCTAATTGTTTCTTGTTTCAGAGACTGGGAGAGAAATCCCAAATTAAGTTTTCAGGAAAATTAGAAACAAATTGAAGAAAGAGAAACCCTTTTTTAAAAATTCTCTGTCATGTTACCAGATTACAAAAGTAATCGACTTTGGTAACAGTTGTTCCCACTGATTCACTCCCAAAAAGTTAGTACATTTAAATAATCCAAAAATCCTTCGATTGGCTTCATTCCAATGACTGGTAGATGTTTAAAATCAAAGTTTCAAGTTGTCATCAGCAATAGATAATGCTTTGGCTTTTTGAGTTCTTTGAATATTTGTTAACGGTTGTGAATTGTTCGAAGTCTTTTTATTTTTTCAATGTTGATTAATAAACATTATTATTGTTATGTTACAAGTACAGAAAGCATTGATATTATTACACGAGTTCACAATTCAGAAATGAGCCACGAAGAATTTAGAAACTTCCTCCTGTACCATTATCATACATCATTTTCTCTAATTCATTAGGATTATAAATCGCGAATCATCCTGTGTAACTCTGTGATTTTGTTTCTTTGAGGATCGATCTGATGTGATTAGACTTGAAGCTGAACATCATTTGGTCGGCAGAAGATTGGATTTCACGTTTAACCCCTCCCCCAATTTTTTCGTCTGGTTCGATTTGCGGCAGGCGTGTTTTCAAAACTGCCGTTAGAACAATGAGAACCATAAAAAAGTCGTTTAACCTTAACGAGTTTTCGTCTCTGGTTTCAAAACAATTACGCTACTTTCATGCGATAGCTATGTTTCTTCACGTGTCACGTTTCTGTAAACGGTGATTACTTTACGACACCTAACTCAATCTCGATGACCAAGCTGCTTCAGAGGAATCACTTAACTTTTTGTGCTCGTCGGTACAGAATACAGTACTAGAGTACCTCCTCGGTTCCGCATTATTACCAGATTGAAGTAGGAGAAAATTAACGTGAAAAAGTGTAGGAAATATTACTACTTACTACCCAACATTTATTATTTTCACATTACCTTTCTTCTGTCTATAAGGTGAGTAATCAATAGTGCTCGATAACTCTGAGAAATTTTTGGAAATTTTGTGTTAGGAGAATTCTTCAAATTTTAATTAACGAACAATAATTATTATTTAGGTGATGATTTTTAAGAAAAATTTTACTGCCCTAAGGTACAAGCCTTGTTTGTACCTTCGAACAAAAAAAACTCCTTACTTCTCTGAAACAAACTTTTATCGCCGAAGTATTTCATTTCACTTATAAATGTAAGGTTTTTGAGTTTTAATTCTTTTAAATCCTGAGTTTGAGATAATTCATCAATATTTATCGAATTATACGAATTTGAAAACAAATGTTTCAAGGTATGAGGACATAATTCATACACTCAGCACATAAGCTCAAATTATTTTTAACTCTACTGGTTGATCCAAAATTAGTGAAACACGATACCACCCTGCTTTTTTCCAAAGAATCCCCATGAAATACTCAACTTGTCATCATTTATCTGTGGGAGTTCTTGACGTAGGTAACTTTTTCCGACGAATTTCAGACTAATCATATCGAGAATCATATCAATAAAATTTGTGGAAACATTTTTTTTATATAGCCTGAGTATCCAAGTCATCTTTGAAACTCTAAATATTCTTCAGAATCTGGCTGATTCTCATGAGGCGCTGATGCAACAATACTTAGTACGGCAGCGCTAACTTTGGTTTTTTCTGCTGCTTAATACTGTTGCCCTGTTTGGTTGAACATTGTTCATGTGAAAAAAAATTATGCCCAATTAAATTTTTCTATGAGAATTATAACTGGTACTATCAAGTCTAGACCTACTCCTTGGTTACCAGTCCTCTCAAATATTATCCCTCCCCATATTCGCAGAGAGACAACAGCTTTGAATTTTTGGAACAAATTCAATTCATTTCTCATACTCACCTATATTCCAGATAATAAGGTCCCCAGATTGAAATAGCGTAAATCTTTTTGGTAAAATTTTCTGATTGATATGAATGGTGGCTCTAAAGAAATTTGGCAATCTGAATGAAATGTATCCAATCTTTTCAATAAAGATCTTATTACTGATCCTTCCATCAGAGTTACCCCAGGAGAATATGGTCTGTTCTAAATCGTATAAGAACAGACCATGGACGATGCAACAGCATGCTCTTTCGATGGAATTCGGTTGAGAGCCGTAGTTGTGAGTGTGGAGACAATGGGGAGATTGTAGAACATCTTATAAATAGCTGTTCCATTCATAAATTTCAAGATGGTTTCGATCCTATACATCGAATACATTATGCTTTTGTCTTTTTGCATTTCAGATTTAGCTCTGTAAGTCGGTTTGTGAAGAATCTGTTAATCTGAGCCCATCGACGGATGACATGAAGATGTTCTATTAGATCACACTGATGCCTTTAAAGATTTTCCTGATATTTAATATCTTTAGTAATTTTTTCATCACGGGAGGGTACGAGTTTTTTTTCAGCAGAGGTTTTTTCCCTTTTCTCATTTAATCATACTGCAGACCTGCATGGTTCTACCGAGGGTTCTACTATGTTGCGCCTCAGCTAGGTACCTTTTTATTTCAATATGTATTGTATTATTTTAGCTCTCCGAATCGAAAGAATATATATACATACATCCAAGTCATTGAGCGATAATTAGCATTAAAGTGATCTACGAATCAGACAAAATTTGTCCGTGAAAATCGTGTAAGTTCGATATGACGCAAGAGAAAGGATTAAAATATTATGAGAGTCAACTAAAACAATCGTAAAATTATCAATGGAATCTTGGAGCATTATCCGCTCTCGTGCTCTCAGGCTGGAAAATAAAAAATGCACAAATCATTGTGCAATCGACCGATGGCTAGCTCTTCTTCAAAATTCTTTCTCAACTTCGACTGCCTTAAGAAGTATATCGTCTAGTGGTATTGAAAATTGAAGATTTCAAGAAACTGTTCATTTAAAGCACATCATGTTTGAATGAAAAATGGAGACTTTTTTTGATGTTTTATTATGAAGTCGCTGTAACTCATCTAAATTGAAACTCCATAAAAAACAAATCCTGCATTGGTTTTAGAACACATATCTGTATGCGTGTATACATTATCGAAGATGATTCTTCTTCCGAAGACGTCCTCGAATACGTACGAAACGTGCTCATCCTTTCAGGCGCGTTTTGCCGCAGTTCTAAGAACGCGTTCGCGTAAAAAAAAAGCTTAGAGGTGGGCGGAAACGGCATCTACGCCTCGTCAGTCGGTTTTATCCAGGCGTTCAACTCTGACGCTGTCTGGTGCAATTAGCATCGGGGCTTCCAGAGATACTAATCGTATTGCAGTGGCCTTCAATCCATCCTGACTCGGTTGCGACAGGGAATAGAGGGAATGTTTCGAATTTAATTGAATGGACTTTTGGAATAATAATAAGGACTAACTTGATTTATACTGAGTGGTCCGACGAAAACACCTTTTTCAAAAAAACTGTTATCAATAGGTGAATGAAAATTTGAGTTTCTCATTCTTAGAAGATCAATTTTTCAGCCGAAAAAATCTGTCTCCCCGTAAAAAAAAATAAAATAAAATTTTTGTATCTGAATATTTTATATTGAAGGATATCACGATTATCGGAACGGCTCTTCAGAGAAAGGATGTCCAAACATAAACTCCTACCTGATTATAAAAAAAGACAGAACAGCAAGAGAATACGATTTCTACTTCATCAAATTGATCTAAGATTTTCAACCCATTGCAAGAATGAATTTGATACATTGTGTTTGGCTGTAATGCCATCTTGAAATTTATAAATCGAATAATTATTAATTAGGTGTTCAACTGTTTCCTCTGATTCACCACATTCACAATTAGGACTATCAACTGAATTCCACTTGAAAAGCTTTGCTATTGGTACGACCATGACCTGTTCTTATTCGATTAAGAAGAGACCATATTCTTCTGGGAAGGTTAGAACCAGGAACTTTATTCGATGGATCAGATATTAGATCTTTATTAGATAAAGAATATGCATCACATTCGGATTTCCAGATTTCCTTGTAGCTGAAATTCGAATTCAGAAAGTTATTCGACCAAATAGGTTTACGGGATTTCAGTCGTGGAATTCTATTTTCTGGAACTTAGGAAAGTATCGGAAAAGAATCCGGAAATGAATTGAATTTATTCCAAGAATTCCAAGTTGCAGACTTTCTTCGAATATGGGGAGGAACAATATTTGATACCACTGGATAGGTGTAGATCGGATGGTTCCAGTAATTATTCTCATTGATAAATTGAGCTGTGCATCGATTTTCTGAACATGAACACTATTGAGCCAAACAGGGCAACAATATTCAGCGGTGGAAAAAACCAGGGCAAGGGCTGCTGTGCGAAGAGTAGTCGGGTCAGCACCCGTTATTTCTCGTTTCAGCTTCATCCGTAAGTCATCCAAATGTGCTTTGGAATTCAGAGAGGAATCTAATTTAACACCTAAGTATTTAGGAGTGAAATTATGTTTCGAACGAATGTTCCCGAAAAGGACATTTAATTTTTTAAATTTTTTATGGTTATTCAAATGAAATAACGAAACCTCGGTTTTATTCGGATTTGGAGACAAACGCCATTCGAAAAGATAATATTTCAAAATATTCAGATCAGAAGTTAAATTTTCCTCAATACTTTGAGAATCAGAATGTCGGAAAGCGAGTGCAATATCGTCGGCGTCAAAGAGACGAAGCCAGGAAAGTGTCTGTCTTAAGTCATGTAGCAAAGAATCCGACCTTGAGTGAGATTTTTTCGATGTACCTGGTGTTTTCGGCACAACAGTCATGAGAACCTGAATTCTATCCTTTAAAGCTAAGATTAGACAGGAACTGAATGAGGATGATCCCGACTCCAGTTCTGTGAAGTAGTCAGTGGGAGAGAGAGAGATTCAAGCAGCAAAAACAACGAACAAACGAAGATTCAGAGTAAAAACCCAAAAAAGTTCAAGGAAAACTAAGAATTTTTCATGAGTGTATCAAAGGCAATCATCTTACGATTCGACAGTTAATGACACTAGGGCAAAATGTGGATGGTCTCGTTCATAAAAACAATGAAAAAGATGAATAAACCTGTTCGAATCTCATCTCGCCAATAGATGAACCAGAAGATCTAATCTTCCCATCGGTCAATCACATGCACAACCAGTTCCGGACGGAACAGAATCGCATTCCGATGAATCGGTGTCGAAATCGTAATAGCAGTGCCGTCGCGAGGCGGGGGGGCACGGGAGGAGCACGTGCCCCAAGTCGACGGCAATCCATTCTTTGATTCTGTGTGGTCTTGCGGTCGGAGCATGAACCAACGTCATAACATGAATAATTGGTCTGTTCCTTTCGTCGACTTTTTGTCGTGACGATCGTGCAGTCGAAGTTCCTAGAAAAGCACCAGGACGGGATTTAAGAATTTAAAATATAAGGGACACAGTCAGTTCCTATCTATCCTAAGGTTTCGCACAGCTATCTAGAATCATAATATGCTAGGTTTAACTGCTTATTTAATATACCCCCCTTCAATAAATTTCGAACAGGCAAAATTTTTGTCAAAGTCATCACCCTGTATCTTTTTTCGTGGTTCTCCGATTTTCTTGAAATTTTCACCAGGTATAGTATTGGGTCTTGTAATATTAACATGAAATTTCCTTTGCGAAAATACCTGTAGTTTATCCGTTATACGGGGTGAAACAAAACCTTGTTTGATACCCTCCATTTCTGAACACCCTGTGGTGAATTTGAGACGGAAAATTTGATATCATCAAGTTTTAGTTTGAAGTGTGACCCTTTCTGAACGAAATGTTTTTTGATTTACGTCAGTATCTGCTTTAAAAAAAGATACACATTTTCAACGAAAGTGTTGCATTTTTTCAATTTTTATAACAATTTGAAACATTACAATACCTTATCGACTAACAAACATCTCAAAATTAATAGCGTGTATTTCCACCTCGCTTCCTCATCACTTCTACCATACGACGTGACATACTTTCAATGCAGTTCCGAATTTTTTTTTATGAGAATTCTTCCCCAACAATTTTTGTTAATGCAGGATAATGCTAGGCCTCATGTTGAACGGGTTGTAACAGAATACTTAGAATTTTTCCGAAAGAGATGACAAAATCAGTTTTTCCTTCAAATGATCCATTTTCGTTAAGCATTTGAATATATTTGTGCTTTTTTTACACCACCTAAGATCGAATTCGGTAAAAACACTTTTTTCAAAACGTGAATTTTTCAACATTTTTGTGTGATTAACTGCATGAGATTGAAGCAATCTTTCAACTGAACTGCTCTACATTAGTAAGGGATATTGACTTAAATTCCAAACGTCTTCTGATGGTTTCGATGGAATCTTGGACCCCATCTGCATTTTGAAGAGAATTCCGTAGCATTCTACACATAGATGTAGGCTTTCTTCTCGCCTAAACGGTGATGAAACGATCCTGAGCAGGTGTTGTTTTTCGTCGCCCACCAATCCTTGTTCTTTCCAAAACGGTACCTGTCTCCCTGAACCTATTCCAAAGTCGAGATATCACACTTTGGCTTACTTGGAGCCTTTTCGCCACAATAACCTGAGTTAGGCCACCCTGTAGCATTCTGATAGCCCTCTTAGACTCAGCGTCTTTTACGGCATTTTCAGAAATCTCGTTTCAAATCGAAACCGTTGATAAACTGACTCCATTTCAAAATGAGAACATTCATGAAGCATATGCAAAGAACTTCAGAAGAAAGGCTACCAGATTGACGAAATGTCTCATATTGATTTTCATTGGATCGACTCAAGTTGTTATTGTGTTTTAAATGATTTTACAGCAATTGTCTCGAAGATTACATATTTTTCAAAATGATTGAATACGATATCCTTAAATCACTTGGAGCAGTGCATTCATAGGTGAATTTCTTATGAGAATTTCATATAAATGATTTTTTTTTTACATATACATTTCGTTTTCGTTTGACGTAGTCTTTTCGTTACACCTTTTATAATCATCGATATTTTCAGAAATGATTAGTATTTAAAAAATAGAAGGGACGAAGAATGGAGAACTTATAATGGTATCAATAGCTTGATTAGGAAGTTACGGGTTAAGATAACGTTAGCGATTCCGTTTTACCCAACTCTCCCCTACGTTCGTTCTTGTGAATGAACAGCCTGTAGCCAGGACAACAGACGTGACCGGTAATCTCATCGTGTTAACTCCTATGGCTTCCTCGGGTGAAGTTCAAGCCTCAACTCAATCGTAAAAGATTAATGCTCGCCGCATTCCTTCCCGAAAAAAGCAATGCGAACGGGCCTTAACATGAGGTAGCCTGTTGCTGCCTTCCTGCTCTCGTGGCATCGTCGGAAGTCAGCGGACTCGAGTTTTTCGCGATGCGAAAATGATATCCCAAGAATAAATCGAAGGCCGACTTCAATTATTAATTTATTTATTCATTCTTTCGATTGAGAGAGCTAAAATAACACAATACATATTGAAGCTACCTAGCTGGCGTTAGTGCAACACAGGAAAACCATACAGGTCTGTAGTATGATAAAATGAGGAAAGGGAAAAAACCCCAGGGAAAAAAAACCCTGACCTCACCCGTGTTAGAAAAAAATTTACTAAAAATATCATATCAGAGGATCTTGGAGGACATCTACGTGATCAGAAGAACATCTTCATGTTGTTCTTCTATGGGCAGCAGAGAAAAACAGACTCTTCACCAATCTACCGGAAATTCTAGATCTGAAATAAAAAAAACAGAAGCAGAAAAAACAATTAAATGGTTTTTGAATTAACCACCCATTGCAGAAATTCTTTCATCATGAATAAGTTATGACAGAAATGTCACAATGTTTGAAGTAAATAAAAAACCCAATCAATTTCCCTTTTTGAATTGCTAAACATGAGAAAACTCATAACACAACAAGCTAAACCGTAATTTGGACTTAGTGAAAAATCAATGAGTACATAACTTTCAATTGTCACTTGAATAACTCGAATGTTTGGTGAGCCGAACAATAGGTTAGTAAACAGTTTTTTTTTTCGTCCCTAGGAGTTCGACTTAACGAGATTCCACTGTATATTAATTACAGAATGTTTGAACAACAATAAAAGAAAAATATCAGAGGTGTACAACATGACCTGTATGTCTGCCAAGCAAAAGTTCTTTAGACGTTATCAAGTACAATATATTTTTTGCGCCGAAAACTCTATCCATTTGTTAGCACTGAAAATAAAAAGCAATGAACAAGACAGTTACATGATACGAGTTTCAAAACTTACATTTTCATTCTCTTTGTTAATGAAAAGAATGCACATTCAGGATTATTCTTTCTATTATTTCTGCAATTAATCACCATGCATTTTAAATGTCCGCCAGTTTTTAACACAAAATTTATAACAGAAAAACACACAAGCAAAGATTATAGAGTGAGCTAGGTGCTACTCTTGTAGATTTCGAGTTATTTCAGTGGAAAATACGCGTATACGAGAAAATACAATCATTCAGCAAGAATATTTATTCAAGCATTTCTTTCAAAATTGACCACAGCGTACTAATAATGTCTATATAATCTTGCCGAATGGCCCCTTATTAAATATTTCAACCATAACCCGTTTACTTTCGAAACTACAGATGTCGCTCACATCATTGTAGTCGCTTCGTTTCCCATCTTTATACTCTATAATCTTTGAACGTCAGTTTTAATCTGTCAATTCGACAGTTGATATCCTCGTTGAATATTGCTTTTCTTTCAGGTTCCTCAAGCAGAACTGCGGTTGGAGTTATCGTTGTGTGATGGTTTCATGTCTGCGGTCTTAGACATGCCTCCCTCCCCTCGCTGACCGACGTCCCGACGCCGTACCGTCGTTTGAAGCCTCCGCCGTCAGTACCAGTCTCAAGATGTACGCCAGCAAGAAGACCTTCTTCCTAAAGGTGCTGCTGGTCGCTTGCTGCGTCTACTTCGCAGTGATGATCTTCGAAGGGCACAGGACCGAACAACATCAACAGGTAGGCCTCAGCGAAGAATAATTTTGTATTTTTTTCCCAAAAAAAAAACCACAACTTCATGGTATAGCAGTATAGCTCAGCAAGGAAAATCTCTTGGGAAAGAACAAAGTACGCTACTGGATTGCTATGAAAAAAGTGCCTGTATAATGTTTTCATTGCATCATCCTAGCTCAAACAGAAACGAAGATAATGACGAAAGTTGAAATCGCTCAAATTTGAATTTTGGCCTGTATTATTATTATTATTATCATAACCAGGGGTCGTTGTGGCTTCGTTCAGCCTTCCGGGAACTTCGACTGCAAGGATCTTTTGTTCTTTACCCAACTCGTTCATTTAAATCCCAAGGAGGCCATCAATGGTATTGATGAACCCAACGACATCCTTGGGAGCCTTGGCGGTTATTTCATGTGGATCCAGAACCGACTTCCCCATGTGAATGGTTCTTAGTTCCGCTAGCTCTGGTACTTGCATACCATGTGTTTAGCCGTTTCTTTCTCTGATCCACATAGCCTGCAGGTTTCATCTGCTGACTTTCCCATGCGATACAAATGATGTTTATATCGACAGTGTCCCGTCAGCAGACCCACCATTACTCGAAGCTCAGCTCGTGGCAGCTTTATGAGCTTCCTGGTGTAGGTCGGCGAGAATTCCACAAATCTCTTGGCTTGCGCAAGTCTGGGAGTATTTCTCCAAAGCGTTATTTTGTTTGCCGCTTCCCATTGTTGGACCGCTTTCTGGTATTGGTCTTTTCCAAGCCCACAGAAAGGTTCAGGTCCAACAGGCTTCAGCCTTGAAGCCTTTTTCGCTAGTTCGTCGGCTGTTTCGTTTACCTCAATACCAGAATGTCCTGGTATCCATAGTAGAGTCACTTTGTTGCCTCTGGCCAGTTGCTTTATGGTATTACGGCATTCATATATCAGCCGAGATTTCTGGCTGTATGATTCCAGTGATCTCAAAGTGGCCTGACTGTCCGTAATATATTCATATATGTGCTCGTTTGACATTCCTTTGAAGGACTCTTGAGCGCAGGTATAGACAGCTAGTGTCTCCACCTGTGAAACAGAAGGTTCACTTCCGAGGGACTTGGATATCCTTGATTTAGGTCCACATATCCCAACGCCTGTACCTCTTTCTGTTTTCGATCCATCAGTCTACCATATGGATGATTTCTTGTCTATACGATTTACAATGTTCATTGCACTAAGACGATCACGAATGATTGTTTCGAATGGCATTTCGAAATCGTATATAATTGGCATCACATCTGAGGGTTTTGCCAAGAGGCTTGTGTCTAGTTGGTTCAGTATCCTCATATGTCCAATCCAGTTTCCGGGTAGGAGGTTCCCTAAGACTTATGACACTTTTTTTTCCAGGTGGTCCCAGAGGAAGTCCCGGTCCAAGCGGTGGACAGAAACATCGAGTCCGTGGACGACAACCGCGTCGTCCAAGACCTACCCAAGCCGGAAGCCAGGGCCGTGGAGCCCCCGGACACCTCCAACCAACAGCAACCATCCAACGGCGACCAACCCCAACAGCAACAGCCATCCCAAGACCTGGCCCCCTCCTCCGACGGTTTTTCCTTGAAGGAGCAGCAGCGAGCCGTCGTAGACGAGGCCGAGACCGAGGACCAGCTCGCCGAAGAGGAGCGCAGGTACCGCTCCGTCCTGGACAAGGTGAGGAACATCACCAGCTGCCTGGACAGGCCGGTGTTGCCGAAGACCCAGCAGCGGGGCGACTACTGGGTGCTGTACAACTACGTGCCGGCGGAGAGGTCCTTCAAGTGCCACGAGACCATCACGTACACGACGCACGCGGATTACTCCTTCATGGACAACGTGGTGCCGCTGCTCGAGCACTGGAAGGGACCGGTGAGCTTGGCCCTGCACGCCCCTGGTTCGGATTTCCGCAACACGCTGGATTCGATCGCCTACCTCAGGGATTGCACCGATCCCCTAGTCAGAGAATTAGTTACCTTTCACGTTTACTTCAGTACTAAGCATGTGCCAAAAGAGGTGAGTAATTTTTGATCCCATCACTCTTTCATTCAACACCCTTGGAACTTCATTAATTTCTGTATGTTCTATAGTATATCCAACGAGAAGAGATAGCAACTGAGAATTTCAGCTGAATCACTTTATTGTCGTGATACAGATCTGGAGAAGACGGGGAACGCATTAGACGCCAGCCGATGAAAATATTCATAACCCTGTAGGCGTACATTTAGTTGGTTACTGGCGCTATCGCTTCTCGTTGGATATACTATATCTCTGTTTTCCAACAATTTGTGTCTTCTTATTTCGGTGCCGTGACTGTCTTCAGGCGTGGGCTATCTCCACGACAATTTGGTTGAATTGTGCTTTATTTTTAGCTGTTCGGAATAGCCCCTGTCCAATCTCTTATGTTCTGCAACCATGACATCTTCTTGCGACCTATCCATCTTTTGCCATCAACCTTTCCCGGATAACCAAGCGACGGATGTGATATTTAGGGCCTCGAATCATATGTGTAATGTTGTGCTTATTGTATTGATTGGCTCATGCTCATGCAAATTTAACTGTATATCTAAAATTCTATGAGGAGGAACAAAATCTTCAATCCCCAGTGGTGAATCTTCCTTCCAACGTGATTAAACACCTGATTTACAAGATGAAAACACTGGAACACCCGTATGAATGTACAGGTTTATTCACGAATATGGCTCTTTAGAATATTTTTAGGAAAGACATAAAATTCAGGATTGAAATTCTAAAATTGAGCTTCAAGTGAGAAGACGACTTCTCTTATATTTTTCTGAAGGTTCTAGGACCTCCGATCTTTTTGATTCCAACAGTTCGAATTATCCCGAGATAATTCTCTTTAAATGAGGAAATACGAGAAAAAATCTCAAAATTGAACTCTGTTGAAATATAGACAACTTCGAGATTTTTCCATTGAAAATTCTCATTTTTGAGAATTTCCGAGAAGAAAGGCTGATGCGTCTTTTCCGATAGCATGATTTTCAGAATGTGATACAGAAGGTCACGAATTCTTTGTCAAAGTTAGAAGTGACGAAACATCAGAAAAGTTTGTTCACATAGATCAGGAAGTGGGTGGGAGACAAAATAGAGCCTTGGAGGACTCCAGCTTGGCCGTATTGAAATCACAATGAGTAATTTTGAAAGTTTATATGAAGTAAATATAATTTTTTTCTTTTCGCTACCTAGTTAATGAACTACATTATGACTATTTATGTAAAATTTCGATAAAAAGATCTAGATCTTACGTTGCCGCCTTACGTAAACCTTCAAAGAACGCTCGGCCAATGTTATCTGCTCCTTGACTCTGTTAAAAACGTAACGCTTTCTCTCGTTTCCGTAAATTTCGTGAAGCTCAACATTCCTGATTCTATCTGTATCGTAACAGATTGGCATCCGACTTGCGTAATCTAGCAGGCTTGGAGAATCTCGTAAAATCACGAAATTAGAATGATTCTGTCGGTGTTGCCGAAAGCGAACCGGATGGAATTGCACTGTTCATGTTCTAATTAATTGCATTAAGAGGACTCCCGATGAGCCTGAGTAATTTCTAAGAATCATATTGTTTGGATGACTAATAATGTGTCTGGGAAAATATACCAGCTCTCTTCGATCGCTTGACTCAGCTATTGTTTAGACGGAACATATTTAACTTGCTGTCTCGATGTGAGTTCAGTCTGGGGTTATCCAAGTTGTGGACTAGTTCTGGTGATGGTATGTTGCATATTCAGGGATAAACCGTATCTGAAATTGAAGGTATTATGAAACACCTTCCTTGAAAAATTACACGCTGCAAAAATAAGGCAAAACATCAGCATTGTATATGAAGAATGAATTTTCTCTAGATAATTTCGAAAAAATTCGTGAATGGATTGTTACTTTTTCTTTGAATAACTTTCGAGGAAAAAATGATGGTTATTTTTCACATAAAGGAGCTCCTTCAGCTCTGGACAAGGATATGAGGGTTGATAGTTTAAAAGGGGTTACAGTCAACTGCGACCTTATGGTCTATTGTGCCCCCTTAACAAAGTTCTACAGCTCGCCTTCCAGTCCCAGAGATCTCATGAAATCCAATCTCGGAAGGCTTCAGTGAGGCTAATTCCTCACTCCTACAGGTCTCTTGACCAGAGCATTGTTGCCTTTGGCTTACAATGCCAAAGCATTCTGTGACTAGGTGAATAGGAGTTTCTTCCTCCTCTCCACAGAATCTACACTCGTCAGTGTCCGATACGCCCATTCTCAGCAAGTGCTTTCTGAGGCGACAATGCCCTGTAAGAAAGCCAGTGAGGAGGTGAAGTGGGTTCTTACTAAGATTCAAATATCTTTTGGATCTTGCGGTTTCAAAATTCCGAAGGAACTTTTTGGAGTGATCCAACCCTGGGAGATTCTGCCAGAGTGTTTCTCTTTCAGTTTTCTCCTTTTCCAGAAATTCTTTCCTATAGGTACATTTTCCTATAACACTCATAGGTTCTGGGCCAGTGAGTGTTTTCCGAGCACCCTCTCTGGCAAGTTTGTTGGCCTCTTCGTTACTTGTGATTCCCGAATGACCAGGAACCCAGATTGAAGAGACCTTTTTTTTCTTGCCTACCTCATCGAGTTTGCATTACCATGTCGACTTTGAGTCGATGACATAGGAGTTCAGTGCTTTAATAGCAGCTTGACTATCTGAGTGAATAGCTATGTCGCAATTCTGAAAGTTTCTTTTTAGATAAATATCTAGACATCTTTCGATTGCTAATATTTCTGCTTGGTGAACACTCACACAGGAGCCTAACGATAGTGCACACTTGGCTTTGACCCCGTGAACCTTAGCGCCAGCTCCCGTGTTGGTTTTAGAACGATCTGTATACCATTTAACAGTATTTTCTTTGAAATTTTGGTCGGTGTATTCCCGCTCCCATTCCTCTTTTTTGCATACTGGAGTTTTTCTCAGTACTAACTTTCTCGACCATTACATCACTAGGAAGGTTCGCAGATGAGATGTAGTTACTCAAAAAGCTCCAGACTTTTTGATACTTAATTCTTCCATTACCTGCGCGTTCTCTAGATATTATGAGGGTGGCCTCATGGGCCATCCTGTCAATCACCAGTGTGGTCGAACGAAAACTTAACACCTAGATTCTTCGGCTTTGAAATGAACACTCGTTCATAGAATTTTGAACAATTGGAAGAATATGCAGCACTTGTATTTTTATTAGTAATTTTAGTTTCCAAGTAAACAAACACAAACTTGTTTCATGTTTACGAAACTTTTTTCAAAGTGGTCAAGTCACCGTTCAAGAGATATAGAAAATTACAACTTTCAAATTATTTATGATTGATTTATATGGTTCAGTACGTGGAGGAATGAAAACACTTTTAGACTGAGGTGTACAAGGTATCCCAAATTGCTTGATTTTGACTGTTTTAGGTTCTTCTGGACTAGTTTTTTTTTTTAATTTCCATAACTTTTTCATTTACGAAAATATCTGAAAACGATTAAAACTTTCTAGAAGCGCTTTTTTTCTGGAAATAAGAAACTATATAAAATTTTTTTCTCGTGAAAAAAAAAAACACTTTTTTTATATTGAATACGAACGCATTTTTTCATTTCATTTCATAAAAAAAAATTTTGAGATAAAAAAATTTAAAATAATGTCTTATTCCCATTGAAAAAGTGCTTGTTGAAAGTTTTCATCTTTTTCAGATATTTTCGAAAATGAAAAAGTTATGGCACATCTTCTGAATCGAAAAAATTTCAAAATGTTGTTATATCTCCAAAACAAATGAAGATATCGTGAAACGGTTTTCCCTACTGGAGTTTTCACGAAAATCGGGCCCAGGACTCCTTTCAACGTTTTAACCCATCTAGTCTAGAAGTACCAGAAACAGCCAAAATCAAGCAATTTGGGATACCCTGTACAAAGTGAGTCATTTCAAACACTTTTGGCGAATTTTTTTTTCTTGCTCGGGATCTTCACAGAAATGACTTTTTCATTTTCAAACACTGCGTGAATGAATGGACAAAAAGTACACCAACGTTACATTGAACTAAAGACCATGAATTTTGTGTTCAAAATTCTCATTTTGGGGTGCTCATTTCATAAAGCTGTTATCTTACAATTTCTCGACATTTTTTAAGTCTTTTCTCATGCCTTTATCACGTTGAAGTTCATTATTAGTACTATAGAATACGTTTCACAACTCGTAATTCACTCCAATTTGGACGATTGTGTGCGGTAGAACAATAAGAAACCGCCTCTGGTTGTTCCCGACGTTTCGTCAGACCGATCACGATCAGATACCGATCTTCATCAGGATGAAGAATTGAATATCCGTGATTGACCATTGTTCGCATCTCGATCTCGGTTCGGCGTCGAAATGCTCGATCGCTATGCGGATGTCCAACGGGAAGGTATGTTAATTGCTGTTGTTGAAGATGACGCCTGTTGGTATACAATCTTCCGAAAGGTATGATTTACGGAATGTTCACACCCATTGTGTTTTTGTGGAGGTTCACGCGCCGACCACGAAAATCTGATCGTGTTTTTATACGGAGTGTTTGCTGAAAAGGTATTGCTCGAGAAGGGGTTCGATGAACGTATGGAATTGTTGGTGTCATGAATGTGCAGGTCCAGTCATTGCGAATATTATTTCTTCGATTTAAGCTGCTATTGGGTCCGCCCTCTTGATCGTCACATCTGAATCCGATTGAAGACGCTTCGAAGAAATTCAGATTACCATCAACCATCAGCTTCTGAAACTCAAATTGTTGTGACATTATGTACAGGGTGGGCAAAATTGGTGATTCATTATAATTTTTTTCTTTCATATCTTAAATTGCATGTTTTCTTGTTCCTTGTCTGCTTCATCATCGACGATGTACCATTTTTGTTTTTTTTTCGTATTATTGTATACACCTTAGACTGATTCAAAAAAATCGACTTATTTTGTTTTCACGAAACCCCCTCCCCCTAATTATCTTCAGGGTATCGAAAAACGACCTCTGTGAAAATATCAGCTCCGAATAATAACATTCAGAGGTCGCTCATCAATTATTTCTATTTTGCCTACTAATAGCAGGGGAAAAATTTCTTTTTTCTATAAAAAATTCCTAGAACACAAACGGATAGACGGATTTCTTTGTGTGATATATTTTCGTGTAGGCAATGAGATACACTACAAATATGTCCCTCACGATATTTTGATGAAACGGCCTCTTCAAAAGTTATTCGATTCGATGCTTATATTGAGGTATTTTTGAAGAAAAAAATTATTCAAAAAAATCGACTTTACTTGTTTCCACGCAACCCGCCTTTTAATCATCTTTAGGGCATCGACAAAAGGCGTCTGTGAAAATATTAACTCTGAATATGAATATTTAAAGGTCGCTCATCGATGGTTTATATTTTCGCTGCTGATGGAAGGAAAAAAATTTTTTTCAATAAAAAATTTTTTTCAATAAAAAATTTTTTGTTCATGAACCAATAGACGGATTCCACTATATGATACATTTTAGTGTATGGAACTAGATATTCTACGAAAATGTTTCATACGATATCTCGATAAAACCACTTGTTCAAAAGTTATTTGAACTTTTTTTTTCCAAAATACCTCAATATAAATTATTGATGTAGAGGTATTTTTGAAGAAAAAGTTCGAATAACTTTTGAACGAGCGGTTTTATCGAAATATCGTATGGGACATTTTCGTAGAGCATCTAGTTCCCTACACGAAAATGTATCACTCAGTGGAATCCGTCAATTGGTTCGTGAAGAAAAATTTTTTATTGAAAAAATAACCTTTTTTCCTGCTTTCAACAGCGGAAATAGAAATAATCCATATTCGAAGCTAATATCTGCAGAGACGCCTTTTTTCGATACTCTGAAGATAATTAGAAATAGTGTTTCGCGAAAACAAACAGAATCGATTTTTTCGAATAATTTTTTCTTTCAAAAATACCTCAATATTAGTATCGAATTGAATAACTTTTGAAGGGGCCGTTTTATCGAAATATCCTGTAGGGAAAATAGAAATAATTGATGAGCGACCTCTTAATATTATTATTTGAAGCTGATATTTTCATAGAGGTCTCTTTTCGATACCCTGAAACTTTCGATACACCTGTAACTTCGGGCTGTTGGATGTATTTCTGCATAAATAAAAAATGAATGATCCGAGGGAATATACGAATGTACGTACCCAGCGTTCTTCGGACTTCAGATGTTGACGTCTTGGCGAAGAGTACCACATGTCCCCGCCTCTAACGAAGCAACGCCATCTTCGAGTCTCGGGGACCCCAAAAGGCACAAGGGTATCGCGTTACTTGCACCAGAAGGCCGACCTTATGAATTAGTTATGAAAGCGTCCTTTGTGTTTCTATAAATAGGACCTGGTGTGCAGGACGGAAACGATCTAGAACGCATAAGAATCAATTAACCGAATCGGGATTATCGAGGAGGCGGACCACGTGCGGTGGTCCAGTCGCGATAACATTGGAACCCCGAACTTCGTTGGTTCCTATTGAAAAATGCATTTTTTCGTCGGTAAAATCACAATTTTCGACCTGGAATTAGGAAGGATTCAGATTCGTGCAGTCAGCTTGGTGCTTCGTTTGGAATTGGCTCAAAATTTCTTTCTTCATTGCTTCTTAGGCCTTGTTAGTAGGACATGGGGAAAGAGGATCTGCCCATTCTTGGTTTCGTTGCTCGTCTTAACCCTTTCGGTCACCGCCTTCTCATGGAGAACAGACTGTTTCATGGCTGATATTCACGAATCTCGTTGTTGAGGTCCCTTTGTCAACGTTCTCCTCAAATGAGTATACAGGGTGTCCCACCGGGAGTGTCCATTAGAAGTTTTCAGAGAAATAATTATTCAATCAATTTCAAATTTTGTGTGGATATATAAGCCAAGAAGACCTTCATTTATGATATATTTTCAAATGTCAATGACTTCCGCTTTCACCGGAAATGGTATCAACACCCTGTATATTATGACTTTTTTGGATAGATCTTCGAATGGCACATTCATTTTATAGATCATTCCCTATAGCCATCTGAAGTCGTTTTCGAGTTATTCACTGTTTTGTGAAAAAAAAATACAAATTGAGGCTTGTAGAACACTGAAAATTCAATGAAAGCGCAACGCACAATCTCAGATCTGTTTTTTGAAATTGGTTACCGAAAAGATATTCGACGTCACTTTGTAGAGAAAATATCGTTTTGATATACTGGGAGGTGAAATGAGAGTGTCAAAGTTGGAATTCCGAAAAAGCCAAAAACTCGATTTTTTCAAACGGAAACCATATTTTTTCACTCACATATAAATTCGTGGGGTGAAAATAAGTGGAGTCTATTCAGGGTTTCCTATATCTAAAATGTACCATTTAATATTATTATAATATGATCTATTTTCGCCCTTTCATAAAAATCTTTCACTTTATTCAGAATATTTTTCTATGCTTCTGTTGTCGATTTTCCTTACAACTTATTTCATTGTTCAAAGAAAACGACCACCAGTTTTTTTACTGCTCATGATGAAAATAAGTTATTTTTCGGAAAATATGAAATACATATAGAAAGCTTAAATTGTAATGCAAAACTTATAAAACAATTCATGAAACTTACTAAACTTTTATTCAGATATATCAGAATAAAAAATTGAAAATTTCTTTCACCTACGTCCAAACATTTTTCGCACCTTCTCAATACTTCTTGGTTGGTGGATTTCCTTGTTCATTCTGGAACAGAATTCTGCCAATACATTACACGATAAATTTTTCAGTCGGAACAAACCCGGATTATTTTGAATAAAGTCATACAGATTCTTATGAAAGGGTGAACATAGATCATAATTAATACCTCACATATTATAAAATGCTGGTTGCTAACAGTTATTTCTGAATATCTCGAAAATGGTACATTTAAGATATAGAGACTCTACTTATTTCTTCCTCACAAATTGAAGTGGCAGCTTTCCATTTGGAAAAATCGAATTTCTGCCTTTTTTAGAATTCAAACTTTGACACTCTAACAGTTTTTTCTGAAAATCTCGAAAATGCTAAATTTTAGATATGGGGAACCCTCAATAAACTCTACCTTTTTTCACCTCACAAATTGATATGTGAGTGGAAAAAATATGGTTTCCATTTGAAAAAATTGAGGTTTTGGCTTTTTTTGAACTTAACTTTGACACTCCCAATTTACTTCCCAGTATATCAAAACGTTATTTTCTCTACAGAGTTATGCTGAATATCTCGTCATTAACCCATTTCAAAAAACAGATTTGAGATTGTTCATTGCGCTGTCATTGAATTCTCAGTGTTCTACAAGCCTCAATTTGTAATTTTTTTCGAAAAACAGTGAATAACTCAAAACCGGCTCCAAATGGCTATAGAGAGTGATACATAAAATTAATGTGGCATTTGAAGATCTATCCAAAAAAGTCATAATATACAGGGTGTTCCATTTCAAATAAGAAAGTTGATACCACTTCCGGTAAAAGCGGAAGTCATTGATATTCAAAAATATATCAAAAATGAAGGTCTTCTTGGCTTATATCTTCACACAAAATTTGGAATTTGCATTTCTCCAAGTGAGCCATAAAACAATCGTTCGACTATTGTGAAAAAACCAGATTGCAAAGAAAGAACTGCACTTTTTATGCGTCACATGTAATATTCATCTGTGTCTCCATCAGGAAAAATTGTTTAGTTGGCTGTACATACAAAGGGAGTTTTTGGAGAAGGAGAAAACTGAAAGAGAAACTCTCTGGCAGAATCTCCCAGGGTTGGATCACTCCAAAAAAATCCTTCGGAATTTTGAAACTGCAAGATTCGAAAAATATTCGGATCTCAGTAAGAACCAACTACACCTCCTCACTGGGTTTCTTACAGGGCATTGTCGCCTCAGAAAGCACTTGCTGAGAAAGGGCGTATCGGACACTGACGAGTGTAGATTCTGTGGGGAGGAGGAAGAAACTCCTATTCACCTAGTCACAGAATGCTTTGGCATTGTAAGCCAAAGGAAACAATGCTTCGGTCAAGAGACCTGTAGGAGTGAGGAATTAGCCTCACTGAAGCCTTCAGAGATATTGGATTTCATAAGATCTCTGGGACTGGAAGGGAGCTGTAAAGCTTTGTCAGGGGGAATGTAACCCCTTTTAAACTATAACTTTTATTTGGATTTCAGAATATAACAAATAAAAAAAGGTCAGTTTGTGTTGTTTTTCCTATAATTGTTAATCTTTTGCTGAAACTACTGACACCATTGTAATGAAATTTTATATAAGATTTATTAAGCTTAATTTCCAGTGAACTTGACCGTCATTCAAGTTTACACCAAAGAAGTTCTCCTGATGAAACTCGATACTGTGCATCGATTTTGGAATATTTTGATTTGAAAATATGAAGTAATAATCGATCCAGGTATAAAGTAATGATAAATGTATAAATTGAACGAAAACTCACAACAAAAGCAAAAAAAAAGGTAATAACATAAAAAAAAATTCGATTTGAGTAGTTGTTCAAAATGTCCTACGTTCTCACAAATACTCAAATCTATCCTTCTTTCTAAGAAATTCATATATATATATATATATATATATATATATATATATATATATATATATATATATTCTTATGAAAAAGAGAGCTAAAATGATATAATAAATGTTGAAACAAAAAGTACCTAAGCTGAGGTAAAAAAAGAACGGGGTATCATAACATTCTTTGTATGATACTATAGAAACATACAATACTATCAACACTTGTATCATACGATACTATACAGGCAGGGGAAAAAACCGAAAAAACCTGCCTCCCCGTAAACAAAATAACATAAAATATCAAATATCAGGAAAATCTTGAAAGACATCAGTGTGATCATCTTCATGATATCCGTCGATGGTCTCGGATACACAGATTCTTCCCAAAACGACTCGTAATTCTTAATCTGAAATGAAAAAAAAAAAGCAGAAAAGAAACCGATTATTCAGAATAAAACAAATGCATTTTAGAAATGCATTTGCTACTTTAAAAAACATCAGCATTAAGATTTCTTGGCCAAATAATGTTCGGAGATTTATAAATATTTATGACAGAAATGTCACAAAATTTGAAAGAAATGAAAGAACTTCATCAATTTCCCCTTTCCGAATCTGTTGAAAGTTACGTAACTGATAATTTTTCAACATAACAAGCTAAACTTGTAAAAAATCAATTAATACATAACCTTTCAACTGTCCTCCTTCACGACGATTCTGTTGCCGTGTGGGTTTCTTGCAGAAGAATTTCTTTGATACCATGTTCATCAGCTAATTTGGAGACGTAATCACACTTGTCTTTCGAACTTCCTTCGATATTCAAATTCAAAATCCACAAATTCTTGCTCTCTGGTCGTAAGGGTTTTTTCAAACCAGATACGACCTTCCAGGTGATGATTTTCCGGCAGTTGTTTGAAGACCGCTACGGGACCCCAATGAAAGGCAATCATCTCCCATAGATAAACAAACAAAAACTAAGACATATTACGAGAATTGTCATTCTGACAATCCATGAATCTTCTGAACGCTTGGGAGTCAGCTATGAGGTCATTGAAGTGATGTTGAATTCTGTCCTTCAATTGTTGAGGTGAATTGAACTCAGTTGTATACATTTTTTCCTCAAGGTACGACCAAACTGTCTAATCCACGGGATTGTAATCGCATGACTGAGTAGGCCAATGAATCGGAGCTTCTACACTTCTACCAATCAATCGATTCGGAAAATGGTTACTCAACCGATTATGACACCTTCTATCAATGCGGGGTGGACCTCCATCGTGCTCAATGATTACTAATAATATTAATTGATGACCTTAACAATATTTTATACCAGAATCGGTTATTACTTCATAATTGTCAAATCAAAATATTCCGAAAATCGCACACACTATAGAGTTTTATTAAGAGTACCTTTTTGATTTGAAATTGAATAATGTTTAAGTTTGCTCGAAATTTAGCTTAATAAATCTAATATCAAAAAAGTTATGTTCAAGACAACTTGGTATGAACCGTGTAACTAGCGCCCTCTATGAGAGTCAGACATAAAAACAAATTCCTTAAATGTATTAAATTTCATTAAAATGTTGCCAGTAGTTTCGGCAAAATCGTAAAAAATGCGTGTATTTTTTTCTTTTTGAATATCTTGAATACGGATGGCGTTACGAAATTTTTTTACTGAACAAACCCCCATTATTTTTCAGTTTTCTATTTTTTCTAGAGAGAGGATCACCTTTTTTTGAAATTTTGTTCAATTGATACTGCGGCATTTTTATATTGGTGGTTTTTTCGACGCTGTTGCCGTTGATCGATATCGGTCAGTTTTGTGTTTATTGTTACATTGTTTATACGAGATCGACGGCGAATTATTTAATCGTCGCGTGATGTGCAATCGTAATAGGTCGCACCACGACGCCCACGCGATAGATAAAGCAACGTATCCGCCACATCGATGACGACGTCATGTCCGATATGAAATTGCCAGACACGTGGATAACAATTCAGAAGATGAAGAAGACATTTCTCTCTAGCAAAGTTTCATAAAGTTTCATTTGCCCCAAAAATTCCTCTCAAAAATAGAATTCTTACTTTTAATTTTCTATAGGTTTTCTTAACCCTGAGGGAGGTTTCAAATAAACTGAAACGTCGGCATTCCATCAGGTTGACTATGCTTTAACTGCCCTGTCCCATCAGTTTCTCCAGGAACTTTTCTTAAATCTTCTATTTTGTCTTATATGTACTCGACCAGCTAGCCCGCGTAACGTTGTCTGCCCGAATCGGTTATTACAATTGTAATTGTTATTCCGATTTGATTTTGAAACAAAAAAAAATATTAGAAAACCCAGATTCTGATACCAACACCAACTACTAGATCGAGTTTTTTTTTCCAAAATTAACGTCTAACCTATACCGTCGTTACGATGTCTCTTCGACGTTAAGTTGTCTACATCTAAAGACCACCGGAGGCTGAATTGTTCTTAATTCAGATCAAACTTATACAGGGTCTCTCATTTAAAAATGTCCACCCTCAATAACTCAAGGAATTTCAATAGGGAAAGTGGGTAGAGGTTTTGCACAAATGCATGCATCGATTCAAATTTGTAGAAACCTGCAGTTTTTGTTCTCATAAAGTGAATATTACAGGGTGTATTTTATAGAATTGTGGTAGCGATAAAACTGAATAAAACAGAGACGTTCTAATTGATCGTGTAATTTCTATTGAAAGTAGAATATTTTCAACAAACAGTATTAGTAAAAATTTACCGCAAAAGCTCAAAGTGCTCGTCATTAGATTGTATGCAGCGATACAATCGTTCTAAAATTATTTCGTAGATGCTGTAGCATGTTACGACATTCTGCCATAATTCATTCTCCGTCTAAATCTGCAACTCTAGTTTTATGAACTTGTGATTTCAAGTGGCCCCCAGAGAAGAAAATCTGCATGCAATGTAATGGTGAGAAAATTCAGAGTTTGTTGTAAATTTTTACTAATATTGTAAATCTCTTCATATAAAAATGAATTGTTGTGCGTTAAGTATCCTAAAACTTGAAAACTGCTGGACCAATTTCGCTAATTTTGGTCTTGACTTATTCGTGGAATTCCAGGGAAGGTTTAAAAGGTGAGAAAATTCAAAAATACACGGTATTCAATATAGTTTTTCCTCAGAAATAGAGGTGATCGATTATTATGATTTTCGATGATCATTGATGTTTAAGAATTGATTTTGCATTATTTATAACATCGTTACATCTATTTCTCGATTTCAATAATTGTGGGAACGTCGAAAACAAAACACCAATGTTTTCAATTAATAATAAATAATTAATTAATATGTAATTCGATAAACATCGAGTATCATGTTCGGTAATTTTTGCAGTTGATCTCTTGTGATAGATACAACTAACCTCGAAGTGTGCGAGAACTTTTTTGTCAACTTGGTTGATTTCAATTTGCGATGCCGAGAAGAAGAAGACCTGACATAAGAAACCGCGTCACGGGAGGGCCCATGCATTGAGGGGGTTGACTGATAATTCGATTTTAGAAATATACTTCCTGTTATTTAGGTATAGGACGTATACATATAATTATGTATTTTGGGTTGAAGACACCGTTTTTAAAAACAGTTTTATTAGGAACAATGAGATGATACAGCAATGATACAATTAAGAGACAGATTATTCTTGAATGACTGATTATTCTTGAATGATATTTTCATATCGCATTAATTTATACCTTCGGTATTACGATGCATTCAGCAATGAGATAAAAGACACGTGTGCTTAGTCAGCTAAAGTCAACATGGTCATATTCAGAAGCTAATGAGAGTACAATGTATGGAATATATCAGAATACAGGGGTTGTATTACATAATTATATATACGAAAAGTTAGAGAAATACAATTGGATCTGGTAGGCAGTGTGGCAATCAGGATCTAGGTTTATTCAACATTTTGTGTTTGAAGATTATAATCGACTAATAATAATGACAATAATTTTCATAGCCGATTTGAGCAGATAAAGTTGCGCGGATCAGTTAGTTGAAATTTTTTTTGTTCAATAGAAATTATACCTTCACTTAGAACATTTGCATTTAGTTTCATCGGTACCATAATTCCATAAAAAACACCCTGTAACTTTGTGAACATCCACTTTATAAGAACACAAACTGCAGGCTCATACAGGTTTGAATCCATTCATTTGTGCCATAAAACTACCCACTTTTTCTTATCAAATTCCACATGGGGTTGTAACCCTAGTGCTAGTAGACGCAAGCTTTGTATCACAGATCATGTCCCCTTGTCTTAAAAAATCGACCTGTCTGAGTGTTTTCAAAAATTCTGATTCGTTGTTGAGTTATTGAGGGTGGACACTTTTAAATGCGACACCCTGTATTGTGATAACTACACGTCTAAATTGATTTGTGTAAGAGACGAAGTTCATCTACATCAAAAGTGAAAGCAACAAAAGCATCTTTCCTGATGGGAATTTGGTAAATACTATAAAATATGCATTGTGAAAAGGATATCCAATTCAACTGTATCCATGGGTCAGTCCTTTGGGCTTCCATACAAAAAATAGATATATGCTGACACGAAATTTTATTCAGAACTTTTTGTTCATTATGTTCGTTTATTTTCAACGGTTCAGGCAGCGTATTTCTGCATAGCTCTGAGGAAGGAATTCTTCTGACTCCTTTGATATTTTGCCGTTGTATTATGGCAAGATTTCGCAAAAATCTTTATAAATTGTGGCGTATGCGTTATTCTGATGGATAAACTTTATTGACGTGAAGTTTCATCTAAATCCGTTCGTTAGTTTTTACGTGAAAGACTTACAAACATCCACACTCACATCCTCACAAACTTTCACCTTCATAATATGAGTGGGATAGGATGAGTAGGACTAGTAGGATTCCCATCAGTCGCCTACATAAAAGTTTAGGGTACCTACGTGTGGCCAAGAAATGGTGTCAAGTGTGCAGCAGAACTTTCAAGAGCAGGGCTCGTTCCCAGTTCGAAATTTCAATCTGAAGAGACCCTGAGGAGAGCCTCCAAACGCTACGTTCATTAATCGTCGTTTCGCTACGTGAATAATTAATTTATTTTCCGTCGTTGCGGTGCTCGTTCGAACGACGTCCATTTTTTAAGAGTGAAAGCACGAGGGACTCCGTTATCGCACATTTATATTTCTCGGCGACACGAGATGTCGCGCCGAGGTCGAACGGTATTGTCATAGTTCGTTGTTTATTGGGTATGATCGGGGAAATGTGCTCTCGGGAATTAAATTTGTTTGCCACCGGCGAGATAAATGGGCAGCGGTCTTGTTCTGACTTTCATTCGAGCAAATATTTGAATGCGAACTTGAAACTTTTCGATGATGGAGATTGCGGGGTTTGCTTCTACAGAGTGGTCCAACGAAACTCAACACCTCGATTTTTCGAATTTCAAATAGAAATGTGAAAAATTCCTGTATCTTCGATCGTCTTTTTTTTTTCGTTGCGCTTTTCGTATCCTTTTTATAAATGCAGAGAAATCGGAATAGCCTAGCCGCCGCTACTGACATTTTGAACATTTGCTTCAATGAACCGTTTTTCTTCTATTTCACCTCACATTGTGTCAAGCTCTTTATTTTTCGAAGCTTAGGACAACTTCCGCATATTCTTTATTCTGGAGAAATTCTTTTTTGTCATGGTAGAGAAATTTGAATTTTCAGTAGTGAAATTATAACATGTTCTGCTAATTATTATTTCTGCATTCCTGAGAATTTTTCACGTTGACTTCACTAATACTCACATTGAGAACTTCAAACCCCTTGTTGCTCTCGCATTCCAGATGATAATTGAAAAACTGAACTCGTCTGAACTATAAGAAAATATTTTCTCGATAACAGAGATTTCCAAAAATTTCACTAGACCGCTAATTATTTTTTAGTAAAAAACACATTCGGAATGAGATTGAAAATTGAAGACAAATTCGTTTTTCCTGAATATCTCGAAAAATATTCATTTTGGGATGAGTCTTGGACGTATGCTCCTCTTATTTTTCGACGAAGATATCGAAAATGCTTCGAAAAAATGGGGTTCCAATTTGAAAAAAAACGATTTTTTGATGTTTCGTCACTTTTAACTTTGACCAAGAATTTGTGACTCTCTGTATCATATTCTGAAAATAACGCTATCGGAAAAGAAGCATCAGCCATCTTCTCGGAGATTCTCAAAACTGAGAATTTTCAATGGAAAAACCTCGAAGTTGTCTGTATTTCAACATAGTTCAATTTTGAGTTTTTTTTTCGTATTTACCCATTTAAAGCGAATTTTCTCGGAAAATCCAAATTTTTTAAATAAAAAATACTCATAATTCAATAGAGAATCTATTTATGCAATAAAAAATGAGTCGTTTCATTCGAGAAACGAAAGTTGATGTCACTTCTGGAAAAACCTCCTAGTACCTTCAAAAAATACACGAGAAGTCGTCTTCTTACCTGAAGTTCACCTTCAGAACTTCAATCCTGAATCTTGTGTCTTTCCTCAAAATATTCTATAGAGCCTTAATCGTGAATAACCCTTTATATATTAGTGCTCCAAAACTTTCAGACGGGACAGTTCAAAAATTTGTTCCAAAATATCCACAAGCCAACATAAGTCCTATCTTCAGCACGTGATGCAAGAGTGTGACCTCCGATAATGTTGAGGATTTCGAGTACGTACAGGAGATCACTTCATTCATCTCAAGTTTGCTGGATCTCATCATCGTACCTGAAGAGACGATGATAACCGATGATGCCAGCACTTGAATCATACGACGATTTTAGTGTTTTCATTGCTGTTTTCGTGTACAATAATCCGGTAATTCCTTCGTCATCGGTATTGCAGCCTTGGTCCTTGTAGAATTACCTCATCTCTGAAACGCTTCCGAGTTTTTTTTCCTTTTGCCGATGGATAATTGCCGAAGAATTAGGAAGGTCGACGGTTTGTCTATAATCCAAAGTATTCGAATTACCTCGAGGACGTCGTCACGACGCTTGATTAGCCACTGTGGTTGGTGTTATCAACCTTGAAGCGATCTTGTTTCTTTGAGAAATCTTCTTGTATCTGATGTCCCTCAGAAGGTATATAATCACTGATATAATTTTTTGAGTCGTTGTTCGAACTAAAATCCAATCACAACCTCGAATTCCAGGTCCCCATATTCTACAATTCTCTTTTTTCTCATAATCAAAGATTATAGAGTATAAAACTACACACAGATAATTTTTTTTCTTTCTTGGAAAACTATTATCTCGTAGTTTTTTTTCTCTGTTTATTTGAATGTATTTTTCACTTGAATAAACATTATTATGAATATGGGAAACGAAGCGACATCTGCAGTTTCATAGAAAATCATTTTTCTTCTTGCGAATAACGCCAGTAGGTGTTGCTACGGTTAATAGCGTTATCGTGAAAGTATTATATTTGATATTAATTCGGTGAACTACATTTTCTAATAATATTAACGCATCTGAGTCCATGTGTTATTACACCTATCTTTCTTCCGAACACTACGGAAACTTTCATGATGAAATGTTTTGAACAAATCCCCATTCTACTATTATATATGTAAACAATTACTGTGTATTTTGAGTTGCCTAAACAGATATTTTGGGGGCGAATTGATTCTTTTGTTTGGTGACTCCCGACAACCATTACCGGTAATTCCAAAATCGACGGCTGCCGATGAAATAAATGCTTGCCTAAAATCATCAACTTCAAATTTGGCTAGGTAATAAAGCTCTCAATTCAGTTGATTGCGGTTGGAATAGTACCAATAGATATTTGCTGTCCACAAAAATGCAAAAAAAATCCGCACCACGAAAATTGTTGAAAATGATTTTTTGTAACTGCAAAAAAGTATGCAATGCGTCATGCAACTGCAGAAAACTCAGTTTTTTTGTGACGCTACATGTGCGGAAGCTGCAGGTGTTAACTGCCAAAACAGTTATCTAATCTTAGGCAAAGATAAAGAAATAACAGACAGAATCAGATTAATTTTTTGACAAAAATGTATTAATTTCACGAGAATAAAGTGACGAATAGATGAAATCTTCAAATGATATTTTCATTTTGTTATTTTGAACAGATGGGGGTTGCTTTTAGGGGTTGAAAAATGAAAATAACTAAAACCACCATTGATCCAAAATACTGTAATAAAATTGATTGAAATTAATTAACTATAGACCCATTTTCACACATTTTATGCTGAAAGGGGGTGGTTGATACGGTCTTGAAGTATATGAAGACCTTTATTAAACTTCATAATACGCTACTGAGGCCCAAAAATCACTTCGATTTAGGTTGGAACAAGTTTCTTGGATAAAGGGGTTGTTTTCACCAATTGAAAAAAATAATCATAAAGCGGCATATGGTAGGAGTAGGAGACAAGTATAGCTTATATCCAAAATTTGATTAAAATCGAAACATCTTGAGTGAACTAATTGTGCAGGACAATTTTATGTCCACTTTCAAGGTATTATACCATAATGGTTTATTAAAATATTAAAGTTGTTTTTTTATTTATCGATTGAGGCAGTTTGCCGGCTCAGCTAGTATTTGGAAGACGTATAATGTATTATACGTCTTTCAACACGAAAGCCTACTGGAATAAATTCCCTACACTACAGTGAAATTCCCATCGAAATATGAGAAACAATCTCACAAATCATACAGACTTTCGCATTTATAATATTAGATGGATAGTTAAGATCCTTGAAAAAAAACACTTTACAATTCCTTATCGCTTCGATTCATCTGATGCCCGTGACGTCATCGCGATCATCCGTAGTTCATCAACCTGTCATATCCAGAGGGAAACCAATTGAAAAGTTCCAACACTAAAATTTGAAGGAAATACTTGAAATTAGGAAAGAATAAAGTTGATATTATTAAAAAAGTTCTGGAAGGTAATCGGAACCTATTAGAGATCATAGAGAAAACTATATCAATTTTAGTGAGAAAAATGTCTGATCAAAGTTATAATGATGGTCAGAAACATCAAGAAACAAAAAACCGAATGATTCCTTATGTATTTAATGAATTAATGAGAATGGCTTCTTTGGAGAATTCAAGATTTCTCAGGTAGTGTTGAAGCCAGGGATTAACGCTGTTCGCACGGCATCCGGCACCGGAAAAGCCGCAAAAAAATCGAGCATCCGATATCCCCTGGAAGGCTCCGCCACGGCCATCGTTGACCGACCTTGTCAGGGTGACTGACTCGCCCGAGGCCTCCTCCAGCTCGGTCTCGCCTCTAGTTGGCATCGTCGGCACGGCCGCTTTACAGTAACGCTCCGTCCTAGGTGAGCGATCAAAAGAGAGCGTGCGATGCGTCCGGCAAGCGCGATGCGGACGGTGCGCACGGTGAGAGCGCTGCCTTGTCCTACGTAGCACAAACGTCGAAAGCGAAGCTTTTCATCGTTCCAGTCCAGTCAGTTGCTAGTTGATAGTGCAAACGAAAACAATATGTCGTGGACTAATCTGCGTAAAATACTATTGCTGGATAATATATTACAGAAATTATCCACTATCCGAAGGCAAAAAAGGAAAATGAAGACAGTGAATCTAATTTATTTAGAAAGTGCACAATTGGGCGAATTTAAAGAATTCTGCTGAGCTTCACAGCACTTATTAACACTTCCGTGAAGTTTTAAGACATTTTAAAAACACATTGCCCCAAATTGATGCACCCAAGAGTCCCAAGTCGCTGGCACCGTTCGCGCGACTGACGCGTGCAATATCAAATAATTTGATCTCTCCAACCGCCTCAAAATCCTCATTCGTCGCGCGCTCCGCACGAGGTCGCTGACGTAGGACAATTCCATTAGTTAAAGGGTTTTGATAAATACTCTTCGATCGCATCGCCCTCGCCGCACGAATCTAACGCTCACCTAGGACGGGGGGTTAGGTCTGTAATTGCGACGGACGCCGCTGGCCGGCACTCGGGAATTCCACGACAACGACGATCATTTTCTCCGGTACTTTTTCATGCGATTGTGGAAGACGAGTCTTGGAAATTGAGCTGTGGGTTTCGGATGATGTGTCAATGTTCCCGAGGGAAATAGGCCTTCGAAGGTTGGTCTTATTTCAACACCTTCACGTTTCTGTGGTGTTCAGAAGGTTATTCAGGCTTGCAAGCTGAATGCATCTGTGGGTTAATAGCTCCAACCGGATTATTCTAGCTGTTACCAGTTTCATTAGTAAGTTGAATACACCCGCTGCAATTACGAATCTTCTTTTTAAGCTATTGCATAGCTTTTATCTCAGGCTTCGAGCGCGGCGACCGAATGTAGAAATTCGTATCGTAGCCGTGTATCGTCGGTTCAGTTCGGCAGACTTCGGCACGGTGTTTGGGTGCTTGCGACTAGACTCATGCGTGCAGCCACTCTTGCAGTGCAAAATGGAGTCGGCAATCTCGCTGTTCCCATTGAATTATGAACGCCAAATATTTCATTAACATCGAATAGAAAATGTATAGCCAAACGCAAACATTTTCCATCAACTTCAGCTCTTGCTCTAACTATACATAAGTCTCAAGGTGGAACTTTTGACGAAATAGTATATGAGTATAGTAAATCACATTCTCAGGAACTCATCTATGTTGCACTCTCTCGGGTGACTTAAATTAAAAAATTGTATATTACGATAAAAATGATAGTTCTGCATTTAAGTTTCATCATAATCGAAGGCAAGCTGCATCGACTGCATCTTTGTTGCAAGAATTCAAAAAACCGTCTTTAAATAGTGTTCTGACGATAGTTCAACGTGTCCTAGATTTCATTAGTAATAGAAATGGCATTTCAGTAATGACTTTCAATTGCCAAAGTCTACATAGTCATAAATACGATTTAGAAGATTCAGTTACGAGACAAACCAATGTGTTACTTCTTACCAAAATAGTAATAATGTTACTAATATTATGACTCCCAATAAATATTGAAGACGTTAGCGATGTAAATGTTTGACGCTCATTTGTTGGAGATATTTGTGCATTCTTATGAAAACTTAGAAATGGCAATAGTCATGGTAGCAATTTACATTTCTCGGAATCCAAAATTGGACGAGGTAGAGCATTTTATTCATCGCACTTTACTGGAGTACACTGAAGACGGGTCGAAAATACTTGGTACAAATGGTAATAATAATAATAATAATAATAATAATAATGATTTATTAATCCTCTGTGACATCTCAAGTATGCATAGGACAGGTCAAAAAGGTTCAATAATTTAGATACTCTCAAAAGTATCACTCAAATAATCATTCACAGTATAATAACATTTACTCAGAAGCATTGCCTTAACTGATTTCTTATATCTCTTCACATCTAGAGATCTAAAATGAGAAGGCAAATGATTATACAACCTAGTACATTGATAAGTGGGTGAAAGCTCAAATTTTGCTGTTTTATGTCTGGGAAATGACAATGTTTCCCTGTTTCTCGTATTATAATCATGCTGTGATAATTTAACTAATTTGCACTCATTTTCCTTCACATACATTAAGCATTTGAAAATAAAAACTGATGCAAGAGTCAAAAGGTCGTTTTCAATAAAGATAGGCCTACAAGATGATCTGGGAGCAATATTGAACATCATCCGAATGATCCTTTTTTGTAAAATGAAAGCTCTATTCACTTCTGAGGAATTTCCCCATAAAAGAGTATTGTAGGAAATGTGACTATATACCAGAGCATAGTAAATACTCAATAGTGATTGTTTTGGAATCGATTTTCTCACTCTACTAATTGCATAGTAAGAGGAATTCAATTTTTTGCATAACGCATCAATATGGGTGTCCCATCTCAAATTGCGATCTATATGAATTCCCAGGAATTTGGTACAATCGCCAGATGTAATGCTACAAGCTGAATTTTCAATAATTAGTTTTTTATTACTTTTTTTCGAAAGTTCAAAGTGGATGCATTCTGTCTTGCTGATATTAATCATTATGGCATTTTTATGACACCACTCAACAAAGCTTTGTATCAGATGTTGACATACAAGCTGAAGCTCAATGAAACTCTGCGCTTTTACTGCAACTGAGGTGTCATCAGCAAACAACGTTATCCTACAAGTTTCTGATTGCACTTGAGGATAGGTGGCATTATCAGACATTTTTTTTCTTAAATGAGATGGAAGGTCATTTATAAACAGTAGGAACAAAAGTGGTCCCAAGACAGAACCTTGGGGTACTCCTATGTTCCCACCATACTGATTTGAATAGGAATCCTCAATTCTAACCACCATTGTTCTATCCTCTAGAAAGCTGTTCAGCCAGTTTGAGAAAATTCCTCTAAAACCCAGATTATAGCATTTGTCAACTATAAATTGAATGGAAAGACTATTATCTTGGCTGGCGATTTCAACATTAACTTCGCTGATAAAAAATCAGAGCGGTTGACAACTTTTCTTTCGGAAAAATTGAATTTAAAAATGAATAATGATCCACAAGAATCCACATCAAAATATGGGACCACTATTGACGAGGTATTTTCCAGATATTTAGAAGACATTAAGTCTCAAACTTATGTTTCGTATTTCAGTCACCATAAACCTATAGTTTCAATGATGAACATTCCTAAATAACCTACATGTATGTAAATGTTTCAAATCAACAATATTATCTTCTTATTTTTGAATAGATGCTATGCTTTACCGCAGCAGTCCTCGAGTGCCACACGTATTTTTTTCATCGGATTCGAATAAAAAAAAATCACTTGGTCCAATTTCGTAAAATTTTCTATGCGAATTTTTTTTTTCAGGTGCCCAAGCACGGCAGCGTGTTCAACGGTTTCTTCAACTGCTCCGCGCCGCCCGCCTACGCCAACGTGACGCCCGATCAGATGTACAAGACGCAGAAGAACCTGCTGTATCCGGTGAACGTGGGCAGGAACATCGCCAGGGAGACGGCTCAGACCCACTTCATCCTGCCCTCGGACATCGAGCTCTACCCCAGCGCGAACGTCATACCTCAGTTCCTGTCCATGATTGCCGAAAACAAAGGTAAATATACCTGGAAGAGTATATATATTCTTTTGAATAAGAGAGCTAAAATAATACAATAAATATTGAAACAAAAAAAACCTAAGCTGAGGTAAAAAAAAAGGAACGGGGTACCACAACATTCTTCGTATGATACTATAGTATCATACGATACTTTCATCACCAGTATCATACGATACTATAGAGCCAGGGAAAAAACCTCAGCCGAAAAAACCTGTCTCCCCGTTAAAAAAATAAAATAAAATTGTTGTATCTGAATATTCTATATAGAAGGACATCACGATCAGCGGGACGGCTCTTCGGAGGAAGGATTTCCAAACACAAACTCCAACCTGAAAATAAAAAAAGCCAGAACAGCAAGAGAATTCAATTTATACTTCATCAAATTAATCTGAAATTTTCAACCCATTGCAAAAATGAGTTTGATATATTGTGTATGGCTCTAATGCCATCTTGGAATTTATAAATCGAACAATTATTAATTAGGTGTTCAACTGTTTCCTCTGATTCACCACATTCACAATTAGTGATGGTCCTAAACCTAGGCTCAGTCTGAGGTCCGAGAACTGTGTTCTCAAATCTATCTCGATCAATTCCTGATGGTCTGAGTCGAATTGAATGAGTGAATCAGTGTATAGTCTATCCAACTAGAAGAGATAGCGCGCCAAAGCAACAAGGTGTGGCCAAATTCATCAGGACCGGATTTAATGTACCGACCGCGCAACCGACGTAGACATAAGCAACTTAGAATTTCGGATGAATCACTTGATTGTCGTAATACAGATTTGGTGAAGACGGAGAAAGTACTAACCGCCAATGAAAATATTCTTTATCCCGTAGGCGTAGATTTAGTTGTTTACTGGCGCTATCGCTTCTCGTTGGATATATTATAGACTGATCAGACAGTTCAGGAAGGCTGGAAGGAGAAATCATTCCAGGCTTTACTGCAGTAGGCATTCTAGTTTTTTTTTGGTTCAGTATATCTAATACACCATTTCCAAATGTAAATCAAAAACCGTCAATTGTATTTCAGATAAGGGTCGGTTTCACAAAACTTTAATTGTGCGATTAAAAAACCTTACGTAAATTGAAACCAATCGAATCACTTGTTTTGAAATATCCACGAATCGCGGTGGCTCCAATTAATTTAACGGTACAAACAAAGTTTTGTGAAACCGACCCTATGTCACTTCAATTTCAGAAAGCGTTAATTGAATTTCAGATTAGTCAATTGAATATCAGAACACATCAAAAGTAATTCAGATTAGTTAATTGAATTTCATAATATGTCATATGAAATTCAGATTAATCAATTGAATTTCAGAAATCTTCATCTGTAATTCAGAAAGTTCAAATATTATTTGAATTTAAGTCGGATTTTGAGTCATAAATTACTCATTTTTATAGAGGTTATCATATCGTCAATCATATATCATATTCAATCAGGTATGTTTTCATTTATGAATTAAACCAATATATTCTGGTGAAATCAATTGGTCCTGGCTCTTTCTTTTCTTCAACACTGGATTTTGGTAAACATATGCTGAACCTTCTCAATCGATTTCTCACCTAACACCGTAGCTTCAGGAAGCACATAACACCTGATGAAAATTAGTCAAATTGAATTAAAGATACAATTGACAACAGTATCTGCAGCTGGTGTATTAGCCATGGAGAGACTACGAGGTTCATCCACAGCGCTTTCAGCAATTGAATGGGTTGAGGGTTTGTTGCAACAGTGGCAAGATATGAGGAACCAGTTATCAGATTGAGTGATCGTCTTTGATAATACTGCATGCCATTCGAGATTGGAGGCCGTTATAACCCAAACAGTAGCAGTACTGGCCTTAAACTATTCAGTAGCAGTACTGCTGCGGATGAGCCCTTATTCTCCCATGCTCAATCCAATTGAAATTTTGTAGCCGAAAATAAGAACTTACTTATAAACAAACCCAGAATCCCAAACAGTGTGCCACCGGGGGTTCTTGAAAAAAGACTAACATACCTGGAAAATATTATTGACCCAGCTAAGATGCAATTGCGATGGCAGACATGCCTCTATGGTTTTAAATTTTTTCAGTTTTGTGTTAAAAGTTGAATGTTTCACGTGAAAATTAAAGTTCATTTATTATCATTGTTTCATTTCTGAATCACCTACAATTGATATTATCTGAGATGCAATCTGTTATCAATGCGCGTATGAAATTAATTTGAAATTGCCATTTCTGAAATATAATTGACCATATTTCAAATTCAATTAGTGTGTTATCCGAATTACATTTGATGTTTTCTGAAATACAATTGATTATTTCGGAAATTCAAATAACTAATTTAAAATACATTTGATGTTTTCTGAAATTCAATTGACTTATCTGAATTTCATATGACATATTCTGAAATTCAAATGATTAACCTGAAATACATTTGAAGTTTTCTGAAATACAATTGACTAATCTGAAATACATGTGATGTTTTCTGAATGTCAATTGACGATTTCTGAATATGTATATATTTTTTTGATTGAGAGAGCTAAAATAATACAAACATATTGAAACAAAGAAATACCTAGCTGGGGTTAGTAGAATTTAGAAAAACCATACAGATCTGTAGTATGATAAGATGAGGAAAGGGAAAAAACTCCAGAGAAGAAAAACCCTGACGTCACCCGTGTTAGAAAAAAATTTACCAAAAATATCATATCAGAGGATCTTGGAGGACATCTACGTGATCAGAAGAACATCTTCATGTAGTTCTTCTATGGGCAGCAGAGAAAAACAGACTCTTCACTAATCTACCCGAAATTCTAGATCTGAAATGAAAAAAGACAAAAGCAGAACAACTAGCTATTAATATTCAATTAGATGGTTTTTGAATTAACCACCCATTGCAAAAATTCTTTCTTCATAAATTAATTATTACAGAAATGTCACAATTTTTGAAAGAAATGAAAAAACCCAATCAATATCCCTTTTTTGAATTGTTGAACATGAGAAAACTGATAACACAACAAGCTAAACCGTAATTTGGACTGAGTGAAAAATCAATGAGTACATAACTTTCAATTGTCCCCCTTCACGAAGAAGTTCCTCTGTTGTCATGTGGTTTTATTAGAAGATCTCAACACCATGTTCAAAGGCTAATTTCGGAACATAATCACTCTTGTCCTTCGAATTCCTCCAAAATTCAAATTCTCAGCCTTGCTCTCTGATTGTGAGGGTTCTTTCGAACCAGGTACGACCATCCTTGTGATGATTTTTCGGAACTTATATAATTCGCAACGTTGCCGGTGTTATTGTTTTGATTGGGAGTTTTGTGAGCATCAAAATGATTGGTTCGACAGTCTGGCATCGATGTTCTCGTTCCGACTTCATGCCATACTCGAAATAAAAGAAGCAGCACTGATGTGCGGCAAGAATATCCATTAAAATTTCACGCTTCATTACAATTTGAGTAATTCATTGAACAAAGTATCCATGTCAACCGACCACGGGATATCTCATCTATGCAGGGTAAGAATCTTATGTACCTTGAGGAATGTTCTTGCAACCGACTTAGCTACTAAGCTGACTTGCTGTGAGTCTCAAAGCTTACTATATCGGGAAATTAATGGTTAGAGAGAGTGTCGAGCAGCTTTTTCGACCCGTACTGAAGGTAGGGTCTTAAGGCCAATACCCAGGCTGATCACTCTGCCTGATGCCAACTCTTCTTTTCATTTTTTATTTCCTCTTCCGCAGGCCCCCTGCTCTCCAAGAACCCCAAGGTGTTCCCGCTGCACATCTTCGAGGTGAGCTCCAGCTCCCAGGTGCCCGAGAACAAGACCGCCCTGCTGGAGATGCTGCGCAACGGCACCGCCATCCCGTTCCACAAGAAGGTGTGTCCGGAGTGCCACGCGGTGCCCAAGTCCAAGGAGTGGCAGCAGCAGAAGGAGACCAGGGACGGGCAGCTGCACGTCTTCCACGTGGGCAAGAGGACGGGCAGGTTCGTGCACTGGGAGCCGATCTTCATCGGCACCCACTCGGACCCGCTGTACGACGAGAGGCTGAGCTGGGAGGGGAAGAGCGACAAGATGACGCAGGTAGGAAACGAAAAAATTTACATTTTCTCCTTACTTTGATCCTTATTTCTTTTCGCTTAATTCTTTCGTCTGATTAAATTTGTTACCATTCTTGCAATACAGAGTTGACGACCTTGAAACACTCAATTGACAGCTGACATTTTGGGGTTTCATATTCATTGAACCCCGAACTGTCAGCTGTCAATTTAGAGTTTCAAGAGTCGATTTCGAATGGCTGTTTTGGTTGGTTAACGGTTGACCGCTCGGTTCGTAAATGACAACGTCAAACCAACTGCGCTTGCGAATTCGGTTCAAATTTCGGAGAAACAGCTGATTTGAGACGTCACCAGTATGTCATTTAAATGCGGTTAGTTCAAAACTGACGGACCAATCTATGAACCAACCAAAACCCAAAGTCAATCGAAATCGCCTTATGTCGTCAATTCTGTATTGGAAGACTCTTTTAATATCAGTATATCCTGTTGTGAAAGAGTCTTTCGGGCTTATTGGCCGTGGTCTATTAGGAATTATTTCACCTAATGTTTCTCCTACAACTGCGGTAGGCGTCTTAAGAGGATTCTTGGTCTGAGATTGTACCTCGAACGCTGAATTTCTGACATGTTCGCACAGGAAGTGTTATAGTATGGGCCTTGATATGCTTCAACGGTCGCACAGATCTACACATTTGTCCTGGGAATATGACCGCCTTACACTATAGGGAGCATGTCATTGACAATGTTTTGCCAAATTTTCATGCTGCTATTGGTGAAAATTTTCAATTTCTATGTAAACGATAACACTAGGCCGCACCGTGCAGCCATAGTTAAGAATGCGCGCGATGAGATTGGTATTCCGCATTCACCAATACCTCCTGAGAGAGCTTCTGCCCTTTTATAGAACCAAATTCCGCAAGAAATGTTCAACAACCTCGTGTGTAGTATGCAAAGAAAATGTCGAGCTGTTATTGATACCGCTGGAGGCCATACATTGTATTGATAGTCTTAAAATGCTTGAATTATCTGGGAATAAAATTTCGTTATTTTCTTAACCATCCTGTATCCGCTGCAGACCTACAGGCTAAAATTAGTTTTATTTCCTGCAATTTGAAATCATATTAATATGAATTTTCATCACAAAATATCCCTAACTCTAGAGCAGTTTATTTTGATATACATCTGATGAATACTATGACATATGCATTGGACTATGTATGAATGTTTTTAACGTCTGAAAATCATATAGAAAATTGACAATTATTAATAATTTTTGCAGAATTCAATTTCGTCTGCACGCTGTTGATTGTCAATTTTCTATTATAACTATGGTACATTATCTACGTGTAACTCCACAGTTTTAGACGATTCACGACTAAATCGAGGCCTTAATAGTTTTCAGAAGGCAGGAATTTTTCCGATTTGTGGTTGTATTATGACCAAATTATACAAAGTCTTTACAAATTGTAGCCTATGTGTAATTCTGATGTTGAAACTATATCACTGCGAAGTTTCATCGCGAAATAGTAACAAACATTCTCGCATTCATAATATTGGTAGGGAGTAAACTGCTCCTGAGTTAGTAATATTGACATAAATTGCAGAAAAATACAGTTTGAATGAGATTTTGTGATAAAAATTCATATTAAAATGAATTCAAGTTGCAGGAAATAAAATCAATAAGCCTGTAGGTCTGCAGCGTGTACAGGCTGGTTAAGAAAAATCGAGTAAAATAACGAAATTTTATTCCCCGAAAATTCAAGCATTTTAAGACTACCAATACAATGTATGGCCTCCACGGGCATCAATAACAGCTTGACATCTTCTTTGCATACTACACACGAGGTTGTTGAACATTTCTTGAGGAAATTGGTTCCATAAACGGAGCAGAAGCTCTCTCAGACCAGTATGTTTTCAATTCTCCAACATCTCCTCTATAAATACTTCGAGTCAAAGATTCACCCTCTACATTTTCAAGAAGTTCGTGGCTTTTCTAACATCTCCCGTCTTTCCCCAGGGCTACATCCTCTGCGTGATGGACTACAACTTCCTGATCCTAGACAACGCTTTCCTGGTCCACAAGCCCGGCATAAAGGTGTACAAGAAGGACGCTAAGAGAGACATGCTCGCCGGCAAGACGAGGAGACTGATCAAGAAGATAATCTTCCCCGAGCTGAAGGTGCTGTACAAGACGAGGAAAGGCTGCGCCGTTTGAAGAAGGCGTTACGAACCGAAAGAGACGAAATCGAGAAGGCGACGATAGTGTTCAGATCGTCGCCGCGAATTTTCAGCCATATATTACACAAGGAATCACACTAGGAAACCATTACCCTTATTTATGTCGAAGTTTTGTGATTTATGTTGACTGCGAAAATGACGCATGTTTTCGTGGGACGCCCTGTATTGAGCGGGCAGATTACGATGATTCCTTGGTGAGTTTATGAGGTACAGGAAAATGGCGCAGACAATTTTTTTCGTATATGAATTAGATGGCGAAAATTTTGAAATTATTGTAATTTTTTTTTGGAGCTAGGAAGAAAATTGGAGAGGTTTTTGAGTTGAATCTACCGGTGTTGAGAGAATTTGTGAGAAGAGTTGCCATTTCGAGTTAAGGCCATTTTTAAGCGTTGATGAAAATATAAAATTAATGTGGGTGTGTTCCATGAAGTTGAGTCGTTAGAATTTTTATTCAGGCAATGGTGCAAAAAAAATTAAGTTTTATTAATTCTTGCACTCGGACTAATTGGATTGAGTTGTTGCTTTTCTTCCGTACCTGAAAGGAAAAAATTGCAGGAACGATATTCTGGGCCATAACTAGAAATTGCATTCAAGATATAATTGGAAAAAAAAATTATAACAAACTCGATATTTTAGGCCATAATTGGAAATCATGGCCTATTCGTATTATCATACGAATCCAATTTGAAAAAAATTATGACCAACTTGATTTTTCGGGCCATAATAAAAATTGCGTTTTTCCATGATCTCATCTAGTCAACTGGAAATTTTTTGTGATAACGATATTTTCGGCCATGATTACAAGGTACATTCCCTAATCTGACGCAGCATACATACATAATTGGAAAACAATTAAAGTAAACTCGATATTTTGGGCCATAATTAGAATTTGCATTCTCCTGATCTAATTTCAATTGGAAAAAAATTTGGCCAACTCAATGTTTTGAGCCATAATTAGTAATTGCATTCTTCTGAATTTACGTAGCATAGAAAAACTTTTGAGAAGAAATTATAGCCAACTCGATATTTGGGCCATAATAAAAAATTGCATTCTTTTTCTAATTTGACATAGTCAACTGAATATTTTTTGTTATAACGATAGTTCGGGCCATAATTAGAATATGCATTCTCCTGATCTAACGAAGCATACAATTTTAATTGGAAAAAAATTTAAGCCAACTTAACATTTTGAGCCATAATTAGTAATTGCATTCTTCTGACCTGACGTAGCATAGAAAAACGTTTGGGAACAAATTATAGCCACCTTGATTTTAGGCCATAATGAAAAATTGCAATCTTTTTCTGATTTGACGAAGTCAACTGGAAATTTTTGGTAATAACGATGTTTTGGGCCATTATAAGAAGTAACATTCTTCTTCAAATCTGACATAGGTAGCACACATACATAATTGAAAAAAAAAATTAGCATCTAACGTAGCATACAATTTCAATTGGAAAACAGATTTAAGCCAACTCAGTATTTTCAGCCATAATTAGTAACTCTTCTGATCTGACTCAGCATAAAAAATCAGTTGGACACAAATTATAGCCAACTTGATATTTTGGGCCATACTCAATAATTGCATTCTTCTTTTGATTGAATATTTTTGGTAATTACGATAACGATATTTTGGGCCATGATTAGAAGTTACATTCCCTAATCTGACGTTGCATACATACATAATTGGAAAAAAAAATTTGCCGATTCGATATTTTGGGCCATAATTAGAAGTTGCATTTTTCTTCTAATCTGGCGTTGCATACACAACTAATTTGGGAAAAAAATATAGCCAACTCGATATTTTGGGCCATAATTAAAAGTTACATTCTTTTTCTAATCAGACGTTGCCTACATACATAATTGGGGAAAAGATTATAGTCAACTCGATATTTGGGCCATAATTAAAAATTGCATTCTTCTGACATGACGTAGCAGGTGAACTCAATTGGAAAAAAAATATGGCCACCTCCATATTTTGGGCCATAATCAAAGATTGAATTCTCCATCTCCGATCAGACTTATAATACATAAACAATTGAAAAAATAATTACAGCCAACTCGATATTTTGGGCCATAATCAGAACTTGCATTCTTCTTCTAATCTGACGTAGAATACATACACAATTGGAAAAATGATCACAGCCAACTCGATATTTTCGGCCATAATCAGAACTTGCATTCTTTCTCTTATCTGACGTTGCATACATACCTAATTGAGGAAAAAATTAGAGCCAACTCGATATTTTGGGCTATAATTAGAAATTGCATTCTTGTGAGTTGACGTAGCAGACGAACTCAATATGAAAATAATTATGGGCCAACTCCAAATTTTGGGCCATAATCAAAAAATGAATTCTCCATTTCTGATCGGATGTAGAATACACACACAATTCGGAAAATAATTAAAGCCAACTCGATATTTTGGGCCATAACCAGAACTTGCATTCTTCTTCTGATCTGAAGTACCATAAATACATAATTAGGAAAAAAAATGATAGCCGACTTGATCTTTTGGGCCATAATTAGAAATTCCTCTCTTCTTCCCAAATTTTCTCTACACCACTGGATTATACGGAGAAATTAAGTTAACAATTAGCAACAGAGATGATATTTGGACATTTATACATAATTACTTACTTTTGTAAGTCAAAAACAAACAAAAAAAGTTTACTTCGTTACATTCCTCTTTGAAAAGTAGCTTTTGAAGTGGCGTTTATTTTCCTGTATCTCCCTTAATTACCGAGTTAACCATCAGAAACTTCAAAACTTACATACAGACTCTTCTCAGATTTCCTGGCAGAATATTAAGAGTCAAAACTAATTTTCCCGACAGACTCTTATAGTATGAATCGAGTAAAGATATGCCAAAACTATTTTGAGGGGTCTGCAAAGTCACATAGATGTATATTGTTCTTAGTTTTACGTTGATATCTTTTTACGGATCAAATCAAAAGTTATGTATGTTCCTGTTTGGTATTGTCATTTCTTTCAGGCCCTGAGCAGAACGACGGCCATCCTGAAAAAGTGCCATTTACATCACTTATCATTTCGAAGACTTACTGAATTTTGTCTTTTTAATTTGTTCTTTTGCTCAAAATCGTTATTCTACTTTTCGTTTCGTTCTTGTTTTGTCTTTAGTCTTTCAGAAAAGTTATCGCTTTTTGTGCAGTTTGTTGTATATTTGTTCCCATTATTTTTTCCTTTATTTGGTTTCTTTCTTTTCTAGAGAATATGAACCAGTTGTATGGACCCTTTTTCTCAATGAGTACCTTAAATTCCTTACCTTGAATGCCTGTCTTGAACAAAATTGATAATCGAAAAAAAGGATCATAACTAGAACAGGGTTCAACAAATAGTCTATTTTTAATTATCGGATGTTTCACTTGTGGTAGCTAGCTGTAGATAAGAAAGGAATATTCTTGACTCACTACCTCTCCTCAACTTGTAAAAAGTGTCTGCACAAAGCGATGTTGGACCAGAATTCAACCAATTTGGTTAGGTGTAAATATGAGAATGTTCAGTAGCCTTTGTTCGTTTCGAAATGTTTCTAATACTCATCTTCTGTACTTAAGTATTGAAAGAAAACCCTACTAAGTATTTGTATATTTTTATATCGTCATATTTATTAAGCGCTTTTTTATCGTATCTGATTTCCGAATCCGAAATATTTACATTAGCGTGTGCCTTATCTGAATCAATGTGATCAACTACGACATGATATTTTGTACTATTCGTTGTAGTAAGTGCATCTGGAGAATAAAAATTGGAATTATATCGCTCTTTATTTGTCTATTTCCCTCAAGAAAGTTTCACAATTCTTTACAAATTTACAGATTTTTTTCCTCCTTTATAGGAAACATAACTTTCTCGTTGATCAAAGAAGAGGTGCATAGATTGAAAAATATAATGGGAGGGTCTTAGTGTAAAACATTATTCATTTTGGTAAGTTGAGACTCTTTGCGCCATCTCTTAACAAGCTCAGAATCAGTGGTTTAGCTTCGGAACGAAAGTGTAGATGGCGGTGCTAAAAAGAACAGCTTTGCCATCTCTGGACGAGTTCCCCAACTTACTGATACTTAATTTTCGAAAGTATCCTGAGTAACCACGAAATCTTGCATAAATAAATATTGAATGACATAACTTCAGAGGATTGGTCATTCAAATTGTAATCATTTTGGATCTCCAATTTCCACTGAAAACTCTGAGTGTCCACTTCGCTTGCTATATTAAATCATTGTATATTATGCAATTCGTAATATACTGGAAGGAAAAGCATATATCTAATATATTGATTAACACAGGGTGTTTCAAAAAAAGGTGATTCCGTCTCTAGAATAGATAGAAAACTGAAAAATTATTAGGGTTTGTTCAGTAAACAACATCTCGTAAGACCCTCTGTATCCAAGATAAAGAAGAAACTGTTTCTCATAGATGGCGCTAGTTGCATGGTTCGTACTAAGTAGAATTGTACACAAACATGATTTCATTTTAAAAGAAAAATACTCTTGATAAAACCCGATACTGCTTCGAAATTTCGATTCGAAAATTATGAAATAATAACCGATTCAAAAAAAAGGTTTATGCTACAAAATAACATTCACCTCCAGAATCGAAAGATTAAATTCAACCACACTTTGATCAACTTATAGCTGACTCTCAACCGTTTTGAAGATTAATGGATTCTGTAGAAAAATGCTGCCTATAAACATTCCCCGTCGATAAATTCCGGACAGGCAACATTTTTGTCAAATTCAACACCCTGTATCTTTTTTCGTGGTTCTCCGATTTAGTTGAAATTTTCACCAGGTATAGTATTGGGTCTTGTAATATTAACCTGAAATATACTTTGCAAAAATACCTGTAGTTTATCCGTTATACAGGGTGAAACAAAACCTTGTTTAATACCCTTCATTTTTAAACGCCCTGTGGTGAATTTCAGGCGGAAAATTTGATATCATTAAGTTTTAATTTGAAGTATTATCCTTTCTCAACAAAATGTTTGTTGATTTACGTCAGTATCTGCTTTTTAAAAAAGATACACATTTTCAAAGAAAGTGTTGCATTTTTTCAATTTCAATAACAATTTAAAAAATTACGACTTAACGACTAGCAAACATAAACAAACATCTGAAAATTAATAGCGTGTATTTCTTCCTCACTTTCTCATCAGTTCTACCATACCACGTGGCATACTTTCAATGCATGTTCCGAATTGTTTCTGGGGGAATATTTTCCCAAAAATTTCTGTTAATGCCTCACGTTGCACGTGAATACTTAGAAGAGGCGAATATTTGACGATTGGTGTGGCCAGCCAGAAGTCCGGGTTTAAATCCATTTGAACATGTATGGGATATGCTAAGTATACGTGTTCGAAATCGGCAGCCCAACACTTTGACCGATTTACGAACAGCCCTTCCTGAAGAACGGGTAAATATTCCCTCAGAAGCAATTTCGAAATGCATTGAAAGTATGCCACGTCGTACGGTAGGAGTGATGACAAAGCGAGGTGGAAATACCTGCTAATAATTTTCAGATGTTTGTTTATGTTTGCTAGTCGATAAGGTATTGTAATGATTTAAATTGTCATAAAAATTGAAAAAATGCAACACTTTCTTTGAAAATGTGTATCTTTTTGTTAAAAGCAGATACTGACGAAAATCGAAAAATATTTTGTTGAGAAAGAGTCACACTTCAATCTAAAACTTGATGATATCAAATTTTCCGCCTCAAATCCAGCACAGGGTGTTTAGAAATGAAGTGTATGAAACAAGGTTTTGTTTCTTCCTGTATAACGGATAAACTATAAATGACCAAGGCCGATAAGCTCGGAAGACTCTCTTAATGTCAATATATCCGGTCGTGAAAGCCTGAAACTACTCCTTGGGTTAGTTGATGGTTAACGGTAGAGCGGCTTTCCGTTGACGAAGAGATGTTATTAACAAAACTCTCCCCAGCTTGGAGGAATTTGAGGCCTGATTCACGAAGAACTTGATTTGGTATCTAGGTTTTCTTATGGAGAGTTAAGTTTTAGGGTTTGAATTGAAACCACCAAAATAACGCACATAAAATCTATTTTCAATATCGAACAAAATGCAAGGTGGCATTTTGAGTCCCACGGTTACCGAATCCGTTTACGCGAAACAAAAAATGAATTATATCGTTTTTCTTGGAGGTCTGACTGTAATATTTCTCTCATCTTCAGGAATAAACAAATTTGGAAGTGTTCGGTTTTTTTATACGCGCTGACTGAACGTTATCGCGTCTAGCAATCTAATATTTCCCCCATTTTCAGGACGAAACAAATTTGGATGTGTTCGCTTTTTTATACGCGCTGACTAAACGTTATGGCGTCCGAAGCCCCGAGATACGAAATACAATTAACTCTTTGAGATCCCGATATAATCCCGTTTTCAATTTTTTGTTTTTTCCTGTTTTCTCTGTTTCGATCAACTGTACATCCAAGTCAAGATGCGAATCAGAATGGCTGATGTAACGACGTGATTCCTTTCACAATGACTATAACGAACACTCAAGCAGCATGAACTTCTTGAGCTGGCTGCATGCGACGCTACGAAAACGCAACAATGTCGCCAACAGCAGAGCCGGAAGTAAAACAAATCGCGTAGTTTTTCCGGCCATATCCAATTGCCGTCTGGCGAAACGCCAGCGAAATCACTACGGACCTCTGGTGCAGCGCGCAGCAAGATGCGGCAGGAATACTCGATGCTCTCGGAATCTGCCGACTCGGTAGATGCATTGATGCACATTTGAATAATCCGATTTCGCGGGCGACGGCGGAATCGGCTATTTTCCGGGGGATCCGGGGCGAAGGACCAAGAGTAAGCTCCTTAGTGATGTGTTCGATGGAGAAAGGAGAGGAATCGGATCGGAAATTGCGATTTGTTGGGACAATCTTCTCCTGATGTTGATTGTGATGATGATCTGTTCAAGGTTTCGCTTTTTATTCATACAGCTTTTCTTCCGTTCGAACGTAGTCATCGGGTTTTCTTGTCAGCCTCTTTCTGTTTACTCTGTAATCTGCATTTACTGTCAACGCACTCTGCAAAGAAGAGTATCAAGTAAACACAAGATCATGGTTGTTTACCTCAGGATTTTATTGCTCTCTAATGGGTTAGAATCTTCTGCGGTAAACCATGGGAATTATTAATTTTTCAATTCACATAGTTGAAAATGAACATAAATACAATAATGCGAAGGGGATTATCAGAGAACTCGTATCCGATCCTCAATGACTTAGACGTCTGGAGATGAACGAATAATTTCCTTTCGGACTCTGTGAAATAAGATATTCTCCAGACCTTTTATCAGTTATTATAAATATCCGTACGAACTGGACTTCACTTTGGGATCTCAGCAGAAAAAGCGTGAGATGGAAAATCTTTGCTGTATTGCAAAATTGAGAAATTGTTCATGGTCCCGACACGCCTCATTTGGAAAAGGAGAAAAAATACTTTTTGATTTCAACACATCTGATTGGTACTATCCAAAAAGTTGAGGTTGGAGACCACCCACCAGAGGAGAAAAGCAAATTGGTTTCCTGAGGAAACATTCAGTAGACCTGGGGACGACGGTTTCGTGAGGTTTCCCAGGTTGCTCCGCGGAAGGTCGAAAAGAGAGCATCTAGGTATCTCGGGCGAGAAAGACATCCTTAGATAACTCGGAAGACGGAGGAAGTCCGTCGGGGAACGGTAAAGTTCTAATTTTGGTAATTGGGGAATATTAGGTCGTTTCGAAGGATGAAACGGAAACGGTTTGAGTACATTAAGGAGATAAGGTAAAAGTTTTATTTCGTAGTTGACGGAATAGTAGGTAGCTTCGAGAAGGGAGAAATCGAAGTAGTAGGTGTTTGTATTAAGGGGAATTTTTTCGTGTTGTTCAGTTAGGATTTTCGAGTCGGGAAGCGCGATCGGAAATTATTGTAGCGGTTCGCAAAAACGGGAGTGAATCGTGGCGGGAGGGATTTATTTCAGAGAACTTGGATTATATTCCATCGAGGGAGATCAAAAGGTCAGAACTTTCCAATTTTTATTGATGAGGATAGTTCGAGTCCAAAAGTCTTGCCATCTCTCACCTCCTATCAGCTCACAGCTTAATTTCTCAGTATTATATTATTTTAGATTTTTGGGTAATTAGGTAACCCAGGGGATAGGGAACTTATATTTTCCTTATGAATTTTTTTTTATATACAGTCTGAGGTACTGACGTAGAGATTAATTAACTATTTTATTATCTTTTTGTTGGTATCTTGGAAAATAGATTTTTTTGTTAAGTTACTTCATTGGTTTCAATTCAAAAAGTGGCAAAACAAAAATAGTGTTATGGGGTCACTGAAGATGTTTTGTTGGTCTACTTGAATCAACTACCAGCTAGATTCAGCCCTAATACTTCATGGGCACAATGGTCTATGCTGAAAAGCTGCTTGGAAATGAAAGAAAATGCCCCTGTTCGCAGGTTTGTTTTCCTTTAAAAATTTATTGGAAAATATTACGTTTAGTTGTCATTTGCAGATTTCAAAAGGTAATAGCGTTTCTGAAACGAAAAAATGAGCGTTATACGCCAAAAAAGGTCAAGGTATTAAGTAAAGAAGAGGTTGAACAATTTCTTTTTTCATGCTCCTGATGACCAGGTGTAACAATATTTGGAATTTTTGGATGTTGTCCATTTGACGAAATTCTCTCCTTAAACATGAATGATGCAGAAGATATGGAAAAATACGTTATTGTGACATTGCGGCAAACAAAACATTTAACAACGACAAGAAGATTCACCATAACCGATGATGGCTGCAGCTTCAAGCCCCGCAAGTTATACAGAAAATATGTAAATCTTCGGCCTCCTGGAACAGAAAGCCTGAGATTTTTTTTGACATACCGACATGGAAAGTGCATTCCCTTAATGCTGGCCAGCACACTATTGGTGGTGTCCCAAAGCAAATAGCGAAATATTTAGGTTTAAAAGACCCAGAGTTATACACCGGCCACTCTTTTCTCAGAACTGGAGCCACTGTGGTTGCGGATTCGGGTGGAGATATTTCAGCACTGAAGCTTGCAGGAGGGTAGAAGAGCACCGAAATTGCGATGAGTTATGTCGATGATTCGTCAACAAAAAAGTCGAAATGTCTAGCAAATTATTTGGTAGTAAGGAAAGTACAAATGTTCTGCAGTCCTCGAGTTCAGCAGTTTCTGAGTCAACAGATGGTTCATCATCATCAGTATCAACTCTTTAATCATCAAAAATTTGTGTTACTGGAAATAACAATTGTACCATGATTTTCAACATATATAACTATAAAACAAAAATTTTCTTATGTAAATAATACTACTAACTTGTGAAAATTTTGCAAGTTAACTGTCAGTTTTACCAGTAAGTGACTTGATTAAATAAACTTTCTTGATTAATATTGTGTTTTTGTAAACTGACGTTTACAAATGAGAAACAAATAAAATCATCTCGACAAATTTGTTCAACAAGGTTACGATGATATGGATGTGAGAAACTTTAATTCAACTTTTCAGGTCCGCGCG
>CM076609.1:986256-1153952 GCA_038502775.1 Hippodamia convergens
GATGAAATACTGTCGCTACGGTTGATAGCCTTTTCGTGAAAGTATTGTATTTGATATTAATTCGGTGAACTACATTTTCTAATAATATTAACGCATCTGAGTCCATGTGTTATTACACCTATCTTTCATCCGAACGCTACGGAAAATTTTTTGACGAAATGTTTTGAACAAATCTCCATTCTACTATTATATAGGTAAACAATTACTGTGTATTCTGAGTTGCCTAAACGGGTGTTTTGGGAGCGCATTGATTCTTCTGTCTGGTGACTTCCGATAAATATTACCAGTAATTCCAAAATCGACGGCTGCCGATGAAATAGATGATTGCCTAAAATCATCAACTTCAAATTTGACTAGGTAATAAAGCTCGCAATTCAGTTGATTGCGGTTGGAATAATACCAATAGATATTTGCAGCCCACAAAAATGCAAAAAACACCTGTACCACAAAAATTGTTGAAAATAATTTTTTGTATCTGCAAATGCAATGCGTCACGCATCTGCAGAAAACTAGGTCTTTTTTGTAACGCTATAAGTGGGGAATGTGCATGTTAACTGCCAAAACAGTTGTCCAATCTTTGGCAAAGATGAAGAAATAATTGACAGTGGCGACAGTCAGTCTGAATCAGATTAATATTCTGCACAAAAAGTATTATTTTCACGTGAATAAAATGTGTGAATGATATTCTTATTTTGTTATTTTGAACAGATAAGGATTGTCTTTAGAAGTCGAAATATGAAAATAACTAAAACTAACATTGATCCAAAATACTGTTATAAAATTGATTGAAATTAATCAATCACATTAATAATAAAGACCCATTTTTACACATTTTATGCTGAAAAGGGTGGTTTATATGGTCTTGAAGTATATGAAGACCTTCATTAAACTTCAAAAAACGCTACTGAGGCCCAAAAATTACTTTGATTCACGTTAGAACGAGTTTCTTGAAATTTTAGATAAAGGGGTTGTTTTTACCCTCAAAAATAATAAGCATAAATCGGATTAGGGTAGAAGTAGGAGACAAGTATAGCTTACATCCAGAATGTTATCAAAATTGTAGAATCTTGATTGAATTCGAAGGTAATGACTAATTTTCGCCCTCATTGAATGGACTAATTGTACAGGACAATTTTATGTCCACATTCAAGGTCTTATAACATAATAGTTTATTATGATATTAAAGTTGCTTCTTTATTTATTGATCGAGGCAGTACGAATTCTACCGGGTCAGCATTAATAAAAATAATGATGAGTAACCGAAAAATTTCAAATGATTATTTCCAGCGTATTGACAATCAACAAGGCTACTTACTGTTTGACAGATGGGAGCAAGAAAGGCACATTCCGAGCTATTGAATTCTGAAATAATAATAATTATAATGATAAATTTATTCACCCCTTGAGACAAAATACATTTGTATAGGATACAAATAAACAATATATAGAGATATAAACTTATACACATATAATCAACAATAATAATGGCACTAATATTAAAAAGCAGAAGAATCAGAGAAATAAAAATAACGCCTTAATTAATGGAGGAACTAAAATATTCTTGCTTTCTATAAAAACACTTCTCGAGAAGCAGGGATTCGATTTCATTCTTGAAATGCTTGTACTCCAAAAGTTTCAATCTTTCGGGTAGGCGATTGAAAAATTTTATGCCACTATATAATGGTGACCGTTGAAACTTTGAGGTGCGATGCCTTGGAAAACAGAGCGTTTCTTTATGTCGTGTGTTATATTCATGGTACTCACAACATTTACTCAGTGAAAGAATATTCCTGCGAGGCAGCCAAGAATATAGACACACGGAAACAAATGATTATGATATTGCAGAATGAAATGAAATTGTCAATATATCGAATTATACACAACATCCACTAGACTATATCCTTAAAAAAATTAGAAAAATTCCCAAAACAGAGTAACACACTCATTTGGATGACATTACTTCCTTCTTCAATTCCAGTTCCTAGATATCCATAAATGTCGGAAGAATCTGGCAACGCGCATTATGCCAATGTCCGATAAGTTTGGATTCCTGTATGATGGATAACCTGGTCATGTTGCAATTGTCATTTTTCATCATTTCTAATATGGTTCGTTCATGCTTCATTGAGATTTGGATGAAGTCTGTTTATGTGTGAATTTTTGTCAGAGTACATTTTGCATTTATGTTTTTCGAACATTTTGAGAAAAAATATTCATTTCCAGAACTTGCAAGATCTACGGATCTTCTCCCATTATGTGAGACGTGAAAATGACGCCGAGAAGTCCACGAGCGCCATCTGCAGCGCCGGAACTCCAGAAAACTAGAAACATTCTCGCGAAGTCAATAGCGGCGTGAAATAGGGGCGGATTATTGCGGGGCATAAAGGAGCATTAGTCTCGTCGACACCAAAAACTCGCCATTCTTCGGATTGAACAATGAGAACCAGCATTTATTGGTCACGTCCCGTTTCCACACGAACTGTCGCTTCTTCCGAACGCCCCATTCAGGGCCCCCTTTTGTATTCAGCGCCGTTCGGGCTCCCCAGGGCTGCAGCCCCATTCGAGCCGTATTATTGCGGCCTCTATTTATTATTCCGGCCCCCTCTCACTACGCGGAAAAGTCACAATGAAATTTTAACAAGTTTCTTTGTCGCCGCGGTTTAAATTGTGGAAAACAGCGGCTGTGATTAATTGTGGACGGGAGGAGAACTCTTCGAGCTCTATTTTTGATCCGATCGGGAGATGAGGAAGGTGTGATGAGAGGTCGAAGACTTAATATTACACTGGTTGTGAATCATTCGTACGGAAATGAATCAACCTATGAAAAGCTTCGTGGCAGAGCTGTATCGTGAGGGAAAATCTTTTCTGAATTGCTTAATTGTATTTTTAGTTGGACACGCCTACTAAGGAAGGAAAAAAATATATATGAACAAATTAATCTCATCGGTAATGCCAAAATTTAACGTATGGGAGACCAGAAGGTGAAAAGTTAATGCGATTTCCAAGGGGGCATTCAGTAGATCTGGGGGATACGGTACGGGAAGTTCTCCAGATTATTGGAAAAAGTACTTCGGTTTAAGTCCGTTGAGGAAAAAAATAAACTCTTATCATGCCCATCTCATAGTATCCATCGTCCCTATTTGTAAAAAATTGAGACGGTCGATTTTCGCGAGTCTCAGATGATTTTTCATCACCAAAATTGATCTCCAGGCACAGGAACAGATATTAATCACTCGGTGTCAGGTCTAGACTATAAGGAGGATGCATTAGAACCTCCCAAGCCCCCGGAGATTCTGGCGAGTCACTATTGATATGTGTGTTCTGGCATTGTAATGGAACCCATGAACACGATTCCTTCTCAATTGGTCAGAGCTGGCCACTTCTGGGCGACTGCTTCCCTACAAGATGGATCCCAATGAGGAATTATCGTCATATATGTTAAAAATCATGATACAATTGTTATTTCCAGTAACACTGGGTTTTGATGATAAAAGAGTTGATACTGATGATGATGAACCATATGTTGAGTCAGAAACTGATAGGCTTTCTGTGCCAGGAGGACGAAGATTTACACATTTTCTGTATAACATGCAGGGCTTGAAGCTGCAGCAAGCATCGGTTATGCTGAATCTTCTTGTTGTTGAATTTTTTGTTTGCCGCAATGTCATAATAACGTATTTTTCCATATCTTCTACATCATTCATGTTTAAGGAGGGAATTTCGTCACATCGACAACAACCGAAAATCCCAAATATTGTTACAATTTTCGCCAGCAACCACTCGTCATCAGGAGCATGTAAAAGAAATTGTTCAGCCTCTTCTTTACTTAATACCTTGGCCTTTTTTGGCGTTTAACGCTGTCACCTTTTGAAATCTGCAAATGACAACTAAACGTCATATTTTTCAATAAATTTTTTAAGGAAAACAAACCTGCGAACAGGGTATTTTTTTCATTTTTAAGCAGATTTTCAGCATAGACCATTTTGCCCATACAGTATTAGGGCTGAATCTAGCTGATAATTGATTCAAGTAGACCAACAAAACATCTTCATTTACCCCAATCACACTATTTTTGTTTTGCCACTTTTTGAAGTCGTCGTATTCTCGCTCGTACCTTGAAGCTGATTTCGCAGGTAATAAACTTGATGCTACACTGCTGGCTGTCTCAATAATTTCTTTTGGTACATTCATTTTCGCTTTCGCCAAAGCAAATGTAAGAAAACTAAATAGACATGTTCATGGCAACGCTTCCATAGCTTACGACATTTGCGACAATTTATTGAAATTTTTTTTGCAATTGATCTAACCTTTTTACAAATGAGAAACAAATAAAATATAAAACTATACATGCAAGGTAATGGGTTTTACTGGCTCAAGGAGGTAACTGACTCGCCTGCGGCACGTCAGTTATATCCTCCATTCGCCAGTAAAAACTCTCTTACCTTGCTAGTAATATTATATACTATTACAGTATCCTATTATACGCCCAAATCTAACCTACATTCTCGATGAGATGAATCACTTCATTCATCGCCGATTTGTCTCCCCCTAACAACCTTAGAATGCGATCAGCATAGAAACGGTGGCTCGCAGACTCCTTTCACAGTCAGGCGAAATCGTTTTTCATTCTCATAAGGCAAAGAACATAACCCGGAGTCGTAGAGAAGAAATCAGCATTCAACACACAGGCACGCACTTTCCAGCTGCAATAAAACAGGATGAAATACAAACCTATCAGAATAAAACGTTTTATCGTGAGTTATCCCTCAATCGGCTGATTTTTCGAGACGTGTGCAAAAAATTCTAATGGAGAGGGTGGAGGAACCTGGAGGGAGGGTTATTTCGATGTCGCAAGCAATTTCTGCATCTGCTTCGTTGTTGTGATAAGAATTCCTGGAAATACAGGAGAGGTGAACTAGGGACTTGAGGCTCAGAGATCGCAAACTGATGGCATCTTTGAAAATATTGGTATACTAGCTGACCCGGCAGACTTCCTACTGCCTCAATCGATAAATAAAAAAGCAACTTTAATATTATGTTATAATACCTTGAAAGTGGACGTAAAATTGTCCTGTACAATTAGTCCAGTCAATGAGGGCGAAAATTAGACATTACCTCCGAATTCTATCAAGATGCTCCGATTTTGATAAAATTTTGGATAAAAGCTTTATTGTCTCCTACTCCTACCCTATGCCGATTCATGCTTATTAATTTTAAGGGGTGAAAACAATTCCTTTATCCAAAATTGAAAAAAACTTGTTCTGACGTAAATCAAAGTAATTTTTGAGCCTCAGTAGCGTTTTATGAAGTTTAGTGAAGGTCTTTATATACTTCAAGACCGTATAAATCACCACTTTTCAGCATAAAATGTGTAAAAATGGGCCTTTTCAATATAATTAATTAATTTTAATCCATTTTATAACAGTATTTTGGATCAATGTTAGTTTTAGTTATTTTTATTTTTCGACCCCTATAAGCAACCCCTATCCCTATCGGTTCAAACATTTCATTTATTCATCATTTTATTCACGTGAAATTAATACTTTTTGTGTCAAAAAAATGATCTGATTCTGAGTGGCTGTCGCCACTGTCAATTATTTCTTCATCTTTGCCAAAGATTGGACAACTGTTTTGGCAGTTAACATCTGCACATTCACCACATGTTGCGTTACAAAAAAGACTCAGTTTTCTGCAGGTGCATGACGCATTGCATCCTTTTTTGAAGTTACAAAAAATAATTTTCAACAATTTTTGTGGTGCAGGTGATTTTTGCATTTTTGTGGGCTGCGAATATGTATTGGTACTATTCCAACCGCAATTAACTGAATTGAGAACTCTATTACCTGGCCAAATTTGAAGTTGATGCTTTTAGGCAAGCATTTATTTCATCGGCAGCCGTCGATTTGGAATTACCGGTAATGGTTGTCGGAAGTCACCAGACAAAAGAATCAATGCGCCTCCAATACATCTGTTCAGGCAACTCAAAATACACAGTAATTGTTTACATATATAATGGTAGAATGGAGATTTGTTCAAAACATTTCGTCATAAAATTTTCCGTAGTGTTCGGAAGAAAGAAAGGTGTAATAACACATGGACTCAGATGCGTTTATATGATTAGGAACTGTTCGAATGTATTTTATGTTAACCGCGTCGTAGAAGAATCCGAAAAAAATCTTTCATAACAAACAGTTCATCCAATCTTGAGATTTTCCGGTAGAAGCTCCAGGAAGTTGAAATGAAACGAACGGAATTTCTAGAAGCATAGTTTTAATTGTCAAGAGGTCAACAAAAAGAAGAACACAGTGAATTTAGAATATAATTTCAACGAAAAAATACGATGATCTTTCACCTTCTTTCTATAGAATCTTCATTAAATGAAGTAGGTTAGCGATGATTCAAAATTCTCAGATGCAGCAAATCCCACAAGGTAATCGTCAGATTAGGATAACCATATCTAGGATATGAGCATGAACTATATTTTGCGTCACATCCAAATCGTCAGATTATTGGAGAGAGACTTTTTTTAGTTTTTTTTTTACATTTTTGATATATAAATTTTTTTTTTATCATCTAAGCTTTGCAACCCAATAGGTTTCTATGACACTCGAGTAAATCCCAATTAAGCATCCAGGGCTCTTCTCCGAAAATGTATAATACTCGAACAGAATGCTCATTCTAACTGTCGTTCATTAAAAAAACTCAGTGGCTTGAATTGTGAATATCAAGTGCTCAGCTTTAGTTTAGGTATTTGATGAGAACCTCCATCAAAATCTCTTCAATTTCTGACGATCTCTGTTCAATTATCCAAATGAAATGCGGAACCAAAAAGTAGCCCCTAAAACCGGAAACAGAAAGGAAATCGTCCGCAAAACCCTCCAGAATTAAATAGCAAACATCCCTTCATCATAAACCTTTTTCAATTACACTTGTCACATTTGAGTTTTCACAAAACCTCGCATGAATGTTGGGAAAACCCTCCTCAAATCTGGGGGATTACTACATCTGGACATGTCACGTTCGCAACGTAGAAAAACGTCTCTTTTTACACGATCGTCCTATTTATTATTTCAACGCACGCCTCTGTCCGTCCTTCGTCATTGTTATGGGGGGCGAGGAAGATTTTGGTACGAATTTTCCATGCAGTTTGCGGAGAAATTATTGGTTCGTTATCGTGCCGAATTGAATACGATTTATTATTTCCTGGAATGTGCGAGTTTTCAGAATCGGATGAACGATTGTTGCACCTTTTTCCTTGGAAATTCAGAGCCGAATGGCTCCCGATATAATTTGAAAGTTGGTGTTTGTTTGTTCATGAAGAAAGGTCGACAATATAACAAGTGGATTCTTCTTTGATTTCAAACGGAACTAATGTATACAAAATTCAACCAATCATGAAAAAAAGCCAATTTATTTCGTTTTTCCTTCTCACGAATGAATGAAAGAATTTGTCTCTTATTTGTGCTGCCTGGTACCGTGAATATTTTCTCAAAAATTTCTCGAATTTTTCTGAAAATTACGGCAATAAGAAAAAAATTAGCTGAGCACTTCAAGATAATATATATTTCCTCAAATGAAGACAATTAAAAAAAATCAGTGGATGGTGAGAAAAATCATAATATCATAGCAATCCAGTAGCGTACCATGTTTTTAACATGAAGTTAAATCTGCATTCCCACGCCTAAACGCCATCTCCTTCTGTCTTGGGCATCCTCCTCGTTCAAATGCCGTTCTTCCATGGACTGACGGACCCCTTCAATCCAGGATCGACGTGGCCGACCTCTCTTTCTTTTTCCAGGTGGTTGCCAGTGATACATTCGATGCGGCCATCTCTCTGGGTTCATTCTTAAAACGTGTCCAAACCATCTAAGTCTTCGTTTTTCTACTCTTTCCACCACAGTCTCATGTGCGTCCATAATACTTCTGATCTCCTCATTCCTCACCCTTTCTCTTCTAGATCTTCGAGCACCTCTCCTTAGATAGTCCATTTCGATGGCATTGAGCTTCCCTTTAACCGCAGCACTCATAGTCCACACCTCGCTACCATAAGTCAGAACCGATTCCACCAGTGTCTTCCCAATTCTCACTTTTGTGCTCTTGCTAATATTCTTGTCCCACCAGATGGAATTGAGGCATCCTAGGACTTTTCTGCTCTTTTCCATTCTGCTCCTGATTTCTCTATCCGATGTTCCTTCCGTACCAATTATTGCTCCTAGATATTTAGTTTGATTCACTTGAATATGCACATCATAAATTCCTCCAAATTTATTCATATAGGCAATATGGATGATCAACTTGATCAACGTCAATCAATTGATGCAGATGTGAGAAGAATAATTCTTCAAGATCTGCAGCAACTACTACATGAACATCAGGCATTGGTTCGATTGTTTAAAACTGCTTTAGAACGTATGCCAAGTGATGATCACGAGGTTATGATTGGAGCAGATAAACGACCTGTTGGAGCACATGACGCCAATTCAACGCCCCTACAATAGACGAAGTGGCAATTGTGATTGTAGATGAAAACTTGGAAACGCGTGATAATTTTTACGCTTCGCAATACTGGAGAATTGCAACGAATATATGAAACACACCGTTCATACGATGCTCTACAATACATGCTTATGTTTTGGAGAGGTGATGATGGATATGACTTCAATATCAAAATGATAAATCCATTGAATGTTGTGTACCTTCATCAAAATTTAAAATGTCTACTTAATACAAATTTGAATTATTTGATTTTAGGCCAAGAAACTACCAAGAAAGTGATGAATTATTTTCCATTTCGTTAAATGGTTCGTCAAAATGCTGATAACTATTTGCTGAGATTTCGTCGATTGTTGCAGCAGTATTGTGTGGGCATGTATTGTAAAACTAGCTGACCTGGCACACTTCTTACTGCCTCAATCGGTAAATAAAAAAGCAACTTTAATATTATAACAAACTATTATGGTATAAAATGTTGGCCAAGAAGTTTTAAGAATCATTTCCTATCCCTGAAACTGAAGAGCGTAGGGGATCCGGTGGTGGCACCAATTGTGGCAATTGGCAATTAGAAAAGGTAGCTGACCCGGCGAACTTTGTTACTTATTAGAGATGAATAAAGTTGTACTAACCATTGTTTTTTTTTTTAAGAAGGATATAAATGTGGTGGAATACAAAAAGGTACGAAATATACAAAAAATTTAATTGCGTTTAAATAAGTATGTACATTGTTATTCCTAAATAAAAAGAATTCTTTTTATTCAAGAGGTGAAGAGGGAAATTTTTAATATGTTATCCATTGAGGCAGTATGAGGTCTGCCGAGTCAGCTAGTTTCAAATATTTTCTAGGACGTCGTTCAGTAATTTTTGCATTTCCCCCAGCACAAATAACAGCTTGAAATTCGTGGCAGGAGAGAACTGTCTTCAAACCTATAATGATGAAATATAATCATATAAATGGGGATTGGACTAGTGGAGACCCCGTTTGCAGATTCATCCAAGATGAAAAAATGCCGTCATCGAAGCTTAGCAGAGACAGACCGGCTTCGACCCTCTTAGGACTCATCAGTGCCCCTCAGCCAGCAACGATGAACGAGCATCCTAGAGGCCAGAATTCGATGAAGGCATTTTCTCATCTTGGATGAATCTGCAAACGGAGTCTCCACTAGTCCAATCCCCATTTAGATCCATCATGGCCCATGATTAGGGTTCTAACTCTTCCTTCTATAATCATATATTTTCGCACGATTTTTTTCTACAAGGTATGGCAGAATTCTCTCCAGCTTCACTTAACGTCATAGAGTCCGGAAATAGCGAATTCACCCTTCAGTTGGCAAAATCGGAAAAGCCCTTTTCACTGGTCGGGCCGAATCCTGAATTACGAGCAGGACCGACAATGCACCTGTTGTGGTCGCATTTTTCGCCTAAATAACGGTCGGATCGTGCTCTGCGGTCCCCGGTGTGCACAATTGGCCGTTGGCAGCCGGCCAGAGGGAGTCTTTGCGAGAGAGGCCGCAAGAACTAGGCACGGATGCCGAATACGACGTGTCGGGGGGATTTTCCTGATGAATATAGAAAAGCGAAACGTGCGGTACAACCCTGAAATCTACGGACGCTAATAGGGCTTCTTCTGGAACTTTTCAGGTTTTTACTCAAAATAAAACAAATCAAAAAATTTTAAAAAAAATGTTAATGGCAGAAGGTACTATAATTCCTGTTCTAATTTATAAGAAACAAATTATTGCCACACAATGAACGAAACAGGAAGCATCTCGAAGTCTAAATAACCTAACCAAAAACATTTTCATGTAAAAAATTCTTTCCTTATATTCATTCCTGTACAATTTGCCATAAGCAAAGACAGGTTCTGGTTCTCAGTAAAATCCAAATTTCGTAATTTATAGTGATCGATATTGCGATAATAATACAGAATCTACAAAAACTGTAGAATGAGTATATGTAATTCAAGAAACAGATTATTTCTATATTTGTTGAAAATTGAGCATTGCACCCCTCAGACCTCATCTGCATCTACGCCTATGGTTAAGTCTCACATCGCTACGTCCACTCCAGCAAGTACAGCTCTATGGTCAGCTGATTGACTGCCCGCGTCAAATTAACCTTCCTTCATGCACTAATCAGCTGACAGATTAACTCATGTGCATTATTAATTGAATTTGAAATACAGCTCTGCCTGTGAATAGACCTTCTCTTGTGCTAATCTTGTGAATTAGAATTTTCGAAAAGTCACCTCGCTTAATAACTGCTCATCTCGTCAATTTCTTGGAGTAAATAATCATAAGAAGGTAAGTGAATTTTCAGAATCATTAATTGTTGCATTTTCCATGTTATTTTCCTACTTTTCATAAAGTTCGGGAATTTGTTTACTTTTCAGATGTTGAAAATCTATGAAAATATTGGTAATCCTCTCTCTGACTTAGTCAAATAAAATCTCTATTGCGTTAAACTGAATTTTTTGAATCCTCTGAGTTATATATTTTGTTATATTTTTGAAGGTCTCACAGATTTTTCAGATATCTCTAGACTCCTCACATTGAAATGATTACTTGCTTCAAGAATGAACATATTGCTCTGTGGTAATGAATTCTGATTCATTATATTCTCATGTGCATCTCATTCTCCCAATCAGTTCATCTCATTTCCCAACTATTCACTTTTCATAACACTTGCCTATTATTGTTCTTGAGTTTCAGATGAATGAATAATTCTCAAACGCAAAGGTGAATCATGGAATCAGTCTTCTCTCTCAATAAAACCAAGTGAACTTCTCTGAAGCATTCAAACGATCAAGTAGTTTAGACATTAAACCTGATTGACAGCGTCAGTCCCTGCTTCAACTTGAGCGGTCTTTTTTAATATTGGTAAAACCATTCAACTGGTATGATCTCCTCATTCTCAATTTCATTCATCTGAACCACTTAGCGAGTTAGATTTAAACTGTAAATGATTGATTAATTAGCATCAACTTATAGATCAACTTTAGAGATTATAAATATTGATTTCTCGATCATGATATTCTCACATTGTAATAATCTCAATGAAGAACAGACTTAGACTACTAAGTTTTCAATACACGCGTCTCCTCTAAGGCCTGATCTCACTTTTATTACAACTCAGCCTACTCTAATGTTTCATTATTCAACCTTCTGTTTTTCTGATGGAATAACGAGGCTCTCGCAATCAATTTGAATTACTCTATCACTTGAGTTTAAATTTGAATTAACTGAACTTTCTCAAAGTCTAAGTCTGACACATTTTCATCTTCTCTAGATTACCTCTGTTTCTAGTTGAATAATGTCACTCTGAGTTTATAGATGATGTTAATATTTGTATTTTTACTGTATTAACTTCATGGCGGGTGACTCATTCTTTTTATGATTGTGAATCATACTTAATAGTATATTCTAAAACAAGTTTCAGAATGAGCTCCTATTCCAACACGAATGCGAAATTGCATGAGTGTTGGAATTGCCTTCTGCAACGAGTATTAGACGATATTTTCTCTATTTCAGTAAAGTTTTGTGGAAAACTCTCGAAATTCAAATAAAAATTCAGATTAGTGACTTTTGTATTGTATCTTGGCAGTTGGTGTCACTAACGAAATTTGACAGATTGCGGAATTTGAATTGATTTGATTCGAAAATTGAGTGGATCGGAGGTCAGTACTGACAACCACAAAACGAAAAATATAACTGAAAACAATGCTGTAATGAGTTTCATTACAGCACTACTTTTAATACTGTAATGAACTCATTACGATACTGAAATAGAGAATAGTATATTCTAAAACAAATTGCAGAATGAGCTCCTATTCCAACACGAATGCGAAGTTCGAAAACGAGCGACGAAGGAGCGAGTTTTTGATAGCATGAGTGTTGGAATTGCCTTCTGCAACGAGTATTAGACGGTATTTTCTCTATTTCAATCAATTTTTGTGAAATACTCTCGAAATTCAAATGAAAATTCAGATCAGTGACTTTTGTATTGTGTCTTGGCAGTTGGTGTGACATACGAAATTTGACAGATCACGGAATTTGAATTGATTTGATTCGAAACTTGATTCGATCGAAGGTCAGTACTGACAACCATAAAACGAAAAATATAACTGAAAACAATGCTGTAATGAGTTTCATTATAGCACTACTTTTAGTTCTGTAATGAACTCATTACGATACTGAAATAGAGAAATATTTTTACACTACTAGCTACAACTCAATTATCAAGATACAGTCCTACACAGTAATTTTACAAAATCAGAACAACCCCGATTATGAACAATATTGTATTTTTATTTGAATTTTACTGAGACGCCCTCTTAGCTGAGGAAAAATTATGAAGGAACGGATAGGAATAAAGATTTATTCGATCTAGTCAGCAGTAAAATCGATTCTGGCATCACATGAATGAGTATTTCTTCTCGATTATTTCAACAAAATTGCGATCCAATAAATAACCTTCGACGTTGCGCACTTCATTAGTTCTTCTGATATTTTTTTGTTAGATAATTTGTAAATTCGAATCGATTTTGCATATTGGTGAAAATTCCACATTCTCTATAATCTTCGATCGACGATGCAGGCTTAAATCCGAAACGAGATACCCCACACCACCGCAGCCGTTCTCGAGAACCAATATCCAACCGCAAACACAAATTCGACGTACGGAAATAAACCCCACACTCTTGAAGCAACGACGCCGAAAACGAGGATACACAACCAGAATTTCCTCTCGCACATGTAATCCCGATTATTTATTCAGTCCGTCCATCCCCTCGCGAATAATGGCCTCCATCTCGGACCGAAGAGTGCGGAGTTGTTCTTCGGGGAACGCTGAATTAATTACTCAATTCAAACGGGCGCACCGACGCTAATTGAACCGAGGACCAGTTGCTCCACGGCCATTAACCGGCGCTGCCTAGGACGGAATTCAAAAACGTCCAGGTAATCCTTCGTGGACCCTTGAATCATCCTCACGAGCTGCAGACGAGTCCTGTTTCGGAGAGGCTGTCTAATGGGTGTCGGAGAGAGGTTTAACCTCGTACCGGAAGGGGATGGGGATTTTAGGGGTGAAAAACGGTTCGACTTATGTGTTTATGGAAATGTGGTCGAGCAAATACGAAATTTTAACAACTGGGAGGCAGCCAGAAACCTTGAAAAGTGCCATAGATATCCTTAGATCTTGTAGTGAATGGGGGAATTAGTGAATTCAAGACTGAAAAATGTAGGTACAATGTTGCAGCTGGAATTATCAGAGAAACTCGTATCGGGATCTCAAAGAGTCAATCGTATTTCGTGCCTAATACTTAGTCAGCGAACCCTCCCAATTTGTTTATTCTTGAAGATGATGGAAATATTTGAATGCCAGATGCGAGAATGTAAGTCAGCACGCATAAAAAAACGGCCATGGCCCAATTTGTTTATGCGTGAAGAAATATTCGAATGCCAGACGCATAATGATTAGTCAAGGCGTAAAAAAAACCGGTTTCTTTTTCCTGAAAATGAGAGAAATATTACGGTTAGACGCGGAAATGTTAAAGCGCATAAAATTTAACATCTCCTAATAAAAATAAAAACGACATCATTTATTAATTTGGGTGAAGAAGTAGGTATCGAGAACCTTAAGACTTCAAAATGCCACCTTTCATGTTTTTCGGATACGCCTACATGGGAAGGAGAAACACTTTTGATGAAAAATCTTATTGGTAATGCCAAAATTTGAAGAGGACGAGAAACGCCCACAAGATGATGACAAGTTAATGAGTATATCTGAGGGTACGGTACGGAATAGCCCTGCAGATTGCTCGAAAGGGTACAGAAAAGTACTTCAAGTAAGATCGTGAAACGAGCGATGGGTTATGACAGTTGAGGAAAAAGATAGAGTTTTATTTTTTTTTTGTTGGAGAATTAAAAGAGAGTTTCAAGAAGTTAGAAAACCGTATTTGTTGCGGAATTCGAGTGAAAAGTTTCGGGAGTGTTATTCAAAGATCACGGATATTCAATCAGTTTTTCTTCAAGATGAGGGAATAGATTACTTTTTTGTGAAAAATTCCAGAAAATTAGGTGAACTTTGAAGTGCTGTAGCAACCAGAAAAATTGCACAGGACGAATGCTGAATTTTTGAATCATCGATTGATTCTTCACGAATGAAAAGATTCAATTTTATTTCATCTGTCAAGAATATTTTAGATTATCTGATTTTTTTCGCGAGAGTTCAAAATCTCGGATATTTCCATGAACCTTGTCTTAAAAAATAATTGTTTTAGAAAAAAAACTGTTCGCATATTCATAATCTACGTCCTCGAATGAGTCTGTGATCAAATTTTGCTTTCGATCGCAGTAAAATAATTTTTCGAAAGAAATGCGATTTTTCGAAAAAAATTTAATTGCTCCGATCAGAACCAAATTCATAATATTGACTGATTCAAGGGCGTTGATTACGAATGTGCAAACAGATTCTTGCTAGAAGTCATTCTCAAGTTATGGTCGATGAAAAATTCGAAATTTCATCAGAAAATCTGGAATGTTCGCGATAGGTGAAAAAATTTAACATTTCCATTCGCAAAAAGTCTGTAAGTGAAAAAATCAGCATTCGTCCAGTGCAACTCTTCTGGCTACGGTATTTAAATTACAGATTCATTTTTGAACTCACTTGAAGCTTTTTAGAATATCTTGTTTGCGAAATGATCACAATGAAAGATTGCTCATTCAAAAATATCATTTGAATGAGAATTCAAATTTTTCCATGATATCTAGACAATTTTTCGATGAGGGAATAAAAAATGTTCTCACTTCAGGTGGACAAGAAGGTTTTTAATTACACAAGATTTTTTCACAGAATATAAGGAAACGTGGATGGTCGAAAAACTGAACCCAACTAATGCCAACATTTCGTGGTTATATATCCACTTCTTTAGGGCAAAGTTGAAATAATGATTCTCACCTCCTGGGTCTTGAACAGAGTTTATGGACCAATTCAGATCAGAAACCCATAGAAATCAGAAAACCTCTGTCAGAATATTGTTTAGCAATAAATGTCATTGAAAGGTGATGCACAGCATTTTTCTTTATAATATCGATACACAATATTCTGACTGAGGTTCTTTCATTCCTATGGGTTCCTGGTCTGAATTTATCATGGGACTGTAATTGAGATCGATCAAGTAGAAAACGTAATTTCAGCATTGCCTCGAAGAAATGGAAACGTAGAATTCACTTTTTTGACCATCCACATTTTCTAACATCCTGTGAAAAAATCTAAAATATAATCTCACAAAGAAAGGACAATAGTGCTCAATCACAATACTGAAAATCTTCAATCTTTCACGGAAAACCATTCAATTTCGAAAGAGAAGCAGTGAAATCTTCGCTACACTTTTATTCTCGAAATTTTTTCCTGAAAGGTATCTCACAACTTACCAGTACTTCTTCTGTCAATATAATTGTTATCAAATATATCTGTGTTCACTTTCATGCAAAACTACTTTTGAATACATGAAAAAAACATTCAAACTGACCTGTCGGAAATCAGACAATAATTAGTGAAATTCAAAGCTAGGATAATGTTACTCTAAACCTCAGATCAGTTATCATGTACGAGAATTTAAAAGATAAATAGAAGGAAAGTGAAATTGGGTGAAAAAAATAACTCACTTTTCGTATTCTTCCTCGTCCTACCTTCAAAAACACATTCAAAGTCCATGTTACCAACATTCATCACATCACTACACTACCATGCGGAAAACTGACCAGAAAAACCTTCTGACATGTCTAATCGAAGTATCGTTGTGAAAATTTAAAAGCCACCTTCAAATGCACGTAGCTACAACTCGCGAGGTCTGACTCAATTTCTTATCGAAACAGATACGCTTTTTCACCAATTCATGTAACGAATCACTGAAAAATCGTCCCGATAGTTCACAGATGTTGGATAGACTTTTCATGAAATGAGGGCCAAAAATTATCACGATCCCGAAGTAGAATTAATTGTCAAAACTACACATAGAACTTTTCATAGGACGGTTTATATTATTATCACAAAGAAAAAATCAATATTTCTTTCGCTGTCACACAGAGTTGACTTGTTTTTGAAGGTTTTTGCAAATATGTCATATCATAGTTTTCATCACAACTATTGAAATATGAATAGAATTATTTCTCGAGGTTGTCATTATTCTTTATAACCGACAGAAATGTATTCATATTTCCCGTGTTGTTATCAATAGTCTCTCATGATTGAAACAATATTGTTCCGAAAATAAAGAAAATTTTTTGAATTCCTTGGGTTTTCGACGTTCCTATGGGTCTTGTTTGTGGGTTTCTAACATTCCTAAAAAGTTATCAGATCTCATGTTGAACCAAGCTGCTAACTCTACACTCTTCATCATCACAAGCCCTCATTTCACAAACTCTATGCCTTGGTCAAAATAACATTCAAAATCTGATAATATCATCTTTTCTTATTCCTGCTGGGAACAAACATCTGTATTGAAGAAAAACGTTGAAACTGGAAAACATATTCATGCATAATTCTGATAAAAATAATCATCATTGAGAACACTTTAAGTTGTAGAATAAATTTGAGATTTCCATAATGTGCCTTAATTTTTTTTGCGCAGTGTATATACCTCAATTAGAGGAGACACTTGAGAGGTGGACTCTTCCCCACCCAGAAAACCCAGTTTTTCTCGGAAAACCCCGTCCCTAGCTCCTTCAGCTTTTCGTGTCGCAACCAATTTCCTGCTGAACCTCTAGTCCTGCCACGTTCTGTCCGGTTTGTCAGTTGGTAAATGCGTCCCAGGAATTTATTCGGTGCAGACCGATGCGATAACGGAGTTTGAATAATTCGGTCGCATGTTTCTCGCCGCGGGCGTCGGGACTTTCCGCCCGCCGCGTCCGGGCGTCGGGACAACGACGCCCGTTGAAAAATGCGAAATATGCGACGATCAATTTTTTTTTTTTTTTTGCGAGTTCGGGATTAAAGGGATTCGGACCGCGCCGCGGGGTTGTTTTGATGACGTGCGTTAGTGTGGGGGCTAATGGGAGCGTCAGAGCACTCTGGACTTGGCTCGTCATCCCGTGTTTGGGGTGGTTTTGTGATGATTTGGAATTTCGACGACATCAACAGGATTTCTTTTTTTTCGATATTTTTTTATTTGTTGGTCACCTCAGAACTCTCGACTGGGTGAACTGATTTCGATTATGCTTTTCTTATTCTGAAGCTTGTGCTGACCATATATTTCCATCAAAATTTCCCTTAATTCTGATATTGGAATTCATGAGAAAACCATGTAAGTTACGGATTTGCAATAAGTTTATCCATTGATAGCCAAAGGAAACAGGAAGCTTATAGCAGTGAAGAACTTGGTTCACTGAAGCCTTCACAGATATTGGATTTCTTGGCATCTATGGAACTGGAAGGAGAGCTGTAAAGGGTATGGTGAGAACAGCTTTGTCAGGAAGTGAAATAGATCATGAAGTCGCAGTCAGAGGTTATAGAGTGAAAATATGGGAAACGAAGCGACTACAGCGATGTGAACGACATCTGTAGTTACAAAGTTATGGTTAAAATATTTAATTAGGGTCCATTTGGCAAGATTATTTGGGAATTATTAGTAGGCTCTTGTCAATTTTGAAAAAAAAACTTGAATACATATTTTTGCTGAATGATTATTGTCTCGTATACGCGTATTTCCCACTAAAAAAACACGAAATCTACAAGCGTAGAACCTAACTCAATCTATAATCTTTACTTGTGTGTTTTTCTGTTAAAAATTTTGTTTTGAAAACTGGCCGACATTTAAAATTGGCAATTAATTGCAGAAATAAAAGAAAGAATAATCCTTTGTGGATTATTTTTATTACCAAAGAGAATGAAAAATATGAGTTTCTCTATTTCAGTATCGTAATGAGTTCATTACAGTACCAAAAGCAGTGCTGTAATGAAACTCATTACAGCATTGTTTTCAGTTATATTTTTCGTTTTGTGGTTGTCAGTACTGACCTCCGATGCCATCAATTTTCGAATCAAATCAATTCAAATTCCGCATTCTGTCTAATTTCGTTAGTGACACCAACTGCCAAGATACAATACAAAAGTCACTCATCTGAATTTTTATTTGAATTTCGAGTGTTTTCCACAAAACTTAACTGAAATAGAGAAAATATCGTCTAATACTCGTTGCAGAATGCAATTCCACTACTCATGCTTTCGAAAACTCGCTCCTTCGTCGCTCGTTTTCGAATTTCGCATTCGTGTTGGAATAGCAGCTCATTCTGTAACTTGTTCTAGAATATACTATTTGAAACTCGTGTCATGTAACTGTTTTGTTCATTGCTTTTTATCTTCAGTGCTGTCAAATAGATAGAGTTTTCAGGGCAAAAATATATTGTTCTGGATAACGCATGAAGAACTTTTGATGGGCTGACATACAGGTCTTATTGTACACCTCTGATATTTTTCTTTTATTGTTGTTCAAACATTCTGTAATTAATATACAGTGGACTCTCGTTGAGTCGAACTCCTTGGGACCAAAAGAACTGTTCGACTTATCCATTGTTCGGATTACCAAATATTCGAGTTTTTGAAGTGAGACTTTACTTCATGGAGAGGAAAAACTCAGGTAAACACGAAATCATCATCAATGAGAAACGAACCTCTGAGCACTGAAAACATTTCCTTAGAGGTCGACAAATCGTATGATATTCATCACGTGTGGTGATTTGTTTGCGAACCGAATATTTTTCGGTCTCGTTCATTAGATCTAAAAGTTCCACTCATAGAGGCAATGGTGGTTAGAAGAATGACTTATAGAGGTGGAGGTTCTCTTGACGACCCTTCCAGCAGCTCGACTCATCTACTAGACCCATTGAGGTGAAAATTCACTGGGTAAGATATGTATGAATCGGGTCCAAAATTGATATGATAATTCTTTAATATGTGAACAAATTTTTGAAATAATCTCAATTTCATAATTATTTTATATTAGTTGATTTTACAAAATCATTTCAAATGAAAATATAAAGAATCCAGAAGCGTATTTCATTTGATTTGAAGCAATGTGTAGATGGAAAATATCATCCTGATCAAAAAGCGAAGCCCTGCTTTTGTTTTGTCGATCAGGATGTTTCTTTACAAGCTTGACAAAGAATACTCAATTTAATGGAAATTTATGATAAGTATAATTCTAATTTCGCGCCTATTGAAATAGTTTTCTGTACTGAATAATGTTTTCAGCGCCCCCTAGGAGTCAAAAGTAAGAAACTGGCCCCAAAAATAGTAGTCGGATTTCAGTACCACAGATATAGAGGCGTTTCCTTTCTTTCTAACTCTATAATCTTTGGTTGCAGTGAACTGTAGCCCCTTTCTAACCAAACTAAACCAAAACTGAAATAATGGACGTTGCTGAAACTCAGTGTCAGACTGTTAACCATTCATTATGAAATATACCATTAAAATATCGTAAATGTGAACTACTGTTTGTCCTCCTAGCTGATGAAATATATTCGATATATCATGAAATATGTAAAGGCATGATCGGATATAATGATAATAAGAGAGTCTTCCAGGATTATTGGGAATGGTCTATTAAGAATTATTTCACCTTATGTTTCGTCTACATCTACGGTAGACAGGTGTCTACCGAAGAATCCGCTGCAGGTGCAGCGGATTCTTCGTTCAAAATTTGATAACTCGACCGTAGAGTTACTATGTACTGCAGATTTTCCTACTCTTATTTAGTCCGCCAGTCTATTTTATAATGATGGCGTTGCTTTCAGCTTTATCCTCACTACAAAACTTAGACAACAACTTTTCCCGGAAGGCTGAACGAAGCCACAACGACTCCTGTTCATGATAATTATTATTAATTATTATTATTATTAGACAACAACTTGGCGGTAATCAGCTTCTTTCTGTTGAAAAATGTTGTATAATACATATCGGTCATAGAAAATGTTGTTTCTACAAGCGTATGAAATTGACTGATAATCAAATGTGCGATCCGCAATTTCTTTTGGAATTAAATTAACTTATAGTAGTTTCTAATTTTTATCTACAGCACTGAACTCAAGTACACCTCTCGGTGGTTTTATCAGACCGTTCGAGACACTTAACGCTAAGGTTTTTTCAAGTTCTTGCAGGTGTCGATGTCGATTCAAAAAAATTGGAAATCATGGGAAAGTTGAGGGTTGCATTCTCGCGTAGTGAAAGAGAGTAGGGCTTACTTGGAGAAAACTATTAGGGGAAGTCGATTAGAGAACGAGACGGTAGACGGTCACAGCGTAGATAATTTTTGGACGCGGTTCAGAAGAAACCATTTGATGAGAATTTTCTATTGAGTGATTAGACTTACCAACATCAGTTGGAAGGGATAGGCGTCAGACGTAATCTTCAAACGCGATAATAAGACTTAGTTATTCCTTAGAACCAATAAAAATCTTACAAAAATGTTAACAAATACTTTATTTATAGGTAAGGAGAGTGGTCTATTTCAAGGCACATAAAAATTTGTATTCCTCAGTAAAAATTTCAACGTTTCTTGGACATCAGACAAACTTGCATCATTCAATGCAGGCTGTTAATTTATGAAACACTTCGTGACGTAGAATAAAATGAACACAACGTATTTTGTTTAAAATTTTGGATAATTGCATTTGATTGAATTTATTCATATAAGGATAGACGTGATTTTACATTTTAGTATACCTTGTTATTTCATTGTTGCCTCTCGGTAAACAGAGAAAGGGGAGAATTTAATGAACTCTTCCATATTTTTCTGCGCCTGAATGCTCTTTTCGACTTGAAGTGCGTTCGAGAAAAGGGTTGATTGCACACGCTTGTAGTAAAACATTGTTTCTGAGACTTTATCGCACCTCCACTTACCTACTTCAAGGGAAAAACTCTCACGTAGACCCCTCAGGTTCATCGTTAATTCCAGAATTCCATCACTTGATCCGGGAATATTCCGGGACAAGAAAGAAAGGGACCTTTCGGGGATTACCGGAATTCTCTGGGTCGGAACTGGAGATTTCAGATCCTAACGTCGAATTCGAGACCGATAATAAGTCCACAAGATCCATAGACACAGAAAACATGGACTTTCCAGATAGAACTACAGCATTAGAATTCCCTGAACCAGATCCGTCGGTGTTGAACTTTTTTACTTTGGTGTACTCACTTCTCGTATACAGCTGAACCAATCTATGAGTTTTGGACATCAAAGGATGTGTTATCATGTGTTATCACACCTTTCTTTCTTCCGAACACTACGGAAAATTTTATGACGAAAAAAATAAAAATGTGGTTCATCATAAGGTACAAAATTGAGACAATTTTTAAATAATAATAAGGTACCGCTTGAATAAAGTTAAGTCTATTCATGTAAATAACAATGAACATACCTATAGTCCGTTTCAAAATGATTGTTATCAGAGCAAGCCATGGAATTCCAGCCGGGGCTTTATTTCTAGTTACAAAAAGTAACTAAAAATTTTTGTGGGTTCATCATAGATTGAAATATATCAATATAACCTATAAAATGATTGAATATATTTTTCAAGGCAAATAAATTTGAAGATTTTTTTTTGGAATAATATTATTTTCGTCATTGTTGGACACATTTTCAAACTCAGCTTCAATTACAAAAGAGATGATGACTAAAATATACACACCCACACTATTTCGCTGTAGATCAAGCATGGGAATTGGAAATTCAGGATTGATAATAAAAATAGCGTGGAATACTTCAACATGAAATCTTGGAGGCTTTCGAGGAACTCCAATGTAGAGATATCATTCATTAAATAATCAAGGATAACTAAAAGTTCGTTCTCTATGAAGACTCCTCCGCAAATTTTGGAATCTTGATTACTATCGAAAATTCAGCCAAGTTCTCACCCTGTGTCATTTTTTCTGAGTAGGTATTGAGGAAAAGAAAGTATAATGAAGCTGACATAACTTTATGATTCCATAGCCAAGTTGTTGAAACAAATAGAAAATATTTGTTGACAAATTGTGAATCATTGGAAGTGTGATATGCTATAAAATAGATCACTATTATTTGTATTTTTATTAATACTGTCTTTTTCATGTTTCATTAAATAATATACCAAATGTTGATTTTGATTAAAACTCTGTTACTTTTCAGGCAGTTCAAAAAATATGTACAAACTGATTTATTCATTGTTTCTGATTTTAGAAAGAATAACGTCGTATAATGACTCTTTGAAGGTATAATCATGTTGAATAGGTTTCCATCCACTGCTCACTCCTGACCGTTAATGACTTGTCTTGCCTTCTTTCTCTCCAAAATTCATCTGAAAGTTCTAGGTGAAAACTGAAATTTGAGACTTATTTATTTATTCGAAAAAATCGAAAACACCTCGAACAAGTAAATGATTGTTACCTGAATAACTAGCAAAACGCGATTAAAACTGGCAGAAACCTGCTGAATTGTTGAAAAACTCGCAATACCGACGAAAACTGCTTCAGGTTTCCTTGTAGTTAGGCGGGGCGAGAGGTATCTTGATGAATTCCAGCCACTTTCAATTCGGTAATACTTGAGAAATATTCAAATTCGAAACTATTTTTTCGATTTAATCAAAAACATAAGCATACAGAAATAAATTCGAAAGGAGGTTAATTCAAACTCTGAAATGTCAAAACTTAGTGTTTTCAATCAACACCAACCTAAATCCTAGAACTCAAAAGTTACTGATGGGATATTACCAACAAATTTTCGAGATTCCACAGCCGCCCGAGATGCCAATCATTTTGAAACGGACTATACCTATTTCAATGTAATTAAATTTTTTGTATATTTTGTACTTTAATTTTGTCTCATTTACCTCCTACTTGAAAAAATACCAGTTTTGTTGATACAACTTTATGAATCTCTGAGGCGAAACAAAGTTTGCCGGGCCAGCTAGTCAAGATTAAAATCCTTTGTTTCTAATGTTCCAATGTACTCGACGCGAAAATAGGTTAAGGTTCGTCATTGTATTTCACGTCTATGGTTCGTACGGACATCCGTTTCTTGGTGCGGAATCAGGTGAAGCCAGAGAGGATAACCTCGACGCCACCTTGAATCCCTTTTATTGCTCCTTCCTTCGTTTTATGTCCAATCGAACGGATATTGTTGTTCCGCACACGCGGAATTATGCGTGAGAAGATTGACCCGGAAATCGAGTCCTGGGAGATGCTAATACTTGCGACCCGACCCCCTTCTACCAGTTGTAGGGGGGTTTTCTTTGTCTACGCGAGTTTCGTATTCGGTTGTATCGATCAGGAAGAAAAGAGAGATGTGAGATGAAGAGAGATTTCAAGACTTTTGGTCTCAAACTCCCTGAAACATTCAAAATTGGAAAGCTCTGACCTTCTGATATCTTCCTTTTGTAGAGATAATCCTATTTCTCTGAAATAACACTTCCGAAACGTTTCACTTCAGTTTCGCCATAAATACCGTAATTTCCGATCGCGCTTCCCGACTCAAGAATGATAATTATTTATGAAAAATTCCGATTTACGAAAAAAACATTCTACTTCGGTTTTCTTTTTACTTCGCTAGACTTCCTAATAGTAGTATCTCTGGTACCCTTCCGAGCAATCTACGGGACTATTCCGTACCGTTATCCCCAGCTATACTGAATGCCTCCTTAGGAATCGAAATCTTTTCAACTTCTGTAAGTGGTCTTTCATACGTTAAATTTTGAAATTATCAATCAGATTTTTTAAAATGCTTTTCTCCTTCCATACTAGGCGTGTCCAACCAAATATAAAATTTTGCATTGCAGTGAAGATTTTCGTCTCACAGTTTTTTTCTGCTGTCAAATCGAAGTCTCATTCGTGGGACTATTTTTACAAACTGCATTTGTTTTTTAGAACTTTTTCCGTGATGTCAGTCCCTTTTATGCATTTGTGTAGGCACTCGTATCAATCTATGGGTTGTCCAATATCGAAATACGAAAAGCTGAGCCTTCGTAATTGTAATAAATGGGGAAATTGGTAATTTCCTCATTAACAATGCAATATTGAAACCTCTTAATACGGCACTGTATCCGAGGAATGCATATCGATTCCACAGCTACGTATCATCAATCAGTCAGCACGCATCAAAATAAATCCGGTCAGCGCTGTCTAACTACGAGACGCAAAGAAATCAAACTGTAACAAATATAAACTGTTCACCCCATCACAATAAATATTCGAAAACGGTCGTTTTCGAATAGTTTATCATAAATAAAAGTTGTGGATTTATTAGAGTTCATGATCTTCAAACTCATGAAAACTAACACTTCCACACTTAAGAAAAACATAAGAAGGAATTATTTATGATTATGGGTCAAAAAGGGTATCTAGAACCGTGGGACTTGAAAAGAGCCAACTGGCATCTTTTTTTTTTTAAACTCCCACAAAGAGGAAGAATCTTTAAAAAGGGAATCTTATTGGTAATGCCAACTTTTGAAGGGGGAAAGAAACACCCACAGGTAGAGGAATAGTTAATTTTTATCGTCAAGGGATAATCAGTACCGTCTGGGATAAGGACCAAAGGGGTCATCGACGTGCTCGCGAAGTTCGGCTCGCGGTTTATTTTTGGGAGTAAAACAGGAAATCTCAGAGTCAGTTTTTAAGTCTCAAGCGGAGACTTGTAGATTTTGTATTGTAAAGTCACGTACTCGTCGGTAAATCACGAAACCGAAACGGAAGTGCGTGTAGGGAAGACGGTGCACGGAAGTTGATCAAAGAGGAAGGATACCAGTGGAGAAAAGCCAAATTATAAGAAAGAGATAAAGGTCACAATTTTCCAATTTTTTTTTTTATGAGAATAGTCAAGTCCAAAAGTCTTGTCATCTCTCATCTCCTATCTGCTCACAACTTACATTTCCTTAGTGTTAGGTTATTTTGGATTTTTTGTAATTAAGTAACCCAGGGAACAGGGAAACTTACATTTTCTTCATTAAAATTTCCTATACAATCTGAGGTACAGACGTAAGGATTACTTTGGTACCTCAGTATATTTTGTAGGTATTTTGGAAAATAAATTTTTTTTTGTTAAGTTATTTCAATAGTTTCAATTATCCCTAAAACTGAGAACTCTCTGAAAGAAAAATAACACTAAGACCTTCTCATTTCTGCAGAAGGCCGTACCCACTCAAATTTTGTTTATTGGGTTGACATGATGCCGCTCTCATTCGTCAGCCCCCTTAACATCTAGACAATCCTTCATGAACAAAGTCACTTTCTACACGAAAGGGACAATGCTCATATAAAAGGGCTCTATTATATAATATCAAGTATCGAGTCTATGTTTCCCTATGTCTTGAATTCGAACAAGCGTCAGTGCTTTCCTCCTTCCCGCAAAAACGGGACAACCTCCAAGTCCTCCAATTATTCCCATATCTCCCCATCTGCGAGCCCCATAATAGAAAGTAATAAACCGAAATTGGTTCGCTAAGTGAATTTCGGTCGGCAGCCAGCAAAAACGATCATATTCATATCGATATCAAGATTCGATTCCCCCCGTTCCGGCCCAATTGGCATGCGGCCGGTCCAGGAGGCACTCCATCAGGGATGGAGGTGCCTGCGATACACGGCCCAGAACACGCTGCTCAGGGAGCGTGGAATGCGGATCTCTATCTGCTCGTGTCTTCTTTGTGTTTTCCAATCACACGCATGGGGAATTTAATATCGATATAATAAGGACGGGGTTTTATGACTGCGGAGGCGGTCTGGTGTTCTTTGAGCTCTTGGAGCCCGCTCTCGGGTTGAGTTATGTCTTCGGGATTGGGTGACGTCGATTCCGCTTGCTTTTGTTCTTTTCGTATATGCTTTTTATGGGTTGTATGGCTTGGATATTCGAGAGATGGCTATGAATGTGGAATTGGTTTTTTTCGTGGAATTCTCATATTTTGACTAACATATACATAGATCAATTATGATAGTTTTCATCGGAATGGATACCTTCGATTCATAAGCTCACAGAGCTTTCATCATGAAGCGGGAGAAATGAAATCAGATTTTGTCAATGGGAGTTTCCAGCCTTCTCTGGCGTCATCAGTATGACATATCCCCCAAAGAAAAAATCGTCATGAAAAACGTTACAAGTTTCGAGTGATGGAAACGCAACATTCTGTTCCTTAAGGAAGAGAACATTATTCTTTGCCACAAGGATACCATTTTTGAAACAAAGATAAATTTAAAATAGTAATCATCAAAATGAATACCATATTTGTTGAAAATTGAGCATTGCACCCCTCAGACCACATCTGCATCTACAACTATGGTTGCGTCGCAGCGCCACATCCACTCCGTCGAATACAGCTCTTTGGTCAGCTGATTGACTGCTCGCGGAAAATTAACCTCCTCTATGTATTAATCAGCTGACATATCATCTCATGTTCATTAATTGAATCAATTAATCGTTCTCTCTTGTAATCCAGCTCTGCTTCTGAATAGACCACCTCTTGTGCTAATCGTGTAAATTAAAATTTTCAAAAGTCAACTGGCATAATCACTGTTCATCTCGTTCAAGTGAGTAATGAAAAAGGTAGGTGAATTCTCAGAATCCTTAATTTTTGCAGTTTCCATGTTATTTTCTTGCTTTTCATAAAGTTTGAAAATTTGTCCATCAAGAAAATCTATAAAAATATTGGTAATCCTCTCTTACTCTATTCTAATAAGATCTCTATTGCGTTAAACTAATGTATTCGAATCCTCTTAGATATATATTATTATTATTATTATTTATTAGAATAAGAAAGGAGGCATATAGCCTATAAACTTTCAAAATACAGAGTAAAATCAAACAAATAGTGTGATACAAAAATATAGACCTGTATACAAGTATACCCAAAAAATTCCGAACAGACCAAACTAAGAACAAAGTTCATCCCACTCCAAACAAAAAATTTTCTCCCATTTCATCCCACGCACACACATCACCCCTGAAAATATCTGTCCAATCGGTTCTTGAAAATGTTGACCGACGGAGAACAAACCACTTCAGCGGGAAGAGAGTTCCACACATCGAAAACGCGGTTGCACAAAAACTCCTGTCTGCATCTTGACCGGAACACCTCATGTTTCAACTTATACCGATGACCGCGCAAGGAATTATTGTTCACATTAAACAGAGCACTGAGATCACTGCCGAAAAAACTGTGCATTGCCCGAAATGTCACTATTAAGTCACCACGCTCGCGACGCTTCATAAAAGAGGTGAGGTTGAAAATTCGCAGTCTGTCTTCATAAGAAGGTCGTCGGGAGCCATAAGGTATTCTGGTTGCTCTGCGTTGAATACCCTCTAGGAGTTGTTGATCCTGAACTAGGGAAGGATACCAGACAGGACCCGCATACTCCAGATGGGGTCGAATATATGACGCATACAGTATTCTGCAGGTCTTAACTGAACAACGGGGAAAGGACTTCCGCATGAGGTACAGGATCTTATTTGCTCGTGCACAGACATTCCGAACATGAGCCGACCAGCTCAAGTCATGTGAAATAGTCACTCCAAGATCGCAATGCTGTCTGACAGATTCAATTCGTACACCGTTCAGGAAATACTCATGCCGTGGATTGTTCTTGCCAAGATGAAGCACTTTGCACTTTTGTACGTTCAAAGGTAGTAGCCAATCACACGACCACCTATACACAGTCTCGAGATCGCACTGCAATTGATTTACGTTCGAAGAATCCGAATAGAATTTGATATCATCAGCGTAGCATGCACATGTACTCCTCAGAGATGACGGAAGGTCAGCAACATACAATAAGAACAGCAGTGGTCCGAGCACAGACCCCTGGGGAACACCACTGGTTACATCAAATAGAGCTGATAGAGAATTGCCGACCTTGACAGAGAACTGACGTGAGCTGAGGAAGGATTCAAGCCATTTAAACAAAGTTCCTCGAATACCAAAATGCTCAAGCTTATAGAGCAGATGTTACCTCGGAACACGGTCAATTTTGGTATATTTTTGCAGTTCTCTTATATTTTTCAGATATCTCTAGACTCTTCACATGGAAATGATTACTTGTCCCAAGAATGAACATTCTCATGTCTTTCTCTGTGATAATAAGGACTGATTTATTATATTATCATGTGCATCTAACTCTCTTAATCAGTTCATCTCGTTTGTCAACTACTCACTCCACATAACACTTGTTAATTATTGTTCTCGAGTTTCGGATGAATGAAAAACCTCAAACGCAAAGGGAATCAGACTTCTTTCTCAATAAAACCAAGTGAACTTCTCTGAAGTATTCAAACGATCAAATAGTTTAGACATTGAACCTGATTGACATCCTCAGTCCCTGCTTCACCTTGAGCGGTCTCCTCAAATTTTGATAAAACCATTCAACTGGTATGATCTCCTCATTAAAAATAAGAAATTCTCGATTTCATTCATCTGAATCACTTAGCCTGTAAGATCTCAACTGTAAATGTCGTCTCGATGGATTAATTAGCATTCTCTTATAGACCACTTTATAGATAATAAATATTGATTTCTCGATCATGATATTCTCACATTGTAATAATCTCAATGAAGAACAGACTTAGACTACTAAGTTTTCAATGCACGTATCTCCTCTAAGACCTGATCTCACTTTAATAACAACTCAGCCATTCTAATGATTCATTTTTCAACCTTTTGTTTTTCTGATGGAATAACGAGGCTCTCGCAATGAATATGGATTGCTCTATCACTATAAACGTTGCGTTTAATTTTGAATTAATTGACCTGTCTCAAAGTCTGAGTCTGACTTCATCTGATCTCATTTTGAACTTGCCTAGATTACCTCTGTTTTCAGTTGAATAATGTCACTCTGAGTTTATGGATGAGTTTAATATTGGTATTTTTACTGTATTAGCTTCATGGCGCGTGACTCATTCATTTTATGATTGTGAATTATGTCAATTAATGTTTTCACACTACCATCTCCAACTGACTTATCTTGATACAGTCCTTCACAGTATTTTACAAAATCAGAACAACCCAATTTTAAACACCATTACGCTAGAGAACTTTTCACATTTAGCTTCGTGAGCACTCATTGCGAACCCATCTGAACATTCAGGAGTTGCTACTATGAATTTCCCCTTACCCAGCATGCTCCGCCAATGACTCTATCCTTTTTTTTTCTCAAGCACACTCCATTGAAAGTCGTAATAAAATGGCAGCAAAGCGCCATCTAACAACGCTCGTTGCGAACATGTTCGTAAACGATATTCGGGTATAAAATGAAACATAACCCGGTTTTCGACGTCTGGGAGTTAAGCGTCGCCGTCGTCGGCGTCGGCAACTCCTAGATCTCATTTTTACGCTCCCGCCAACATACTCCACATTCCCCCGTCCCGCTACTCCCAATAAATCCGGAATTACCCCATTTCCCCGGGAACGTCGTGAAGTGACATTGATCAGTAGAGTTGAATGGTGTTTTGTTAGACCAAATGACTCCATAAAGTTGAAGGCATTGCTTCATCCATTATGCAGGCTGAAATATCGCCTTACAGGAGCTTTATGAGGGCTTCCAGCAGATTTATTGAAAGTATTTATCTTTCGGTTTATTTAACGTATGCGTGGGAGGGGAGTTCTTCGCTGGAGAGAGGTAGGCCCCGTATGCAAAACGGGCCGCACAGGGCCGGGCCAGGGGCAGAAAACACCCCCGAAATATCGGTACAATGGAGATTCACCCCGCCTTTGATGCCCCAAAATCACTCGATAGAAATAGCATCAAGAAGCAATGAAGGAAAGAAAGATTCGAAAGGTCATACTTGATTTGTCTCCTCTACACCTGTATGTAAGGAGATGTAGCCTGCTGGAGCCATCAGACTATCCTTCAAAGGGAACCTCCTACCCGGAAACTTGGTTGGACATATGAAGATATTGAATCAACTAGACTCAAGCCTCTTGGCAAAACCATCAGATGTGATGCCAATCAAATACAATTTCGAAATGCCATTCGAAACGGTCAATGGTAACCGTCTTAGTGCAATGAACTTCGTAAATCGTATAGATAAAAAGTCATCCATATGTTACACTGATGGATCGAAAACAGAAAGGGGTACAGGTATTGGGGTATGTGGACCTGAATTAAAGATATCCAAGCCTCTTGGAAGTGAACTTTCTGTTTCACAGGTAGAGACACTAGCTGTCTATATGTGCGCTCAAGAGTGCCTTCGAAGGAATCTCAAAGGAGCGCATATATATCACCACGGACAGACAGGCAACTCTAAGATCACTGGAATCATACAGCCAGGAGTCTCGTCTGACATAGGAATGCCGTAATATCAAAAAACAACTGGCCAGAGGCAAAAATGAGACTCTACCATGGATACCAGGACATTGTGGTATTGAAGGAGATGAAATAGCCGATGAACTAGCGGAGAAAGCTTCAAGGCTGAAGCCTATTGGACCTAAACCTTTCTGTGGGCTGGAAAAAGACCAATACAAGAAAGCGGTCCAACAATTGGTAGCAGTACACAAAACAACGCTCTGCAGAAATACTCCTAGACTTGCGCAAGCAAAGAAATTTGTGCAATTCTCGCCGATCTACACTAGGAAACTCATAAAGCTGCGACGAGCTGAGCTTCGAGTAATTGGAGGTCTGCTGACGGGACATTTTCGATATAAATATCTTTTGTATCGCATGGGAAAATCAGCAGATCAAACCTGCAGGCTATGTGGATCAGAGAAAGAAACGGCTGAACGCATGGTATGCAAGTGTCCAGAGCTGGCGGAACTAAAAACCATTCAAATGGGGAAGTCGGTACTGGATCCTCATGAGGTAACAGACAAAACTCCTAAGGAAGTCGTTGAATTTATCAAAGTCATTCATAACGGTTCAATTTGCTAAATTCAAATCTCGGGAGTTTCCGGATCGTCTCGGATCGAGAACAAGACATTGAGTAGTACTTGATCACGAGGTCAGTCGAGAACGTGCCACCTTAGACGCGAGACGAAAGATCTCTTCTCTGGTAGTCCGCTGTTCTAGCGCTGCACCGGAAAAGGCAATAATTTATTCTCTTATTCTGGATTGGAATAATTCGACTTAGGCAATTGTTGAGATTGGTGAGTACGAAGTTGATCAGACAACCATATATCTATTTTTGTTAACGATTCATATGTTTCATATGAGATGAGGGACGCTTGGGTTCCGCCATTTTGAGGATCGTACGACTTTCCATCTGATTTCCTCAACTATCGATGAATCAACCTTCCTTCTAGATTGGTTTATCTATGTTACAGTTTAATAATTGAATTTAAACATTTCACGGTTCCGTGATTCTCTGATTTTCAATTCCTCGATTCATCTGTGCCAGTGTTTCAGTGAACACGTGGACATTTTTTCCTTTTCTGAATTATCTTTATGTAAACTAAGATTATCAGAGATCTCAGGGAATTGTGGAAGTTTGACGGTACAGAGAACTGATACAAGTGTTTTTCTTGATAGCATTTTTGTGGAGGGAACTAAGTCTCCGGTATCTTTTGAAGAGAGCTAAGTCTCCGATATCGTTTGGAGAGAGCTGAGCCTCCGACACCTCTTTGGAGGGATCTAGACATCTGAAACCTCTCTGGAGGGGCCTAATTCTTCAAATCCTTCAGTACCTGCACCTTGGGGAAAGTTGAAGCCTCGACGCTTCTATTTGGAAGAATACAACCTTCACCTCTTGCTACAACGTCTTCCAGGAGATCCAGGAGTTCGAACGTTGGGAGAAAATCGAGAGATAGTCAATTCCCTTGCTCAGCACCGTTATAGCCAGATAAGTTAACAATGAACGAAAACGCTTGTGAATTGTATTTCTGACGAATTGTTGATGATTGTCCATATTCTTGTCCTCATATTTAATTGTTTCAAATTTGTGATAGTGGATATTATAAATGGCTATTGTCATCAGAGAGGAATAAATCTCGACTGTTCAAGTTTTGATTATCATTAGCCTGAGTAGGAGCATATTATCTCCTTTTACCTCTCATAAATGTAAGGTGGTCTCATGCCCTGACTAGCTGGAGCATCTATCGTTAAAATATTACATGACGTAATTTATATCTCTATCTTGACTTTACACAATTGGTACCCCTAGAGTGGGGCTGTAAATTATCTATTTCTTTAACCTTACAATTGAAACATATTTCTCAAAATAAATCACCTGTTTTTCTTGTCTTCTTTTCTTCGGATAGATCTCAATACCTTCTGGAAGCTCCCTGAAAAAGAGCCGACTCCTCCCCTGTCCCGGGATCCACACATATGTGGCGTGCGCCATTAATTATGCATAAACAGCTCCCACGGTGAACGTTTCCGCAGCTTTACGTAATAGTCCATGAGTCTTTCAGGCAGCCGACGCCGTCCCCACCGTCGCGACGCGCCGAAGTCCGATACTTCGCGGAGAATCCGCTAATTTATTCTCTCGGTCCTGGGGGAACCCCCTCGAGAGCGAAAATACCGAGTTTGACCCAGTTCCTGCTTTACGGCCGTCGGGGGTACTACGCCCTTCTGAGGACCTGTAGCGTTGTAGGCTAGGGGATGCTAAAGATGGGGGCGAACTGGGAGTTCTGAACAGGAAACTGATAACAGTTCTTGGAGTGTGATCTGTCTAGGGGTGTAGGTTTGGGACTTGGGGAGTGGATGACGACATTCTCATATTTTGACAAGAAAACACGTTGTTTCACATTATTTAAATCCTAAATTTCCTCATGCAGACCCCTTCTCATTGAACATCGAATAATGACGGTTCCTTGTATTTACATATACACAGATGTTTCATGTTTATTAAGCGAAATCTAAGAAACTTTGTTGGATTGTCTAACTTTCACAATTACTCTACGAGAAATCAAAGAACGTTGTGTCTACCTCAACATAGAACAACAAAATTCGAACTTTCCCCTTCTTATAAAGGCATTAAACTTTTTAATAACCTACCTGATGCAATTAAGATTTTGAATGAGTTCAAGTTCAAAGAGATAATAAAGCGTAAACTAATTGAAAGGGCTTATTATAGCATAGGGGAATATTTAGCAGATGTTGATTTTGCTTAATCTATGTTCATTTATTCTTGTCGTACGATTGTACTAATGTTTCTATTGTATTCATTATCTGTTTCATTCATTTTTTTTTACTAGTAATCTAGTTCACGATTGTATATTGAATTGACCTATTCCATACATTCGTTTTGTGATGTCGAAGGGATCAATAAATGATTATTATTATATCATTATTATGTAACACGATATATTTCAGAGGTAAACTGGAAAATCTAGCCATTTTGCAGTATAATCAGTAATTATGTGAAATCACTCACGTATCTAGTCGAACTGATTAATTGGAAATTAGTCTTCATTTGATCTGTTTATTCGGAATGATTGATAAAGTTTAACTTGTTTACTTTATTCAGCATCCTCATCTTAATATATAAAACTAAGTCGGCCATTTTGTTGGTTACACATTTATAACTCAAGATTGGATGAACCGTTCGTTATGAAAGATTTTTTGATGGATTCTTCTACGGCGGGGTTAACATAAAATATATTAAAACTCTGAAAAATTTGATGAAATGGAAAAAAAGAGAAATAATTTTCCTTCTTGCGAATAACGCCAATGGGTGTTGCTACGGTACATTTTCTAATAATATTAACGCATCTGTGTCCATGTGTTATTACACCTATCTTTCTTCCGAACACTACAGCAATGTAAACAATACTATGTATTTTGAGTTGCCTAAACGTCCGAATCAAGACATTGACATTTTCTATCGAATACACAAAAAAACAATGGGTAATTCCAAATGACTTAATTTGGAGCAGATATAATTAAAGGACGTAAATTCAATCCAACATTCAAGGTAAGAATATAATATAAACATTAATGTTTTCAAATCACTTATTTTGTCTTAACTTTCTGTTATTTAGATCCAAGCTTCACCATCGAATTGGTTCATTACAACCACTTGAAGATGCGCATCATGAATTTCTCCGAATTTACTTTATATAGGCAATATGGATGATCAACTTGATCAACGCCAATCAATTAATGCAGATGTGAGAAGAATAATTCTTCAAGATCTGCAGCAACTGCATGAACATCATGCATTGGTTCGATTGTTTAAAACTGCTTTGGAACGTATGCCAAGTGACGATCACAAGGTTGTGATTAGAGCATATAAACGACCTGTTGGAGCACATGACGCCAATTCAACGCCACTACAATAGACGAAGTGGCAATTGTGATTGTAGGTGAAAACTTGGAAGCGCGTGATATTGTTCTTAAGCGTCGCAAAACTGGAGAATTGCAACAAATAAATTAAACATACCGTTCATAAGATGCTCTACAATACCCGCTAATGTTTTGGAGAGGTGATGATGGATATTACTTCAATAAAAAGATGATAAATCCATTGAATGGTGAGTGCCTTTATCAAAGCTTGAAATGTCTACTCAATACAAATTTGAATTATTTGATTTCAGGCCGAGAAACCACAAAGAAGGTGAGCTCGATGAAATCATTATTTATTTCGTTTATGGTTCGTTAAAATGCTGATAACTATTTGCTGAGATTTCGTCGATTGTTGCAGCAGTATTGTGTGGACATGCATTGTGAAACTAGCTGACCCGGCAGACTTCGTACTGCCTCAATCAAAAAATAAAAAAGCAACTTTATTATTATAACAAAGTATTATGATATAATGTTGGCCAAGAAGTGTTCAGAATCATTTCCTATCCAAGAAACTGAAGAGCGTAGAAGATCTGGTGGTGGGACCAATTGTGGCAATTGCCAATTATATAAGGTAGCTGACCCGACGAACTATATATGGTGGAATAAAAAAGATAAAAAATATACAAGAAATTTAATTGCATTGAAATAGGTATGTAAATTGTTATTCATACATCAAGAGGATTCTTTTCATTCAAGAGGTAAAGAGGAAACTTTTAATATTTCATCGACAGAGGCAGTACGAAGTCTGCCAGGTCAGCTAGTTTTAGAATAACTGTTACTTAGAGAGTGTCAATAATTCTATTCACAATTTTCAACGTGACATTTGTGATGGCGATTTGTATAGCCTGTCTACAGTTGAAGACAAGGTTCGACGAAATCTGAGATGAGAGCGATTGAAAGGTTTCTCTTTCTTCCACTGAATGAGAACTACTATTATTAACACATAGAAAACTCACTCAAATGATACCCACTATATTAGATAATATTTTACTCTATATTTCACACAATGCCATAATCTATCCAAACTATAATGAAGAAGCAGATGGATGAAGTAGAGAACAGCAAAGTTAAAAATACAAAAAAAAACACTACAGAGCAAATTCGAAAAAAATCGTTCCTCTCCTCTGGTTGGAAAGATCCTATTTGGTATCCAACAAAAAGGTATTCGACGTGGTGAAATAAACTGGCCGGATGACAGTAAAAGGTGAAAGACAGAGAACAACTTAACATTTTCCTCGATATAGACGACGCCAAAAACTGTAGTGTCGAAATCAGCGAAAACAAACGCCTGCCTGCTGCAAAAAAGGGTCATGTAGAAGAAATAAAGTCTTCGACTGAAACGTCTTTTATATATGAACAATATTTTTGAATAGGCTGGTTAGATTTTTGCGTTTTGAAACTTGAAATGATCTCACGTTCGAAATTAAAATTTGTTGGAAATAATACAGGATGTTTCTAGTAAAGAAGTTCCCCTCGTTACACATTAAGAGAGTCTATTAGGAATTATTTCACCGCATGTTTCGTCTACATCTGCGGTAGGCATTTAGAGAGGATTCTTAGCCTCTTAGTGTGATGTAAGATTCGACGAATAATAACTCATGGGCAATGATTTAATGCATTATTTATTTGAGTAGATGGGTCCTCGAATTTATTCAAGGTTTTCCCTGAAGATCCCAGAAGCAGAACCCTCTGCATACGCTAGGAAAACCACAGTCTGCTATCACGGCAAGCCCGCCGAAAACGCAGTAGATATGTAGAGAACATGCCCGATCGTTCCAACTAAACCGCTGTTGACATTTCAGGAGTGCGGCTTGTCACGTTTAGTCGTACAGCGCCGTATTTACATAAAAGTAATTTTTATTCATAACCCCGTACATCTTTTAATTCCGACTTTTTGTTCGTCCGGCATCAAGTGCAGTTTTAACAGGCTGGGAGCTTTTCCCATTTGAATTTAGATCGGACGAAAAAACGATCATTTCATGTTCGGTATTCTCCGGTCTTGGTGCGAGATGAGCGGGATACATATTCATGGGCTGTCGATGCTGTTCTCTTCTATTTTCGGCCGTTGGAGGGATGCTGGGAATTTTTATTATCTCGATTCTTCCTTATTTGTTCCGCTCGTGAATATAACACATTTTTTACGATGAGAATTCGGGACTAACCTCTGTTTATACGGTGAGAAATGAGAAATAGGAACAGTCCAATTGAATAGATTCATTTCTTGAAATAAAAATGAAGGAGTGAAACTACTGTTTAAACGCGACCCTTCGGTATTTCAATGGACTGTAATTTTTTTAATATGAAATTATTTATAATGTCAAATAGAGATCAAAAAAGATATCACCAAAACAATATAATAGTGGCTCACCTTCCTCTTGTATATCGAACATACACTCTCTTCTGACAAATCAATAATTCCAAAATCTTCCAAATCTACGACTTCACGAACTAATTTTCGTACGACGAATGTTCTTGCTTCCACATTTTCTTCAACAGGTGGACGGGTCGGCCAACGTTGCCACGTATACTTGAATTGGTGAAAATCAAAAGAAAAACAAAAAAAAACAAAACAATTTCCGAACATTGGTCTATCCGATGTTCCCATTATCGCGAATCCCTAACAACTACCTTTCGATATATCGAGAAAAAACTAACATGTCAAACTGCACAACATATAATTATTTTTTTTGTTTGAACAGGGATCGTTGTGAGGCTGTTTTCTGGTCCAGCCTTTCGGGAACTTGGATTACGAGGATATTTTGTTCTTCCTACAACGTTGCTAAATCCAACCACTTACCATTGTTGGACTGCTTTCCTATACAGGGTTATTCACGAATATGGCTCTATAGAATATTTTTAGGAAAGTCACAAGATTCAGGATTGAAATTCTAAAGGTGAGCTTCAAGTGAGAAGACGACTCCTCGTATATTTTTTAAGGATCTAGGTTTTTCCAGAAGTGACATCAACTTTCGTTTTTCGAATGTGAAGACCCATTTTATATTCCATAAATAGATTCTGCATTGAATTCTGAGTCTTTTTCATTCCAAAAGTTAGAATTTTCGCGAAAACATTACAATTTTTGAGAATCTCTGAGAAGAAAGGCTGATGTTTCTTTTCCGATAGCGTGATTCTCAGAAAATGATACAAGAGGTCGCAAATTCTTTGTCAAAGTTAGAAGTAAAGAAACATCAGAAAATCGTTTTTTTCCAAATTTGAACCCCAATTTTCAAAGCATTTTCGAAATCTCCGTCGAAAAATAATAGAAGCATACGTCCAAGACTTTTATATCAAAATGAATATTTTTCAAAATATTCAGGAAAAACGATTTTGTCTTCAATTTTCAATCTCACTCGGAATTTGTTTTTTTACTGGAAAATAATTAGCGGTCAAGTGAAATTTTCGAAAATCTCTGTTATCGAGAAAACATTTTCTTATAGTTCAGACAAGTTCAGTTTTTTTAAAGCTAAGAATAATTTCCGCAAATTCTTAATTCTCTAATTTCTTTTTTCTTATGGTAGGGAGATTTGAATTTTCATAAATGAAATTGTTACATGTTCTGTTAATTATTCTTTTAGAAGCATTAAAAATTATTTTTTTCTGCATTTCTGAGAATTTTTTACGTTGACTTCACTTATACTCGCATTGAGAACTTTAAACCAATTGTTGCTCTCGCATTACAGATGATAATTGAAGAACTCAAGTCTTATGACTATAGAAAATATTTTCTCGATAAGAGAGATTTCCAAAAATTTCACTTGACTGCTTATTATTTTCCAGTAAAAAACACATTCGGAATGAGATTGAAAATTGAAGACAAAATCGTATTTACTGAATATCTCGAAAAATATTCATTTTATGATAAAAATGTCCGACGTATGCTCCTATTAGTTTTTGACGAACATTTCGAAAATGTTTCGAAAAAATGGGGTTTCAATTTGAAAAAACGATTTCTTGATGTTTCGTCACTTCTAACTTTGACAAAGAATTTCTGACCTCCTATATCATATTCTGAAATTCACGCTATCGGAAAAGAAGCATATCAACCTCGAAGTTGTTTGTATTTCAAATAAATAAATAAATAAATAAATAAATATTTCGACAGAGTTAAATTTTGAGATTCTTTTTCGTATTCTATTATTTAAAGAGAGTTTTCTCGAAAAAATTCAAAATTTTGGAATCAAAAATACTCAAAATTCAATGGAGAATCTATATTTGCAATAAACAATTGGTCTTTCCATTTGAATAATGAAAGTGGATGTCACTTCCGGAAAAACCTAGAACCTTCAAAAAATATACGAGAAGTCGTCTTCTTACTTGAAGCTCACCTTTAGAATTTCAATCTTGAATCTTGTGTCTTTCCTAAAATTATTCTATAGGGCCATATTCGAAAAAAATAACCCTGTATTGGTACTTTTCTAGCTCACAGAAAGGTTCAGGTCCAGCTGGAATTATCTATGATGTTTTCCCCAGAAGTTAGTCAGTTTTTTTATTTTCTTCAATACCATCATACCTTGGTACTCTCGAGTCACTTTGTTCTCTCTGACCAGTGGCTTTATAGGATTGCGGCGTTCCGATGTCAACCTAGCTGTATGATTCTAGTGACCTCAGCGTGGCTTGGATGTAAAAAAAATTTAAGAAAATGCAGAATATTTTCGAAACATAGATGAATTCATTGGAGATGTGATACTTCATTTTGACGCAACTGGATGTTACTACTTTGTAATATTTTATTCAGTACTTCACAGCTAATTGCTTCAAATATCGAAGTTTTTTATGAAGATTCTGTCCCTGAGGTGTATGGGATACTGATGAGGCCAAACAAGGTCAAAACCGGTATATCTCTCATCTCTGTGACAAAATCTAATATCTTTTCTCTAACCTCATGATAAATGATCTCTAAGCCTAGGAATTGAAAATGGTATTCATTTCGATGATAACTAATTTGAATTCATCTATGTTTCAAAAATCTTTCCGGTGTGGCTGCTGTAAAGGCAAAAAATTTTCTGTTTACCGTTTTATTCTTTTTCTTAAAACTGCAGATTAGTTCAATAATGAACTTTTATGGATATATTAACATCCTCAACCTCATTACAATGATGATAATAATAATGTTTAGAAGGGTGAGTTTCGCAACACACACCTTCACAACGTTGTACATATATGACCAACCCCAATTTTACACCAACGGCCGAATTATCGTGTTATCATGGAAAATATCCGCATCAATTGCGGCCGTGATTATTCTGCATCGACAATTATATTCATCGAATAACAATCGGAGGCTACCGCACAAGTTATTTGCAATTAGATGAACGCAAATTATTGCCGGACATTGTCGAACGTACTTTGTAATTCGCACAGCCGATAATAACAGCTGTTTTCCGAAAGTTATATCGCTCCGAAATATTTCGGCGCCGCGGCGCTTTGTGACGCGACGCGTGCATATATATGGGCGGGCGTAATGATTTAATTGCGGTTCAGATAAGATTTCCATCTGGCAGGGAGCTTGACAAATGTCTGCCAATTAAGTATCTGTAATTGAGCGACTAATTGCCCGATAATACGTCGGGAGTAAGTCATTACGGCTCTGGGGACTAATTGACTGTCAAACTATGCCCGAATCTGACACGTGAAATAATTATCGCCCCACCCCCTGATGGGCATCAATTCATTTGCTAGAAGGATGCGATGGAAATGGTGGATGCGTCGGAGAATCTGAAAAATGGCGGAATCGCTTTCAGAATATGTCAAAAAGAAGCCTGAATTGATTATTTGGAAAGTCCAGATTCTATGATGACTGAAGAACTGCACGATTTGAGGATGGCACTGTATAATACGATTCAGAAAGGAACGAGAGAAATAAACTGAAAAGCCTCCATGGAGACATGAACACAATGATTGAATATATATAAACTGCTCCACATGAGTTAGGGATATTGACTTGAATTGCAGAAAAATATAGTTTGAATGAGATTTTGTGTTTTTCAAGTTGCAGGAAATAAAGTATATTCCACCCTGTAGGTCTGCAGCGAATATAGTGGTTACGAAAAATCGAGTGAAATAACGAAATTTTATTCCCAGAGAATTCAAGCATTCCAAGACTATCAATACAATGTACAGGGTATCCCAAATTGCTTGATTTTGACTGTTTCAGGTACTTCTGGGCTAGATAGGTAAAAATTTTCGAAAAGTGTCCTGGGCGCGATTTTCGTGAAAACGCCATTATTGAAAACCGTTTCGATATATCTTTATTTTTTTTTCAATTTTGATATATTATCGGTTTCGAAAATGAGTCATAACGTTTTTATTTACGAAAATATCTGAAAACGATTAAAACTTTCTAGAAGCGCTTTTTCACTAGAATTAAGAAACTATATTCAATTTTTTTTTCTCGTAGAAAAAATCCACTTTTTTATTTTAAATACGAACGCAATTTTTTTCATCTTATATCATAAAATAAAATTTTAAGTTGTAACAAATTTAAAATAATGTCTTATTCCCAGTGAAAAAGTGCTTGTTGAAAGTTTTTCTCTCTTTCAGATATTCTCGAAAATTAAAAAGTTATGGCTTATCTTCTGAATCTGAAAAAATTTAAAAATTTTGTTATATCTTCGAAACAAATGAAGATATCGTGAAACGATTTTCACTACTGGTGTTTTCGCAAAAATCGAGCCCAGAACTCCTTTCAACGTTTTTACCTATCTAGTCTAGAAGTACCAGAAACAGCCAAAATCAAACAATTTGGGATACCCTGTATAGCCTCCACGGGCATTTATAACATCTTGACATCTTCTTTGCATACTTCACACGAGATTGTTGAACATTTCTCGAGGAATTTGGTTCCATAATCGGGGTAGAAGCTCTCTCAGATCATTTAAGGATTCTGAGGTTGGTTGATGATTATCTAATCCTCTTTGGATCATATTCCGTGCATGTTCTATGCAATTCAAATCTGGTGAGTGCGAAGGTATTGATAAATGTGGAATACCGAGCTCATCGCGCACATTCTCAACTATGGCTGCTCGGATCGGTCTAGCGTTATCGTCTAAAAATTAAAAAGTTTCTCCAATAGCAACTTGAAAATTTGGCAAAACATTGTCAACGACATGTTCCCTATAGTGTAAGGCGGTCATATTCCCAGCACAAATGTGTAGATCTGTTCGCCCTTTGAAACATATCCCGACCTATACCATAACACTACCCCCTCGGAATGGATGGACTTCTTGGACATAGCGACGATTACGGGGTATGCGAGGGATTGTCCATACTCTTATTCTTCGAGAATCCGAAAATCGTCCATATCTGGATTCATCAGTGAAAAGGACACTACGCCATTGATCGTTCCAATTGATTTATTGCCTAGCCCATTCCAGTTTTTGACGCCTATGGTCACGTGATAATGGAACTCCTCTTATTGGACGTCTAGAACCTAGATTCACTCCTCTCAAACGTCGTCTGATGGAAGCTTGGACCCCATCTGCAGTTTGAAGAGTATTCCATAGCATTCTACACGTAGATGTAGGTATGCTTTCTTCTCGCCGAAACGGTGATGAAACGATCCTGAGCCCAATTAGCCTAAGCGTTTGTTAATTTACATCTTGGCATTTTCAGAAAACTCTCCTCAAATCGAATCCGTTGATAAACTGACTCCATTCAAAAATAAGAACATTCTTGAAGCATATGCAAAGAACCAAACTTCAGAAAAGAGGCGACCTGATTGACGAAATGTCTCATACTAATTTTTATTCGATGGCTTCAAGTTGTTATTAAGTCTCAGATGATTTTACAGCGATTTTCTCGAAGATAATATACTTCTCAAAACGATTGAATACGATATTCCTAACTCTTGTGAAGCAGTATACTTTAAGAAATGAAAATTCAAGATTAACACTCATAAAACTATGTCCGCTTAGAGCGACCAGAAACAAGAAAGTATAAGACTTTGCGATGAGAGATGACCAAGAGATAGAATCGAAGAAAGAAGACACAATCTGTTCAATTCACATCAAACATATCAGAAGACTCGACCTAGTTAAACGGCATTTCCACATAACTAGGGCGATGCACGGCCGAGTTTCCTCATCGTGGCTTAATCACCTCGTAGTAGCGAATCGCAGCAATACCCAACGATCATACGACTATGATGAGACCCTTAATCTGCAGATATTTTTCATATATAAACTGAGAATTGTAATCTCATTATTAAGTTCAACTTTTCTTTGTACTTCTCAATAAATACCTGAAAACACCACCGTGTGTTCAACTCCCATTGTAGAGGGAAGATTACAATTAAAAAACCAACCCTGAATTTAGCAGCCTTACAACCTACTGAATTCTGTACTGCTGCTTTATTGGATTTACGACCCAGTAAAGAAAGCAGAAACGTCTCTTGAGATAATCTAATCTCAAAAGACACAAATCCTAATATGTTTCACTTCCACAATGACTTATCGCTAAGATTTCTCGAAACATTGAAACCTGTCTCCGACTACAAGCTCTTCTGGTAAACAGCATTTTCCTGGAGAAGATCTGGAAGAACTTCAGGGGAGTTTCATGAGTACGAAATTTATAAATCTGAGTGTTTATTCAGTTACTTTGTTAGATTAGATATTTGTTTTGATCACCTACCTCGAAAAAATTTCCTAATAAACTAAGAGTGCGCAAAATAAATCCAAGTGAACAAATTTGTATTTCAAGCCAATAAATAACTGACTGAAAATTAACATATCCACCCTTTAGTTGGTTCATTTTCTCCAAACAGACGTGAACCCACGCAGTGGTAGATCGCAAGATAGGCGAGTCAACGAATCCACGTCGTAATTATCATTTTCAGCGGATCGTGAATATCGTGTCGCAAATTCCGAAATCGAAAAGGATAATTAGCGGTTTTCGTATTGTAACAGATAACGTTCCGTCACGGAAACACGCCACCGTCAGTTCGCTCATTAGAGCGGATCGCGTTGCCATTGCTCCCTTATTAAAATTCATAACCATCGATTTTTGCCGGGACATCCGATTTCCTCCGCGCGGGACTCAATCCCACTGTAAAAAGTTGAAATGAAGTTACTCACCTCAATATCATCGTCACCTTGTTGAACAAATCTGTCGAGATGATTTTATTTGTTTCTCATGTGTAAACGTCAGTTTCCGAAAACAGAATATTAATCAAGAAAGTTTATTTTATCAAGTCACTAACTTGTAAAACCGACAGTCAACTTGCAAAATTTTCACAAGTTAGTAGTATTATTTACATTAGAAAATTTTGTTTCATCGTCATATATGTTGAAAATCATGGTACAATTGTTATTTCCAGTAACACAGATTTTTGATGATGAAAGAGTTGATACTGATGATGATGAACCATCTGTTGACTCAGAAACTGCTGAACTCGAGGACTGCAGAACATTTGTACTCTCCTTACTACCAAATAATTTGCTAGACATTTCGATTTTTTTTGACCGAATCATCGACATAACTCATCGCAATTTCGGTGCTTTTCCACCCTCCTGCACTCTTTAGTGCTAAAATATCTCCATCCGAATCCGCAACCATAGTGGCTCCAGTTCTGCGAAAAGAGTGGCCGGTGTATAACTCTGGGTCTTTTAAACCTAAATATTTCGCTATTTGCTTTGGGACACCACCAATAGTGTGCTGGCCAGCATTAAGGGAAATGCACTTTCCATGTCGGTATGTCAAAAAAATCTTAGGCTTTCTGTTCCAGGAGGCCGAAGATTTACATATTTTTTGTATAACATGCAGGGCTTGAAGCTGCAGCCATCATCGGTTATGGTGAATCTTCTTGTTGTGAAATTTTTTGTTTGCCGCAATGTCACAATAACGTATTTTTCCATATCTTCTACATTATTCATGTTTAAGGAGAGAATTTCGTCAAATGGACAACATCCAAAAATTCCAAATATTGTTACCACTGGTCATCAGGAGCATGAAAAAAGAAATTGTTCAACCTCTTCTTTACTTAATACCTTGGCCTTTTTTGGCGTATAACGCTCATTTTCTCGTTTCAGAAACGCTATTACCTTTTGAAATCTGCAAATGACAACTGAACGTAATATTTTTTAATAAATTTTTAAAGGAAAACAAACCTGCGAACAGGGGCATTTCCTTTCATTTCCAAGCAGCTTTTCAGCATTGACCATTGTGCCCATGAAGTATTAGGGCTGAATCTAGCTGATTCAAGTAGATCAACAAAACATCTTCAGTTACCCCATAACTCTTTTTTTGTTTTGCCACTTTTTGAATTGAAACCAATGAAGTACCTTAACAAAAAAATTTATTTTCCAAAATACCAACAAAAGGATAATAAATAGCTAATTAATCTCTACGTCTGTACCTCAGACTGTATATAAAAAAAAAAATTTATAAGGATAATATAAGTTCCCTATCCCCTGGGTTACCTAATAACCCAAAAATCCAAAATAATATAATACTAATTAATTGAGCTGTGAGCTGATAGGAGGTGAGAGATTGCAAGACTTTTCGACTCGAACTATCCCCATCAATAAGAATTGGAACGTTCTGACCTCTTGATCTTCCTCGATGGAATATAATCCAAGTTCTCTGAAATAAATCACTACCGCCAAGATTCACTTCCGTTTTTGCGAACGGCTACAATAATTTCCGATCGCGCTTCCCGACTCGAAAATCCTAACTGGACAACACGAAAAAATTTCCCTTAATACAAACACCTACTACTTCGTTTTCTCCCTTCTCGAATCTACCTACTATTCCGTCAACTACGGAATAAAACCTTTACCTTATCTCCTTAACGTACTCAAACCGTTTCCGTTTCACCCTTCGAAACGACCTAATATTCCCCAATTACCAAAATTAGAACTTTACCGTTCCCCGACGGACTTCAACCGTCACCCGAGTTATCTAAGGATGTCTTTTCCGCCCGAGATCCCTAGATGCTCTCTTTTCGACCTTCCGCGGAGCAACCTGGAAAACCTCACGAAACCGTCTTCCCCAGGCCTACTGACTGCTTCCTTAGGAAACCAATTTGCTTTTCACCTCTGGTGAGTGTTCTCCAAGCTTACATTTTTGGGTAGTACCAATCAGATGTGTTGAAATCAAAGAGTATTTTTTCTCCTTTTCCAAATAAGGCGTGTCTGGATCATGAACAATTTCTCAATTTTGCAATACAGCAAAGATTTTCCATCTCACGCTTTTTCTGCTGGGATCCCAAAGTGAAGCCCAGTTCATACGGATATTTATAATAACTGATAAAACGTCTGGAGAATATCTTATTTCAGAGTCCGAAAGGAAATTATACGTTCATCTCCAGACGTCTAAGTCATTGAGGATCGGATATTAGTTCTCCGATAATCCCCTTCGCAACATTGTATTTATGTTCATTTTCAACTATGTTAATTGAAAAATTTATAGTTGCCATGGTTTACCGCAGAAGATTCTAACCCATTAGAGAGCAACAAAAGCCATAGGTAAACAACCATGATCTTGTATGTGCTATACTTGATACTCTTCTTTGCAGAGTGCGTTGACAGTAAATGCAGATTACAGAGTGAACAGGAAGAGGCTGACAAGAAAACCTGATGCCTACGTTCGAACACGAGAAAAGCTGTATAAATAAAAAGCGAAAACTTGAACAGATCATCATCACAATCAACATCAGGACAAGATTGTCCTAACAAATCGCAATTTCCGATCCGATTCCTCTCCTTCCCCCATCGAACACATCACAAAGGAGCTTACTCCTGGTCCTTCGCCCCGGATCCCCCGGAAAATCGCCGATTCCGCCGTCGCCCGCGAAATCGGATTATTCAAATGTGCATCAATGCATCTACCGAGTCGGCAGATTCCGAGGGCATCGAGTATTCTTGCCGCATCTTGCTGCGCGCTGCACAGAGGTCTGTAGTGATTTCGCTGGCGTTTCGCCAGACGGCAATTGGATATGGCCCGGAAAAACTGCGCGATTTGTTTTACTTCCGGCTCTGCTGTTGGCGACATTGTTGCGTTTTCGTAGCGTCGCATGCAGCTAGCTCAAGAAGTCATGCTGCTTGAGTGTCCTTATTGTCATTGTGAAAGGAATCACGTCCCTACATCAGCCATCTTGATTCACATCTTTACTTGGATGTAAAATTGATCGAAACACAGAAAACTCTCAAAGAGTTAATTGTATTCGTACCTCAGGGCTTCGGACACAGTAACGTTTAGTCAGCGCGTATAAAAAAGCGAATACTTCCAAATTTGTTTATTCCTGAAAATGAGAGAAATATTAGAATGATAGACGAGATAACGTTCAGTCAGCGCGTAAAAAAAAACCGAATTTGTCTATTCCTGAATATGAGAGAAAAATTACAGTCCAATGCGAAAATGTTTGTCCGCATAAAACTTAACACCTCCAAGAAAAAACAATATAATTCATTATTTGTTTCAGAAGGGGAGATTTGATATCTGTGCAACTGAAAATGGCACCTTGCATTTTGTTCGAGTACGCCTAAAAGCGACGATTGAAAAAAAATCTTATTGGTGACGCCTAAATTCTAAAAGGAAAGATCCGCCCACAAGAAGGTGACAAGTTAATTGCATTGTTGAGAAGTAAGTCAGTAAATCTGGAAAGGCGGAACGGAAATGGTCTTCCAGGTTACTCGGAAAAGTACAATAAGTTGAGTTAGTAAACGGGCGATGGTTTGAACGTAGAGTCTTATTTTAGCAGTATGGTATAATTAGGCAGGTTTAGTGAAATGAAAATTCTGTATAATGAAGTCTTTTAGGTAGGAAAAGTTTTGGATTTAATTTATTTTGTTTTTAGAATGAATAGGTAAGAGAGGGCGTGAATAACGTATAGAATAGAGTGTTGTATCCCAATAAAATTTCGAAGAAAACCAGGAGAAGAAGATCGGGATTCAATGCCTGAGGAAAGTTGTGTCCATAGTCCTGAAATAACCCCCTTTCCCTCTTATTTTTTTTTGCATTTAATCGAATTAGGATGTTTCTCTTGTGAATGAACTATGCATGTAGAGTTTGATTATTTTTTTTTTTGTTGCATTTTTCGAAATAGATTTTATGTAAGTTATTTTGGTGATTTTAATACAAACCCTAAACCTGAACTCTCCATAAGAAAAACTGGATACTAAATCATGTTCTTCATGCATCAGGGTTTTGATTTCTCCGAGCTGGGCAGAGTTGTGTTTATTTGTCAACACATCCCTTGGTCAACGGAAAGCCGCTCTACCGTTAACCACCAACAAACCCAAGTAGAGTTTTATTTACAGAATAATATAACAGATCTTATTTCTTATTTTTCCATCAGAGTTTCTGGTTTTGACCTTCCCAGGAGAATATGTTCTGTCCCAAATCGATTTAGAACAGGTCACAGACGATGCAACAGCTACTCTTCCGATGGAATTCGGTTGAGAGTCCTAGTAGTGAGTGTGGGGAAAATGAGGGGACTATAGAACATCTTATAGATAATCAACGCATTTATAAATTTCTAGAAGGTTTCGAGGCTATGCACAAAGTAACAAATGCATTTCTGAGATGGGTGGTTAATTTCAAAATAATTTAATTTATTCCAAATAGTTTTCTTTTCTGCTTTTATCTTTTTTCATTTTAGATTAAGAATTGCGAGTCGTTTTTGTGAAGAATCTGTTTATCTGAGCCCATCGACGGATAACATGAAGCTGTTCTCTCATATCACACTGATGTCTTTCAAGATTTTCCTGATATTTTTAATTATTAGGTCTTTATTGAAATAAACAAAACATACATACTGCTCTTCCGCCTAACCCCCTATATTTTAAGTATTTTTTTTCATGGGAGGGGTAAGGGTTTTTTCAGATGAGGTTTTTTCTCTTTCCTCATTTAATCATACTGCAGACCTGAGTGGTTCTTCTGTGTTGCACCAACCTCAGCCAGGTACCTTTTTTGTTTCAATATCAGCACCCCAGAGGAAGAGTGTGTTGAGTCACAATTTCAAAATTGGGCAAAAGAGAGTTTTTTCAGTTCTATTATTGTTTCAAAGAATGTTTACTGCCATTACTTGGCGACTTGATATATCTAGTGAGTCAAAAATGTGTTCCACTAGCTAGAATTTACTAATGTGAATCCAATATTGTCGATAGTTCGTGTCTGAAAAATGTGACTTAACACACTTTACCTCTGAGGTGCTCTCTGAATCAAAGAAATATATATTATATATATATACTGGAAACCTTGAAGCATCGGATGGGATGACCCAATGAGTAATGCTAAAACTGTTCACTCGACAACTTCGAAACTAGATAGACAACTTTTTTCTACAGAATCCATCAATCTTCAAAACGGTTGGAATCAGCTATAAGTTGATCAGAGTGTCGTTGAGTTTTGTCTTTCAATTCTGGAGGTGAATTTAATTTTGTAGTATAAACTTTTTTTTGCATCGGTCATTATTTCATAATTTTCAAATCAAAATTTTGAAGCAGTATCGAGTTTCGTCAAGAGCAACTTTCTGTTGTAAAATGAAATGATGTTTGAGTTCACTCCAAATTATGCTTAATAAATCTGATATCAAAAATCTTGTGAACAATTCTACTTAGTACGAAACATGCAACTAGCGCCATCTATGAGAAACAGTTTTTTCTTCATCTTGGATACAGAGGGCCTTACGAAATGTTGTTACTGAACGTACCCTAACAATTTTTCAGTTTTCAATTTATCCTAGAGACGGGATCACCTTTTTTTGAAACACCCTGTGTTAATCAATATATTAGATATATGCTTTTTTCTCCACTATATATTGCAAATTGCATAATATACAATGATTTAATATAGCAAGCGAAGTGGACACTCAGAGTTTTCAGTGGAAATTGGAGATCCAAAATGGTTACAATTTGAATGACCAATCCTCTGAAGTTATGTCATTCAAGATTTATTTATGCAATATTTCGTGGTTACTCAGGATACTTTCTAAAATTAAGTATCAGCAAGTTGGGGAACACGTCCAGAGATGGCAAAGCTGTTCTTTTTAGCACCGCCATCTACCCCTTCGTTCCGAAGCTAAACAACTGGTTCTGGAGCTTGTTAAGAGATGGCGCAAAGAGTCTCAACTTAACAAAACCCTCCCATTATATTTTTCAATCTACGCGCCTCTTCTTTGGAAAATTCAGTTCAAAATTTTTTTTTCTTGATCAACGAGGAAGTAATGTTTCCTATAAAGTACTAAATTAGTATAAGTGAATAGAAATATATAGGAAATCTGTAAATTTGTAATATTGTGAAACTTTCTTGAGGGGAAATAGACAAATAAGAGCGATATAATTCCAATTTTTATTCTCCAGATGCACTTACTACAACGAATAGTACAAAATATCATGTCGTAGTTGATCACATTGATTCAGATAAGGCACACGCTAATGTAAATATTTCGGATTCGGAAATCAGATACGATAAAAAAGCGCTTAATAAATATGACGATATAAAAATATACAAATACTTAGTAGGGTTTTCTTTCAATACTTAAGTACAGAAGATGAGTATTAGAAACATTTCGAAACGAACAAAGGCTACTGAACATTCTTATATTTACACCTAACCAAATTGGTTGAATTCTGGTCCAACATCGCTTTGTGCAGACACTTTTTACAAGTTGAGGAGAGGTAGTGAGTCAAGAATATTCCTTTCTTATCTACAGCTAGCTACCACAAGTGAAACATCCGATAATTAAAAATAGACTATTTGTTGAACCCTGTTCTAGTTATGATCCTTTTTTTCGATTATCAATTTTGTTCACGACAGGCATTCAAGGTAAGGAATTTAAGGTACTCTTTGATAAAAAGGGTCCATACAATTGGTTCATATTCTCTAGAAAAGAAAGAAACCAAAGAAAAAAATAATGAGAACAAATATACAACTAACTGCACAAAAAGCGATAAAGACAAAACAAGAACGAAACGAAAAGTAGAATAAGGATTTTGAGCAAAAAAACAAATTAAAAAGACAAAATTCAGTGAGTCTTCGAAATGATAAGTGATGTAAATGGCACTTTTTCAGGATGGCCGTCGTTCTGCTCAGGGCCTGAAAGAAATGACAATACCAAACAGGAACATACATAACTTTTGATTTGATCCATAAAAAGATATCAACGTAAAACTAAGAACGATATACATCTATGTGACTTTGCAGACTCCTCAAAATAGTTTTGGCATATCTTTACTCGATTCATACTATAAGAGTCTGTCGGGAAAATTAGTTTTGACTCTTAATGTTCTGCCAGGAAATCTGAGAAGAGTCTGTATGTAAGTTTTGAAGTTTCTGATGGTTAACTCGGTAATTTAAAGAGATACAGGAAAATAAACGTGACTTTCGAAGCTACTTTTCAAAGAGGAATGTAACGAAGGAAACTTTTTTTTTGTTTTTGACTTACAAAAGTAAGTATATTTATGTATAAATGTTTAAATATCATCGCTGTTGCTAATAGTAAACTTAACTTTTCCGTATTATCCAGTGGTGTAGGGAAAATTTGGGAAGAAGAGTTGAATTTCTAATTATGGCCCAAAAGATCAAGTCGGCTATAATTTTTTTTCTTAATTGTGTATTTATGGTACTTCAGATCAGAAGAAGAATGAAAGTTCTGATTATGGCCCAAAATATCGAGTTGGCTGTAATAATTTTTTCAATTGTGAGTGTATTTCACATCAGATCAGAGATGGAGAATTCAATTTTTGATTATAACCTGAAATATGGAGTTGGCCAAAATTATTTTTCAATTGAGTTCGTCTGCTACCTCAGATCAGAAGAATGCAACTTCTAATTATGGCCCAAAATCGAGTTGGCCATAATTTTTTCTTCAATTAGGTATGTATGCAACATCAGATTAGAAGAAGAATGCAAGTTCTGATTATGGCCCAAAATATCGAGTTCGCTGTAATTATTTTTTATATTGTGTATGTATTCTACTCTGATCATGGCCAAAAATTACTAAGTGGCCATAATTTTTTTTTTAATTAAGTTCGTCCGCTACGTCAGATCAGAAGAATGCAATTTCTAATTACAGCCAAAAATATCGAGTTGGCTATAATTTTTTCCTCAATTAGGTATGTATGCAACGTCAGATTGGAAGAGGAATGCAAGTTCTGATTATGGCCCAAAATATCGAATCGGCAAATTTTTTTTCCAATTATGTATGTATGCAACGTCAGATTAGAAGAAGAATGCAACTTCTAATTATTGCCCAAAATATCGATATCGTAATTACGAAAAATATTGAATTTTCTTCGTCGAATCAGAAGAAGAATGCAATATTTGAGTATGGCCCAAATATCGAGTTGGCTATAATTTTTTTTTCCAATTATGTATGAATACAGCGTCAGATAAGAATAAGAATGGAACTTCTAGTTATGGCCCAAAAGATTGAGTCGGCAATTTTTTTTTCAATTATGTATGCATCCAACTTCAGATTAGAAGAAGAATGCAACTTCTAATTATGGCCCAAAATATCGTTATCGTAATTACCAAAAATATTCAATATTCTACGTCAAATCAGAATAAGAATGCAATATTTGAGTATGACCCAAAATATCAAGTTGGCTATAATTTGTGTCCAACTGATTTTTTATCCTGAGTCCGATCAGGAGAATGCAGTTACTAATTATGGCTGAAAATACTGAGTTGGCTTAAATTTTTTTTCCAATTGAAATTATATGCTACGTTAGATTAGCAGAATGCGAATACTAATTATGGCCACAAATATCGAGTTTGCCTCAATTTTTTGCTACGTCAGATTAGGAGAAGAATGCAACTTCTAATCATGGCCCAAAATATCATTACTACCAAAAATTTTCAGTTGATTTCGTCAAATCAGGAAAAAAATGCAATTTTTCATTATGGCCCAAAATCAAATTGCCCATAATTTGTTTCCAAAAGTTATTCTGTGCTACGTCAGATCAGAAGAATGGAATTACTAATTATGGATCAAAATATTGAGTTGGCCTAATTTTTTTTTCAATTGAAATTAGATCAGGAGAATGCAAATTCTAATTATGGCCCAAAATATCGAGTTTGCTTTAATTGTTTTTCCAATTATGTAAGTATGCTACGACAGATTAGGAAATGCAACTTCTAATCATGGCCCAAAATATCGTTATCACAAAAAATTTCCAGTTGACTAGGTGAGATCATAAACAAACGAAATTTTTATTATGGCCCAAAATATCAAGTTGGCCATAATTTCTTTCAAATTGGGTTCGTATAATGAGTCAGATCGGAAGATTTCCATTTCCAATGATAGCCCGAAATATCGAGTTGGCTATAATTTTTTTTCCAATTACGTTTTGAATGCAATTTCTTGTTATGGCCCAGAATATCGTTCTCGTCTAAAATATGGCGTTGTAGTTTTTTCCTTTGATATGCAGGAGAAAAGTAACAAATCAAACTATTCATTTCGAGTGCAAGAATTAATAAAACTTAATTTATTTTTGCACCATTATCTGGATAAAAATTTTTACGATTTAACTTTATGTAACAAACCCACTTTAATTTTATTTTTTCATCGTGACGCAATTATACTCAACGCTCAAAAATGGTCGTAACTTGAAATGGCAACTCTTCTCACAAATTCTTTCAACGCCGGTGGATTCAACGCAAAAACCTCCCCAATTTTGTTCCTAGCTCCAAAAAAAAATTACTATAATTTCAAAATTTTCGCCATCGAATTCATATACGAAAGAAATTGCCCGCGCCATTTTCCTGTACCTCTTAAACTTACCAAGGAATCTTCGTAATATGCCCGCTCAATACAGGGCGTTCCACGAAATAATGCGTCATTTTCGCAGTCAGCGTAAATCACAAAACTTCGACATAAATAAGGGTAATGGTTTTCTAGTGTGATTCCTTGTGTAATATATGGCTGAAAATTCGCGGCGACGATCTGAATTCACCGTCGCTTTCTCGATTTCGTCTCTTTCGTGAAAACCGCCGAAGACGCGACGCCTTCTTCAAACGGCGCAGCCTTTCCTCGTCTTGTACAGCACCTTCAGCTCGGGGAAGATTATCTTCTTGATCAGTCTCCTCGTCTTGCCGGCGAGCATGTCCCTTTTCGCGTCCTTCTTGTATACTTTTATGCCTGGTTTGTGTACCAGGAAGGCGTTGTCCAGGATCAGGAAGTTGTAGTCCATCACGCAGAGGATGTAGCCCTGGAGGAAGATAAGAGATGTTAAAGGAGCCACGAACATCTTGCAAACGTATAGAGTGAATATTGGACGCTTTCAAGAATAGCTATGACAGATGGAAAGCCTCATTGTGAAGTACCCCCAAAGGGTTACATTTACATTTTATTTTCATTGTTTCTTTTTTTTATATAATGTTTTTTCTTGTACCTCATTTCGCTTGCCTTTTATTTGTCTACATCTGTTTGTGCACATGTAGGTTATTTATAATGTACCTTCTTCGCGTTCTCGGGTTTGTCCTCAACTCGAATCAATTATGTGATAAATAAATAAATAATTTGTCAGGGGCCAAAGCTTTATGAGAAGAAATTGTTGCCTAACAATGAACAAAAAGAAAGCACTTTGAGCTCTGAATTGTAACGTTTCGGAATCTAAATAAGACTCCTTCACCAGACAATTTCTATTTTTCATAAAACTTCGCAGAATTGTGACAATAGTTTAATTTTTTTATTGACATTTGTCAATATATGATGAACATAGATTAATATCGATCACTAGATGCCCTCTTTTGATAATGAAATGGGCGAATTTGCAATGACAATAAACTTCGAAATGCATTTTAATATTCAAATAATCAAAAGGTTGTTGTGAATGGCAAACGTTACTAACGTTATGATTACTAACAAATGAGAAAAGACGCTGTCATTTGAATGTCGTTCCTGTCCAATTTTCGTCTTGGGTTTTTAACTGCTTAATATGTTTGTCGAGAGTCCAAATATTAATAAAAGTGACGATTTGGTTGTTCCTCTGGATATTGAAGTGTCTGCAAGAAGAGCAAATCTGGAACTCCTACCTGATAAATCTGTTCAGCAGTACGATATTGCATATAACAATTTTTTGGCCTGGTGTAAATTGAAAAATGTAGAAGGGAACTTCAGTGAAACAGTTTTCCTGGCATACTAAGAACAAAAATCAAAAATATGGAGTTCATCAGCTTCGTGGAGTAAATTTTCAAGCGCTCTTGTTAAAAATGGTGTGGATGGTGGTGAATATTTCAAGGTAATAGCATATTTAAAACGGAAAGTGAAGGATATCGTCCCAAAAAATGGAAAATTCTCACTCGTGAACAAGTTGAAAAGTTGATAAAGGAGGCACCAGATGAGAAATACTTGATGGTTAAGATTGCATCTATTTTCGGATTATTTGGAGCCTGTCGGCGTGAAGAATTGTGTAATTCATCAGTGGAAGACATCGAAATAACAAATAAATTATTGGTTATACAACTTCCAAATACAAAAGCGAAAGTCGGTCGTTCTTTCAGTATTATTGGGAAGTATGTAGACTATTTTCATGAGTACTTTGCAGTGCGCCCTTCTGTCATCAAACATCGTCGTTTTTTACTGAAATACATGAGTAATAAATGCACTGCCAATCAATACATTTAGGAAAATTCCATCTATTGTTGCCGAATTCCTCAAACTGCCAGAACCGAAGCAATATACAGGACACTGTTCTCGAAGATCCTCCGCTTCATTGCTAGCAGAATCAGGAGCAAATATTACGGATACAAAAAAAACATGGTGGATGTAAGTCTACGACGGTAGCCGAGGGCTATGTTGATCCGTCCATTGCATATAGAAATGTCATTGCTGAAAAAATTCTCCCAACCTCAACAGATTTTGGATGATCATCATCCAATATTGTACTAATAATATGTTGCGGAGCTCCCTAACGTCACAGAGGGCATTAATGTTAGTAATTGTTCTAGTTTAACGATTAATATTAATGTTCATAAGTGATAATTGTTAAATATTGTTAATAAAAATTTGCAATTGCTGAATTTTTCTCATCTGATTTCATCATAAGAAAATGGAGTGCTAAAAATATTTCCAACACTAATGTTAAAAATATTTTTACCACGCTTCACGTTAACAATCAATTTAAACATCGTTTGCTGTCATTTAAAAGTGTCACTTTTAATGGCAGTTGTACAAAAAAAAAATAATTAACCCCAAACTGTCAGCTGTCAATTTAGTGTTTCAACGTTGTCAACTCTGTATTGAAAGAACGGCAACAACTTCAATCCGAAGAAATAATTGAGCGGAGCGAAACAAGGATCAAAGTAAAGGTGGACTTTTGAGCCGAGTGACAGTCAACTACGAAAACACGACAATAGAAGTTCAAGCTCGGCATTGTCGCTTCAGTTCGACGTTTGTCACTGTCGCGGCTTCAGTAACGCTTTTTTTGAATGCTACTCTATGCAATTTCATTGTACTTCTACTGTCGCTATAGACGCCCGGCTCGAAAGTCCACCTTAAGGTAAACGAAGAGAGAAAATGTGAATTTTTCCGTTTCCTACCTGCGTCATCTTGTCGCTCTTCCCCTCCCAGCTCAGCCTCTCGTCGTACAGCGGATCCGAGTGGGTGCCGATGAAGATCGGCTCCCAGTGCACGAACCTGCCCGTCCTCTTGCCCACGTGGAAGACGTGCAGCTGCCCGTCCTTGGTCTCCTTCTGCTGCTGCCACTCCTTGGACTTGGGCACCGCGTGACACTCCGGGCACACCTTCTTGTGGAACGGGATGGCGGTGCCGTTGCGCAGCATCTCCAGCAGGGCGGTCTTGTTCTCGGGCACCTGGGAGCTGGAGCTCACCTCGAATATGTGCAGCGGGAACACCTTGGGGTTCTTGGAGAGCAATGGGCCTGCGGAAGGGGAGAGAAAAAATGAGGAGAGTTGGCATCAGGGCAGGAGAATCGGCCCCTGGGATGTACTGGTATTGGCCTTAAGGCCCTACCTTCCCTACGGATTTAGAATGTTCTCAAATACCTATGGTGAAAGTTTTTTAGAATGAAGCTTCGAATTTCGAGAAGAAACGCCGGAAGAAAAGTTGTACACATATTAGTAGGCTTCGAGACTCACAGCAAATCAGCTAAGTAACGAAGTAAGTTGCAAGAACGTTCATCTAGGTACACTAAGGGTCCTTTCGCACCAAGCCAGTCCAGTTTAGTCGCATCCAGTCAAGTCTTGTCAAGTCAAGTCACGTCCAAATTTCTTTTCGCACTGGTCGCATCACGTCGCGTCAAGCGTCAGTGTTCTGCAGAATTTGTATCACTATGGATGCACTTCTTCGGGCAATAATTTTACGGCGGTTACATTCCTTCTTCTGAAGGAGTATGAAAAAACAACATTTGTAAGTATTGGGTTCATCCAACACAAGAAGACCAGTGTTCGGTTTTTTTCATCATTTATTTCCGGACTTACTGGATAATCCAAAAAATTTCATAATTCCGTATGAGCCCGGAATTGTTTCTTCAATTAAGAAATTTGATTGCTGAGTGTATCTGAAGAGAGAATACCAACTATAGACCTGCCATTTCATCAGAAGAAAGAATAGCCTCTCCAATAAAATCCCTATCTCTGTGCTTTGGGTGTTTAGGATCATATATTGGCTCGTTTCCCTGCACCAACACAATTAATGTCTCCACATCCATTGTACATGTACACGCGACTGTCACGACTGGCATGAAAATTTTCGACCGGCTGAGTCGCAATCAGTCTTAACAAGTCTTGACGCGACTGGACTTGACGCGACGCGCCTAGTGTGCATTCATTTTTAACGATAAGTTAATAATTCCAATCCTGAAGCGTCCGACTTGACTTGACTCGACTGGACTGGACTGGCTTGGTGCGAAATGGGGCTAAGATTCTTACTCTGCATAGACGTTGCCGGGTTTTATGTGCGATTTTATGATGAATGCAGTTCTAATAATTGATCTGGCATCATTATATTATGGGATTATGTATATTAGTGCAGTACTAAATGAAAAAGACAAGTATGAAAAAAGGTCCTAATGTGCAGTGTTATAGAAAAGATCCATATATCTTAGGACGCCTGTCAGAAATTTGGAGATTATAAATGAACTGCTCCACATGAGTTAGCAATATTGACTTAAATTGCAAAAAAAAATTTGTTCAAATGGAATTTTGTGATGAAAATTAATATTATTCTGCTTTCAAGTTGCAGGCTCTATAATTGGGGCAGAAACTCCCTCATATCATTTAAAGATTCTGGGGTAGGTTGATGAGTATCTTATCTTCTTTGGAGCATATCCCATGCACGTTCAATGCAATTCAAATCTGAAGAGTGCGGAGGTATTGGTAAATGTGGAAGAACAAGCTCCTCGCGCGCATTCTCAACTATGGCTGCACGGTGGGGTTTAGCGTTATCGTCTAGAAATTGGAAAGTTTCACCAATAGCTGCGTGAAAATTTGCCAAAACATTATCGATGACATGCTCCCTATAGTATAAGGCGGTCATGTTGCCAAGATAAATGTGTAGATCTGTGCGCCCGTTGAAACATATCCCGGCCCATACCATAACACTACCTCCTCGGAATGGATTGACTTCTTGGACACAGCTGCAATTACGGGGTATGCGTGGGATTGTCCATATCCTTATTCTTCGCCCTTGATCGTTCCAATTGATATGTTGCCTTGCCCATTCCAGTCTTTGACGCTTATGGTCGCGTGTTAATGGAACTCCTCTTAATGGACGTCTAGAGCCTGGATGCACCTCTCTCATACGTCGTCTGATGGTTTCGATGAAAACTTGAACCCCATCTGCATTTTGAAGAGTATTCCGCAGCATTCTACACGTAGAAGTCTTTGTCTTCGCCGAAAAGGTTATGAAATGATCCTGAGCAGTTGTTGTTTTTGTCGCTCACCAAGCCTTGGTCTTTCCAACATGAAATCTGCCTCCTTGAAACTATTCCAAAGTCGAGATATCGCTCTTCGACTGATTTGGAGCCTCCTAATAGCCCTATTAGTCTCAGCGTTCGTTAATTTACGTCTTGGCATTTTCAGAAAACTCGTTTCAAATCGAAGCCGTTGATAAACTGACTCTATTTCAAGATAAGAACATTCATGAAGCATGTGCAAAGAACCAAACTTTAGAAAAAAGGCTACCACATCGGCGAAACGTCTCATATATATTTTATTGGATCGATTCAAGTTGTTATTGAGTTTTAAATGATTTTACAGCGATTTTCCCGAAGATCACATATGTTTCAAAACGATTGAATACGATATCCCTAACTCTTGTGGAGCAGTATATTGAAAATCCCAATGCAAGTAATACATATTGGGAAAGACATCAACATACCCGATTAATAACTACACTGATTACTTTTCAGGGAGATAAAAGAAACAATTCTGTGACAATATGATCACCCTTATGATTTTGTAAACATAAAACTCCCTTAAGTTTCTTCTAGATCTAGATCTTCTCCAGGAAAACGCTGTTAACCAGAACAGCTCGAAGTCGAAGTTCAATGCTACTTGGGATCTTAGTGATATCTGACATTGTGGAAGTGAAACATGTTACGCTTGACACCTGGCCAAGGGAATTGTCGCCATGATGTGAAAGTATTCAACCACAAATTTTGTCAGAGTGTCTGATCCCTCCTGAACAACTACATCCCATCTGCGAACCTTCCTAGTGATGCAATGATAAAGAAAGTGAGCACTGAGAAAAACTTCAGAACAATGCTAAGCAAAAGAGAGGAATGGGAGCGGGAATACACCGACCACAATCTTAAAGAAAATACCGTAAAATGATATACAGATGGTTCTAAAATCCATATAGGAGCTGGCGCTGAGATTTACGGGGCTAAAGCCATATGTGCACTGTGCTTAAGTTTCTGTATGAGTGTTATCCAAGCAGAAATATGCTGCTTCACAAGAGTCGTTCCGAAAAATATTTAATCTTCGAGAAAATTGCTGTGAAATCATTTTAAACTCAATAACAACTTGAATCGATTCAACAAAAATCAGTATGAGACATTTCGGCAATCTGGTCGCCTTTTTTCTGGAGTTTGGTTCTTCGCATATGCTTCATGAATGACCTTATTTTGAAATGGAGTCAGTTTATTAACGGCTTCGATTTGAAAAGAGTTTTCTGAAAATGCCAAGACGTAAATTAACAAACGCTGAGGCTAATAGACCTTTAAGCTAACTAACTGAGGTGAGGCTTTTTATGAAAGTCTTTATCTATCTAGACCCTAGACTGATTTACTCATTCAAGTAGCCTTAGATCGTCAGGAACTGTTTGAGAACATAGTTCTTGGACATGATCCCGAGTCTAGGCTTGCGCCCATTGTTGCTCAAGGTATATGAGATGCTCACCTTTGTTTTCGGCAATCATGGACAGGAACTGGGGTATGACGTTCGCGCTGGGGTAGAGCTCGATGTCCGAGGGCAGGATGAAGTGGGTCTGAGCCGTCTCCCTGGCGATGTTCCTACCCACGTTCACCGGATACAGCAGGTTCTTCTGCGTCTTGTACATCTGATCGGGCGTCACGTTGGCGTAGGCGGGCGGCGCGGAGCAGTTGAAGAAGCCGTTGAACACGCTGCCGTGCTTGGGCACCTGAAAAAAAATCGCATAGAATATTTCATTGAATCAGACCAGCCGAATTTTTTTTTCGACTCAACAATTGCGGTGGATGTAATCAATGCAATATCGATGAAGAGACATCTGGCATCAGGATAGCCAATTTTGTTGGGACCAAGTATCTGCTTCGATAACTGCTGATAAGTTTTCGAGATTGAAGAGCGATGAAATCAAAATTCACCCTGGGATTTAACTGTGGTGACCGATAGGATAGTAGAGGAAATTCGACCAGATATGGTGCTAAGAAACAGATGGAAAGTAGGTACAGTTCATTCACATCGCTGTGCAACTCATGAAAATTCATATTGTACTGTTGGCAAAATAATTGGAAATGTATTCATGGAAGAATGATAATTCACTAATTTTTATACAACTGTCATTCAAAGTGAAACTTTCAATTACAGCCGACAGTGCGTTTCAATTTTTTTTTAAACACTGTTAGAAATGTACTCAACACTACATTTTCATTTGTTTTGACTTATGAACATTAATACTAATCGTAAAACTAGGACAATTACTAACATTAATGCCCTGTGACGTTAGGGAGCTTCGCAACACATCATTAAAATCCTCAGCACCATCAGTACTTGTAGAAACCGGAAGTACAATATTGGATGATGATGATCCAAAATCTGTTGAGGTTGGGAGAATTTTTTCAGCAATGACATTTCTATATGCAATGGAATGATCAACATAGCCTTTGACTACCGTCGTAGACTTCCATCCACCATGTTTTTTTATATCCGTAATATTTGCTCCTATCTCTGCTAGCAATGAAGCGGAGGATCTTCGAAAACAGTGTCCTGTATATAGTAATTTATTAATACCAACTAGTTTGGCAGTGCATTTATTATTCATGTATTTCAGGAAAAAACGACGATATTTGATGACAGAAGGGCGCAGTACAAAGTACTTATGAAAATAGTCATACTTCCCCAATAATACTGAAAGAACGACTGACTTTTGTTTTTGTATTTGGAAGTTGTATAACCAATGATTTATTTGTTATTTCGATGTCTTCCATTGATAAATTGCACAATTCTTCACGCCGATAGGCTTCAAATAATCCGAAAATAGTTGCAACCTTAACCATCAAGTATTTCCCATCTGGTGCCTCCCTTATAAACTTTTCAACTTGTTCACGAGTGAAAATTTTCGATTTTTTGGGACGATATCCTTCTTTTTTCGTTTTAAATATGCTATTACCTTAAAATATTCACTAACATCCACACCATTTTCAACAAGCGCGCTTGACTTTATCATTGAAAATTTGCTCCACAAAGTTGATGAACTCCATATTTTTGAATTGAGTATGCCAGGAAAATAGTTTCACTGAAGTTCGCTTCTATATTTTCCAATTTACACCAGGCCAGGAAATTGTTATATGCAATATCGTACTGCTGAACAGATTTTTCGGGCAGGAGTTCCAGATTTGCTCTTCTTGCAGACTCTTCAATATCCAGAGGAACAACCAAATCGTCACTTCTATTAATAATTGGTCTCTCGACAAACATATTAAGCAGTTAAAAACCCAAGAAGAAAATTGGACAGGAATGAAATTCAAATGACAGCGTCTTTTCTCATTTGTTAGTAATCATAACGTTGGCAACGTTTGCCATTCACAACAACCTTTCGATCATTTGAATATTAAAATGCATTTTGAAGTTTATTATCATTGCAAATTCGCCCATTTCATTTTCAAAATAGGGCAATTGTACAAAAAACATTGTATGGTATTTGTGTTAAAAGTGATTTTATTTTGTTCGTGAAATTGTTCAATTCGCTCCGCTCATTTCACTCCTAAAATAAAACGTCATTTTTAACACTCATATCATAAATAACTATTATAATTTAATGCAAAAACAATCATTACTTATGATTTATGTCTTCCATCCATCATCCATCATGTCAGTAAGATCTCCTGATTCTTCTAGCAAAGAAGCGGAAGAACTACGAAAATAGTTCCCAAATGTATTTCTACCAACTGGATCGGCATTATTTATAATTCTTGTATATCAGGAAAAAACGAAAACGTTTGATAACACAATGGTGCAGTACAATGTAATTACAGTAAAATTTTTCCCAATAATACACCGACTTTCGTTTTTTTGTTTGGAAGTTGTATGACCAATGATTTATTTGTTTTTTCGATATCTTCTACTAATAAATTACACAATATCTTCATAAATTTCAGTACATAGATATTAATTCGAAGTTTCTTCTGAATCCAATCGATAGTTTTTACGTACAAGAGTAACAAATCTCGATAAGGACATCCTCACAATCTTTCGCATTTATAACATAAGTACGATTCAACCCTGGAGATAGAAATAGCCTAGATACAAGTTAAGGGTACGTGTGGCCAAGAAATGGTGTCAAGTGCGCAGCAGAACTTTCAAGAGCAGGGCTCGTCCCCACTTCGAAATTTCAATCCGAAGAGACCCTGAGGAAAGCCTCCAAACGCTACGTTCATTAATCGTCGTTTCGCTACGTGAATAATTAATTTATTTCCCGTCGTTGCGGTGCTCGTTCGAACGACGTCCATTTTTTAAGAGTGAAAGCACGAGGGACTCCGTTATCGCACATTTATATTTCTCGGTGACACGAGATGTCGCGCCGAGGTCGAACGGTATTGTCATAGTTCGTTGTTTATTGGGTATGATCGGGGAAATGTGGTCTCGAGAATTAAATTTGTTTGCCACCGGTAAGATAAATGAGCAGCGGTCTTGTTCCGACTTTCAGTAGTGCAAATAAACTGTTTCAAATGAGTTAGGGATATTGACTTAAGCTGCAGAAAAATATAGGTTAAATTAGATTTTGTGAGAAAATTTTAATTGATATGATTTCAAGTTGCAGAAAATAAAAAGATTCTTAGCATGAAGGTCTGCAACGTATACAGGATGGTTGAGAAAAATCGAGTGAAATAACGAAATTTTATTCCCAGGAAATTCAAGCATTTTAAGACTATCAAATATAATTCATGACTTCCAAGGGGCATCAATAACAGCTTGACATCATATTTGCATACTATACACGAGGTTGTTGAAAATTTCTTGAGGAATTTGGTTCCATAATCGAAGCAGAAGCTTGCTCAGATCATTTAAGGATAGGTTGATGATTATCTAATTTTCTCTAGAGCATATCCCATGCATATTCTATGCGATTCAAATCTGGTGAGTGCGGAGATATTGGTGAATGTGGAATACCAATCTCCCCGCGCGCATTCTCAATTATGGCTGCACGGTGCTGTCTTGAGTTATCGTCTAGAAATTGAAAAGTTTCACCAATAGCAGCGTGAAACGTTGGCAAAACATTATCCATGACATGCTCCCCACAGTGTAGAGCGGTCATATTCCCAGGAAAAATGTGTAGATCTGTGCGCCTGTTGAAACATATCCCGGCCCAAATCATAACACTACCCCATCGGGATGGATGGACTTCTTGGACATAGCGACGATTACGGGGTATGCGTGGGATTGTCCATATTCTTCGAGAATCTGAAAATCGTCCATATCTGGATTCATCAGTGAAAAGGACACTACGCCATTGATCGTTCCAATTGATATGTTGCCTCGCCCATTCCAGTCTTTGACGCTTATGGTCACTTGTTAATGGAACTCCTCTTAATGGACGTCTAGAACCTAGATTCACCTCTCTCAAACGTCGTCTGATGGTTTCGATGAAAACTTGGACCTGTGTCCCTGAACCTATTCCAAAGTCGAGATATCACATTTTGCTGACTTGGAGCCTTTCCGCTACAACAACCTGAGTTAGGCCACCCTGTAGCATTCCGATAGCCCTATTAGCCTCAGCGTTTGTTGATTTACGTCTTGGCATTTTCAGAAAAGTCGTTTCAAATCGAAGCCGTCAATAAACTGTCTCCAATTCAAAATAAAAACATTCATGAAGCATATGCTAAGAATCAAAGTTCAGAAAAAAGGCGACCAGATTGACGAAATGTCTCATACTGATTTTTATTGGATCGATTCAATTTGTTATTGAGGTTTGAATGATTTTACAGCGATTTTCTCGAAAGTTACATACTTTTTAAAACGATTGAATACCATATCCTTAACTCTTTTGGAGCAGTATATTTGAATGCAAATCTTTTTGATGATGGTGATGATATAATATTTTACATGAAAATGCTTTTGATTGGATATTGTTGTCCTGGTCAATTGAACAGTGTTCATGTAAAGAATGCAAAAAAGAAATTTATCTGTTATTTTCATATTGAAATCTGTCGAATCGATGGTAAAATTGACTGCCATTTGAATATCTTCAGATGGTAATCAAGAAAACACTACTCAGTGTTGACACATCTGATTCACGACATAAAAGCATTCTGGATTGCTTCATGGCTAGAGTGAATTACTTGAACTCTAAAAACGATAATCGGACCTATTCTGTTTGCGTATTGCTATGAATCCTTCTATCTTCCAATTTATAACAATATATGAAATTACGTATTTTGTTCCTAGCGTTATTGCAATGTTGGTTATGATCTTTCTTATAGCAATATTGCTATCATAGTCTTCAAGAATCTGCGATTTCAGATCTGACAAACTGTATTTTATACAACGATAGCAATATCTTCATTTTAGGAATATTGTTATGAGCAAACATAATCGCACTGATTGAAGTTATCATTTCGACAGAACAAATTCATTATCATTTGAAACCACTAAGTGTTGGTCTTAAAGAATGACCTAGGCTGCAAACGTTACGAATGCAAATAAATACTGAAGATATTGAGACCATTCCAACATATTGAGCACTAGATTTTGGAAACTTGAGAATATTGATGCTCATACTGAACGTTACGAATGCAAATTGTTAAAAAACTATTCTAGTGCTCGAAAAGTTTTGGACGGAACAGATGGAGTTGCTTAGTTCAAAAATTCCACCATCAACCATAAGACCCATCTTCAGCACGTGGTGCAAGAGTGTGACCTTCCCCGATCATCTTGAGGATTTCGAGTACGTGCAGGAGATCATTTCATTCATCTTGAGTTTGCTGGATCACATCACCGTACTCGAAGAGACGATGATGCCAGCAGTTGAATCAGACGACCATTTTAGTGTTTTGATTGATGTTTTCGTGTACAATAATCCGGTAATTCCTTCGTCATCGGTGTTACAGCCTTGGTCCTTGTCGAATTACCTCATCTCTCTAACGCTTCCGAGTGTTTTTTTCTTCGGCCGATGGATAATTGCCGAAGAATTAGGAAGGTCGACGGTTTGTCTATAATCCAAAGTATTCGAATTACCTCGAGGACGTCGTCACGACGCTTGATTAGCCACTGTGGTTGGTGTCATCAACCTTGAAGCGATCTTGTTTCTTTGGGAAATCTTCTTGTATCTGATGTACCTCAAAAGGTAGATAATCACTGATATGATTTTTTGAGCCGTTGTCCAAACTGAAAACCAATCACATCATAGAATTCTAGGTCCCCATATTCTACAATTTTCTCTTCTCTCATAATCAAAGATACTAGAGTATGAAGATGGGAAACGAAGCGACTATAGTGATTTGAGCGACATCTGTACTTTCACAGGAAATCATTTTTCTTCTTGCGAATAACTCCAGTAGTTGTCGCTATGGTTAATAGCGTTTTCGTGAAAGTATTATATTTGATATTAATTCGGTGACGTGAATTTTCTAATGATATTAACGCATCTGAGTCCATGTGTTATTACACCTATTTTTCTTCCGAACACTACGAAAAATTTCATGATGAAATGTTTTGAACAAATTCCCATTCTACTATTACATATGTAAACAATCACTGTGTATTTTGAGTTGCTTAGACGTATGTTTTGGGGGCGCATCGATTCTCTTGTCTGGTGACTTCCGACAACCATTACCGGTAATTCCAAAATCGACTGCTGCCGATGAAATAAATGCTTGCCTAAAATCATCAACTTCAAATTTGGCTAGATGATAAAGCTCTCAATTCAGTTGATTGCGGTTGGAATAGTACCAATAGATATTTGCAGCCCACAAAAATGCAAAAACATCTGCTCCACAAAAATTGTTGAAAATGATTTTTTGTGACTGCAAAAAAGGTGCAATGCGTCATGCACCTGCAGAAAACTGAGTCTTTTTTGTAACGCTACATGTGGGGAATGTGCAGGTGTTAACTGCCAAAACAGTTGTCCAATTTTAGGCAAAGATGAAGAAATAATAGACAGTGGCGACAGCCACTCAGAATCAGATTAATGTTTTGACACAAAAATTATTGATTTCACGAGAATAAAGTGATGAATAAATGAAATCTTAAAATGATATTTTCATTTTGATATTTTGAACAAATAGGGGTTGCTTCTAGGGGTTGAAAAATAAAAATAACCAAAACCAACATTGATCTGAAATAATGTAATAAAATTGATTGAAATTAATTAATTATAGACCCATTTTTACAAATTTTATGCTGAAAGGGGGTGGTTTATACGGTCTTGAAGTATTTGAAGACCTTCATTAAACTTCATAAAACGCTACAGAGGCCCAAAAATTACTTTAATTTACGTTAGAACAAGTTTCTCTTAACCTTGGATAAAGGGGTTCTTTTCAACTCTTAAAAATAATGAGCATGAATCGGCGTAAGGTAGGAGTAGGACAGAAGTATAGTTTATATCCAAAATTTTATCAAAATCGTAGGATCTTGATATAATTCCTAGGTAATGCCTAATTTTCGTCCTCCTTGACTGGACTAATTGTACAGGACAATTTCATGTCCACTTTCAAGGTATTGTATCATAATAGTTTATTGTAATATTAAAGTTGCTTTTTTATTTATCGATTGAGGCAGTAGGAAGTCTCCCGAGTCAGCTAGTATCCATACTTCCATACTAGTAATATTATAAATGTGAATGTCCTTTGTTTGTGTGTTTGTTTGTCCTCTATGGACTCAGGAACCAGAAGACCGATTTTGATAAAACTTTCACTTTATTGTAGAGAATTTTTTTTGGGAGTTTTTCATGTAAGGTTCAACCCTATATAACGAAGAAATAAGAAAAAATATCGATTTTTCATGAAAAATCCCAATACTTTCCGTCTTTTACGGGCGACACTACGTAAACTATAAGAGATAGAGAAACATGGTCGAAGACAATTTTGTAGTGCTTGAAAAGTTCTATAAAAAAGTCCGCGACGGCATATGTCTAATTGCCGAAGACAACCCACTATAGCCATTTTTACCATTTTCAATTCAATCTAAAATAATGGTCAATTTGAAGAGGTATTTTGACTGGCATGGAATGAATCAATATAAAAACGAATGTGACTGTTATCTGCGGCATTTATTCCTGATGAAAAATGCTTTTTACAATATAATTTTGTAATGGATACTTTGAAAGTTACAGTAGGTTGAACGAGTGTGAATTTGAGGAAGAAATTATTGAATCTATACGCGACATCGTTTCGTCATGTATACTCGTGCTATCTATCCTTCGATACGAGGTTATGAATGTGGGGTTGCGGACCTATCAGAACCGTTTTAAATTGAAATATACTGCGAGCGGAGCCGCGGGTATAAGCTTGTTTCATATAAATGAGAATGGCGTCTTTGGAGCGAATTCAAGATTTCTCAGGTAGCGTTGAAACTGCGGATTATCGCTGTTCGCGCGGCATCCGGCACCGGAAAACCCGCAAAAAAAGCGAGCATCCGATATCCCCTGGAAGGCTCCGCCACGGCCATCGTTGACCGACCTTGTCAGGGTGACTGACTCGCCCGAGGCCTCCTCCAGCTCGGTCTCGCCTCTAGTTGGCATCGTCGGCACGGCCGCTTTACAGTTAGGTCTGTAATTGCGACGGACGCCGCTGGCCGGCACTCGGGAATTCCGCGACAACGATGATGATTTTCTCGGATGCTTTTTCATGCGACGGAGTCTTGGAAATTGAGCTGGGGGTTTCGGAAGATGTGTCAATGGTCCCGAGGGAAATAGGGCTCCGGAGGTTGGTCTTATTTTAACACCTTCACGTTTCTGTGGTGTTCAGAAGGTTATTCAGACTCTCAAGCCGAATGCATCTATGAGTTATTATTTTAAACCGGATTACGCTAGCTGTTACTAGTATATCGACCTCCTGTGTCCACCTCATTGTTTTTAAGAGGATAGTCAACTTTTTCAAGTTTTTTTATGTGGTAAAACTCATCAAAAGAGTTCGGAAGTTGCTCACAGAGAATATCCATCATAAAGAAAGCATCAATATTATTATTAGATGTACAACTTTGATTCTGCCGTTTTGTAATACGTGCCTGTAGCGGTAAGTGGTAGTTGAAATATCTTGATCTAAGATGTCATACAATAAGCTTAGGTATTTGTAAACATAACGACATCGAAATATTAGTCGATTTGTCTCTGCATCATAATATTTTTCTCGATTAATAACGGCAGTTTACGAGCCGAATTCTCGTCATTTGCGAAAGGTTTTAATTGTATGCTTCAGTATGAAGAAATCATGAGGCTGAGGTTGATCGAATATTCTCAATGACCTATGGTGAGGCCACTTTTTGTGAAAGAACATGCCGAGAGTGGTTTCAACGCTTCAAAAACGTCGAAGAACAGCATGGGAAGAGAGAAGGTTTTCGGAGATGCCCAATTGGAGGCATTTCTTGATCGACAGAATCGCATGCGATAGTTTTTTTTTAGGATTTGGGGGTTTAATGGCTGATCGCTGTTGAAAGACAATGACCACCTTTCAACAATGTTCTGTGTTCCTTTAATAAAGTCATAGATAAGTTAGGTTAGATAAGTTTTAAGAGTTAGCCGTTAGCCATTATGAACATGTAATGTAAGAATTTGGTTGGGAATAAAAGAGAAGAAAGAAGTACTATTGAGTTTTAATCAACTCACAAACTGATCCACAAATCTCAACAATCGCGTATAGAAGACATTGCTCCACACGTGTCTGGCAATTTTATATCGGATATGACTGGCGAACGTCGTCATCGATGTGGCGGATACGTTGCTTTATCTGTCGCGTAGGCGTCGTGCTGCGTCCTACTACGATTGCAATACACGCGACGATTAAATAATTCGCCGTCGATCTCGTATGAACAATACACAAGAAACTTTCAAAAACGTGCGATCTCACGAATAAAGTTTTTTTGTACAACTGCCATTAAAAGTGACACTTTTAATGACAGAAACAATGTTAAAATTGATTGTTTACGTGGAAGCGTGTTAGAAATATTTCAAACATTAGTGTTGAAAATGTTTTTAGCACTACATTTTCTCATAATGAAATCAGATGAGAAAAATTCAGCAATTGCAAAATTTATTATCAATATTCAACAATCATTACTTATGAACATTGATGTTAATCGTAAAACCAGAACAATTACTAACATTGATGCCCTGTGACGTTAGGGAGCTTCGAAACACATTATAAGAATCCTCAGCACCATCAGTACTTGTAGAAACCGGAAGTACAATATTGGATGATGATGATACAAAATCTGTTGAGGGTGGGAGAATTTTTTCAGCAGTGACATTTCTATATGTAATGGAATGATCAACATAGCCCTCGGCTACCGTCGTAGACTTCCATCATTCTGTCGACGTAGTGTCTCCAATATCGTCGTCTAGATCTCGTGAATCACACTATGTCTTAAATTTTCAGATCTTCTCTTATAAGGTCGCTCCTTATTCGGTCTCTTGAGCTTACTCCTTTAATAGTTCTCAATGTTTTCATCTCTGCTGTCCTCATCATATTCTTTGTTTTTGTTGTGTCCGTTCGAGTTTCCACTGCATAATATGCAAGTATAGGTCTTACTACTGTTTTGTATATACGGAATTTACTATCGGAGTTAATGTATTTGTTTTTATTACAAAAAGGATAAAGTTCATTTAGTTACAGCACCAAGCTGACTACACGAACCCGAATCTTTCTTAATTCCAGGGCTCGTGTCTGGGCGATCATAGGGCAGGTCCAAAATTGCGATTACACCGACGGAAAAGTGCATTTTTCGAAAGGAACCAACGAAGATTAATGCGTTCCGAACTTATCAAGGCTGGACCACCACACGTCCGCCTTCTCAATAATCCCGATTCGGTTAATTGATTCTTATGCGTTCTAGATCGTTTCCGTCCTGCGCACCAGGTCCTATTTATAGAAACACAAAGGACGCTTTCATAACTAATTCATAAGGTCGGCCTTCTGGTGCAAGTAACGCGATACCCTTGTGCCTTTTGGGGTCCCGAGACTCGAAGATGGCGTTGCTTCGTTAGAGGCGGGGACATGTGGTTCTTTTCGCAAAGACGTCAACGTCAACATGTTGCCTCAAGTCCGAAGAGTGATGGGAACATTCCTATATTTGCTTAGATCGTTCATTTTTTTATTTATTCAGAAATACTTTCAACAGGCCGAGGCCCAGTTACAAGTGTATACAATAATACTAAAAAAATTCAAAACGAGGAATAAGAAAACATGCAATTTAAGATATGAAAGAAAAAAATTTTAATGAATATATGTCGCACCCTCGCTTCAAAAGTGACACAACTCAAAATTTACTTTTTCCGGTTTATGCTATGAACTAGATCAGAAAACGAGCCTAGATTATCATGGAAAATTGTTACCCACTAATGCGGGTCCTCCATATATCATATCAGCACCCCAGAGGTAAAGTGTGTTAAGTCACAATATCAAATTTAGACAAAACAGCGATTTTTCAGTTCCATTATTGTTTCAAAGAATGTTTACTGCCATTATTTGGTGATTTGATATACCCAGGGAGTCAAAAATGTGTTCCACTAGCTAGAATTTACTAATGTGAATCCAATATTGTAGATAGTTCATGTCTGAAAAAATGTGACTCAACACACTTTACCTCTGAGGTGCTGATATAGATACCTACATATTAAAATGGGTGTCTATTTCATGTTTCCAATTAATTAGAAAATATTTAGCATTTGAATATTTTCGACTTTCGATTTTGAGTTGTGTCACTTTTGTAGCGAGGGTGCGATGTGTTCCTTAGTTCCTTTGCCATTGAATACTTGATTCAAATCTCCGTGGTTTGATCTCTGTTCAGAACAACTGTCAATTATTAGAATTCGAAGTCATTATTGCCGGCAATATGGAAATGTTCGAAAACTACGAGAAATATGATATGTTGAAATGTTCTATTTTAGCGGCAATAATGACTTCGAATTGACAGTTGTTCTGAACAGAGATCGAACGACGGAGAATTGAATCAAGTATTCAATGGCAAAATAATAATTACACCATGCGTAGAGACATATTATTCTGTGATTCAGCCTATTTAACACTCAATTACTCATATTTCACATAAAAACTATGTTTTTCATGATATCTGAATGAATCTGAGCGCGATGTGCGATGTATGATTTATTTCTGAAACGGGAAAAAAAAGGGATTTTTTCTAAGCTATTTCAAACTATTGTTTCCATAAGAAAAAACAAAACTTCAGGTTATAGGTCAACAAGGAAACCTCTTTTGAAAAAAAAAAGTGCGTTACTGGATTGCTATGGAAAAAGTGCCTACATAATATTTTCATTTCAATATACTAGCACAAAAAAGGAAATAATGGTCAAATTTCAATTTTGTCCTATAACCCGAAAGCAAACAAAAAATAGAGGAATGCAGTTGATGGAAATCTTCAGTTTCTCTAAAAAAAGACCACCGTAACGTCTCATTTACATTTTAAAAAGTTGTAGGTAGTTCAAGTATCACCAATTTTGCCTAGAGGGTGGGCAAAATTGCTTGATTTTGGATGTTTCTGGTACTTCTAGAATAGATAGGCGGAAACGTTGAAAAGAGTCCTGGGCTCAATTTCCGTGAAAACACCAGTAGTGAAAATCGTTTCACGATATCTTCATTTGTTTTGAAGATATAACAAAATTCTGATATTTTTTCGATTTAGAAGATGTGCCATAACTTTTTCATTTTCGAAAATATCTAAAAAAAAAACTTTCAATGGTCACTTTTTCACTGGGAATAAGATCAAGTTGCTCGGTGTGGTTTTTGACAGTTCTCTCTCCTGGAACCCGTATATAGATGAGATGTCGGGGAAGTTATCAACGGCTATTTTTACGATACGAAGAATGAGGGTCATATCTTCTCCGGACGTCTGCAGACTAACATACTACGCTAATTTCCATTCCTTAGCAACCTACAGTATTTTACTGTGGGGATATAGCTCTGCAGCGAAGAGAGTATTCCTCAAACAGAAAGAGGCAATAAGAGCATTATGTGGGGTCTCGAGAACAACGAGCTGCAGGGACCTTTTCAGAAAAGAGAGAATACTCACTCTACCCTCTGTGTATATACTGAACAGCCTGTTATATACACTCGAGAATGGCATGAAATTTTCTGCTCTGGGGGACTTCCATCGGTATGATACAAGAAAACGAAATGACCTGCTTATTCCACATCATCGTATCAAGAGAACTCAGGTAGTGACAAACCATATGTGCATCAAATTGTTCAACAAGATACCGGACAATCTAAGAATATTACCCAAAAATCAATTTGTGAAAGTAATGAAAGGGATTCTCATTGAGAAGAGCTTCTATTCTGTTGATGAGTTTATGGCATTTCAATTTTGAAAGTTTTTTAATGTGTTCTCATTGTTATTGTCATTTCCTCTTATATATATATATATTTTTATATTTATTTTTGACTTACCATGTAATATATTTTTTGATGGTTAAATAAAGAACTGAACTGAACTGAACATTATTTTGAATTTTTTTAATCTTCAATTTTTTTTTAATAAGATGACAAAAATTGCGTTCGAATTCATAATGAAAAATGGTTTTTATCCACGAGAAAAAAAATTCAATATAGTTTCTCAATTCCGGTGAAAAAGCGCTTCTAGAAAGTTTTAATCGTTTTCAGATATTTTCGTAAATAAAAACGTTATGGCACATTTTCGAAATCGACAATTTTTCAAAATTAAAAAAAAATTAAGATATCGTGATACGATTTTGATTTATGGTGTTTTCACGAAAATCGGGTCGAAAGGTGTCCTACCTTTCGAAGTTTTTACCTATCTAGTTCAGAAGTATCTGAAACAGTCAAAATCAAGCGATTTGGGATACCCTGTACATGTCGCAGGAATTTGAGTTTTAGAAGCTGATGGTTGATGGTAATCTGAATTTCTTCGAAGCGTGTTCAATGGGATTCATATCTGGCGATCAAAGAGGGCAGGCTCAATAGCAGATTGAATCGAAGAAATAATATTCGCACATTCATGGCACCAACAATTCCATACGTTCATCGAGCAAACACTCCGTATAAAAAACACGATCAGATTTTCGTGGTCGGCGCGTGAACCTCCACAAAAACACAATGGGTGTGAACATTCCGCAAATCATACCTTTCGGAAGATTGTATACCAACAGGCGTCATCTTCAACAACAGCAATTAACATACCTTCCCGTTGGACATCCGCATAGCGATCGAGCATTTCGACGCCGAACCGAGATCGAGATGTGAACAATGGTCAATCACGGATATTCAATTCTTCATCCTGATGAAGATCGGTATCTGATCGTGATCGGTCTGACGAAACGTCGGGAACGAACAGACGCGGTTTCTTATTGTTCTACCGCACACAATCGGCCAAATTGGAGTGAATAACGAGTTGCGAAACGTATTCTATAGAACTAATAATGTACTACAACGTAATAAAGGCATTGTGAAATTTTAAGACGACAGCTTTATGAAATAAGCACCCCAAAATGAGAATTTTGTACCCAAAAATCATGGTCTTTAGTCCACTGCAACGTTGCTGTACTTTTTGTCCATTTATTCAGGCATTGTTTGAAAATGAAAAAGTCATTTCTGTGAAGATCCTGAGCAAGATTAAAAAATTTCGTCAAAAGTGTTTCAAATGACTCACTTTGTACATGGTGGGCATATTTCGATGTTTTAGCATTACAACTTTTGAACCAGAGGGAATAGACAAAATCTGATACCCCATTCTCGATCACTTTTTCGGAGAAACTGACAAGAGTAGTATTCATTTTTGGCTACCTTCTTTTGTTTTCGAGTTATAAGCGAAAATTGGAAAAATGGTGATATCGGAAAAAAATTATATCTCCGCCAATACTGATGATAGAACTCTGAAATCGAAACATTATACAATAACTTTTCTACGTAGAATACAGTGGCATGCTCGCCTTTTTTGCAGCATTTTTAATTGCGACGCTATGACCCAAAGTTATGTTTTTTGAAGAAGAACACTAGATATCTTTGCCCTTTTCTGAAAGCTTAATTTTTTCTAATTTCAAAAATATATAACATCGTAGAGTTCGTATCAATAAATCAATATGAGTATAGAAATTGGTCAAGCGCCTATACCATCTGAGTCTCAATACTTTCTATGGTTCCAATTGTCGATAAGCACGAAAAATTTAGTATCGTATAATTACCACAATTTCCTTCTAGTAGTCTTTTCATTTCTATGCTCTTGTTATAGGAAGCTACATTTTTTGTGCTCATCAACAGTTGAAACCATAGAAAGTATTGAGACTCACATGAAAATAGGTTTTTGACCAATTTCTATACTCATATTGATCCAAACTTTACGATGTTATATATTTTTGAAATCAGAAAAAATTAAGCTTTCAGTAAATGTCACAGAAATATAGTGTTTCCATTTAAAAAAAACATAACTTTGGATCATAGCTTCATAATTGAAAACGATGCAGAAAAGACGAGCATGCCACTGGATTCTACGTAAAAAAGTGCCTGTAGAATGTTTTAATTTCAGACCTCTATCATCAGTATTAGCGAAGATATAAATTTTTTTCGATATCGCCTTTTTTCCAATTTTCGCTTATAACTCGAAAACAAAAGAAGGTAGCTAAAAATGAATACTACTTTTGTCAGTTTCTCCGAAAAAGAGATCGAGAATGGGGTATCAGATTTCATCTCCTCTGGTTCAAAAGTTGTAGTGCTAAAACATCGAAATATGCCCACCCTGTACACCTCAGTCTAAAAATGTTTTCATTCCTCCATATGAATCAATCATAAATAATTTGGAAGTCGTAATTTTCAATATCTCCTGAACGGTAACTTGACCACCATGAAAAAAGTTTCGTAAACATGAAACAAGTTTATGTTTGTCTACTTTGAAACTAAAATTACTAATAAAAATACAAGTGCTGCATATTCTTCCAATTGTTCAAAATTCTACGAACGAGTGTTCATTTCAAAGCCGAAGAATCTAGGTGTTAAGTTTTCGTTCGACCACACTGGTGATTGACAGGATGGCCCATTAGGCCATCCTCAGAATATCTAGAGAAGGCACAGGTAATGGGAGAATTAGGTGTCAGAGAGTGTGGAGCTCTTTGAGTAACTACATCTCATATGCGAACCTTCCTAGTGATGTAAGGGTCAAGAAAGTAAGTACTGAGAAACACTTCAGTACGATGCTATGCAAAAAAGAGAGTAATAGGAGCTGGAATACACCGACCAAAATTTCAAAGAAAATACTGTTAAGTAGTGTACAGATGGTTCAAAACAAACACGGGAGCTGGCGATGGGGTTCACGGGGCTAAAGCCAAGTGTGCACTATCGTTAGGCTCCTGTGTGAGTGTTCTTCAAGCAGAAATATTAGCAATCGAAAGATGTCTAGATATTCATCTAGAGAGAAACTATCAGAATTGCGTCATAGCTATTCTCTCAGATAGTCAAGCTGCTATTAAAGCACTGAACTCCTATGTCATCGACTCAAAGTCAACATTGGAATGCCGAAGCAAACTCAATGAGGTAGGCAAGAAAAAGAAGGTCCCTTTAATCTGGGTTCCTGGTCTTTCGGGAATCACAGGTAACGAAGAGGCCAAGAAACTTGCCAGAGAGGGTGCTCGGAAATCACTCACTAGCCCAGAACCTTTCTGTGGTATAGGAAAATGTACCTATGGAAAAGAGTTTCTGGAAAAGGAGAAAACTGAAAGAGAAACACTCTGGCAGAATCTCCCAGGGTTGGATCACTCCAAAAAGTTCCTTCGAAATTTTGAAAATGCAAGATCCAAAAGATATTTGGATCTCAGTAAGAACCAACTACACCTCCGCACTGGCTTTCTTACATGGCATTGTCGCCTCAGAAAGCACTTGCTGAGAATGGGCGTATCGGACACTGACGAGTGCAGATTCTGTGGGGAGGAGGAAGAAACTCCTATTCACCTAGTCATAGAATGCTTTGGCATTGTAAGCCAAAGGAAACAATGCTTTGGTCCAGAGACTTGTAGGAGTGAGGAATTAGCCTTACTGAAGCCCTCTGAGATATTGGATTTCATAAGATCTCTGGGACTGGAAGGCGAGCTGTAAAGCTTTGTCAGGGGGCACAATAGACCATCAGGTCGCAGTGGACTGTAACCCCTATTAAACTATCAACTCTCATATCCTTGTCCAGAGCTGAAGGAGCTCCTTTATGTGAAAAATAACCATCATTTTTCCTCGGAAGTTATTCAAAGAAAAAGTTACAATCCATTCACGAATTTTTTCGAAATTATCTAGAGAAAAATTCATTCTTCATAAACAATGCTGATGTTTTGCCTTATTTTTGCAGCGTGTAATTTTTCAAGGAAGGTGTTTCATAATACCTTCAATTTTAGATACGGAGTTTCCCTGTATATGCAACATGCCATCGCCAGAACTAGTCCACAACATGGATAACCCCAGACTGAACTCACATCGAGACACCAAGTTAAATATGTTCCGTCTAAACAATCGCTGAGTCAAGCGATCGAAGATAGCTGGTATATTTTCCCAGACACATATTATTAGTCATCCAAACAATATGATTCTTAGAAATTACTCAGGCTCATCGGGACTCCTTTTAATGCAATTTATCAGAACATGAACAGTGGCAATTCCATCCGGTTCGCTTTAGGCAACACCGACGAAATCATTCTAATTTCGTGATTTTACGAGATTCTCCAAGCCGGCTGGATTACGCAAGTCGGATGCCAATCTGTTGCGATACAGATCGAATCGGGAATGTTGAGGCTTCACGAAATTTACGGAAACGAGAGAAAGCGTTACGTTTTTAACAGAGTCAAGGAGCAAATAACATTGGCCGAGCGTTCTTTGAAGGTTTACGTAAGGCGGCAACGTAAGATCCAGATCTTTTTATCGAAAATTTACATAAATAGTGATTAATGTAGCGAAAAGATAAAAATTATATTTACTTCATGTAAACTTTCTAAATTGTAGCACGATTTTTATACAATTAACTATAAATAAGAAATGTCTCGAATAATATCGGACCCAGGAACTACCCTTGAAGAACCTCTTCTTGAAGAGTCCTTGTTGCTAATATTCATTCTGTTCTCCAAGTGAGATTGCATGAATTTTCTTGATTCATATGGATAGAACCGACAAAGAAATTTGGCAATCTGAATGGAATGTATGCAATTTTTTCAATAAAGATCCTATTACTGATCCTTCCACTAGAGTTCCTGGTTTTGACCTTCCAAGAAGAATATGGTCTATTTTAAATGGTAATAGAACAGGCCATGGATGATGGAACAGCATGCTCTTTCGATGGAATTCGGTTGAGAGCCCTAGTTGTGAGTATGTGGAAAATGAGGTGACTATAGAACATCTCATAAATAGTTGTCCCATTTATAAATTTCAAGATGGTTTCGAGGTTACACATAAAGTATCAAATTCATTTCTGAAAAAAATAATCTCTTTTCATTTCAGAATGAGAATTGCGAGTCGTTTTGTGAAGAATCTGTTTATCAGAGTCCATAGACGGATAACATGAAGATGTTTTCTTAGATCACGCTGATGTCTTTCAAGATTTCCATGATTTTTAATATTTTTAATAATTTTTTTTTTCACTGGCGAGGCAAGGGTTTTTTTTAGCTGAGGTTTTACCCTTTTTTCATTTAATCATACTGCAGACCTGTATCGTTTTTCTGTGTTGCACCAACCTCAGCTAGGTACCCTTTTGTTTCAATATGTATTGTATTATTTAAGCTCTCTGAATCAAGACAATATAAATATATACAAGGTTATTCACAGATATGGGTCTATAGAATATTTTCAGGAAAGACACAAGATTCAGGATTGAAATTCTAAAGGTGAGCTTCAAATAAAAAGACGAATTCTCGTATACTTTTTTAAGGTTCTAGGACTTCCGGTTTTTCCGGAAGCGACATAGTATTTTCTATAGTTCAGTTCTTGAATTATCATCTGTAATGCGAGAGCAACAATTGGTTTGAAGTTCTCAATGAGAGTATTAGTGAAGTCAACGTGAAAAATTCTCAGGAATGCAGAAAAAAATAATTTGTAATAATTTTTAATGCTTCTGAAAGAATAATTAACAGAACATGTAACAATTTCTTTACTGAAAATACAAATTTCCCTACTATGACGAAATGAAATTCTCCAGAATCAAGACTTTGTTTTAAAAAATGAAAAAAACTCGTCCAACTATAAGAAAATATTTTCTTGATAACAGAGATTCAGAAAAATTTCACTTGACCGCTAATCATTTCCAGTAACAAAACACATTCGGGATGAGATTGAAAATTGAAGACAAAATCGTTTTTCCTGAATATTTAAAAAAATATTAATTTGGGGATCAGTCTTGCTTCTATTTTTTTTTGACGAAGATTTCGTCACTTTTAACTTTGACAAATAATTTGTGACCTCCTAAATTACATTCTGAAAATCACGGTATCGGAAACGAAGCATCAGCCTTTCTTCTCTAAGCTTCTCAAAAATGAGAATTTCCAATGGAAAAACCTCGAAGTTTTCTGTATTTCAACAGAGTTCAATTATGAGATTTTTTTTCTTATTTCCTCATTTAAAGAAAATTTTCTCGGGAAAATTCAAACTTTTGGAATGAAAAGGACTCAGAATTCAATGGAAAATCTATCTATACAATGAAAAATGGGTCTTCCCATTTGAAAAACGAAAGTTGATGTCACTTTCGAAAAACAGGAGTCCTAGAACCTTCAAAAAATATACGAAAAGTAGTTTTCTTACTTGAAGCTCACCTTTAGAATTTCAATCCTGAATGTGTCTTTCCTAAAAATATTCTATAGAGCCATATTCGTGAATAACCCTGCATATTCATATGGGCGTCCCAGTGTTTTCATTTTGTAAATCAGGTGTTTAATCACGTTGGAATCAAGATTCACCACTGGGGATTGAAGATTTTGATCCTCCTCATAGAATTCGAGACAGAAACTTAAGTTCGCATGAGCATGAACCAATCAATACAATATACACAATATTACACATACAATTCGAGGCCCCAAATATCACACCCGTCGCCTGATTATCCAGGGAAAGGTTGATGGCAAAAGATGGATAGGGCGCAAGAAGATGTCATGGTTGCGGAATATAAGAAATTGGACAGCTAAAAATAGAGAAAATTTAACCAAATTTTCATGGAGATAGCCCACGCATGAAGACAGACACGGCACCGAAAGAAGAACACACAAACTGTGAGAAAACAGAGATATAGTAAATCCAACGAGAAACGATAGCACCAGTAAACAACTAAATTTACGCCTGCAGGGTTATGAATATTTTCATTTCTCCGTCTTCTCCAAATCTGTATTACGACAATCAAGTGATTCATCTGAAATTCTCAGTTGCTTGTTTTGGCGTCGGTTGCCTTGTTGTTTCGGCGCTCTATCTCTTCTCGTTGGATAGACTATAGAACGTACAGAAATTAATAATGTTCCAAGGGTGTTGAATTCGGAAATCACTCACTGGCCCAGAATCTTTCTGTGGTATAGCAAAATGTACATATAAGAAGGAGTTTCTGGAGAAGGAGAAAACTGACAGAGAAACACTCTGGCAGAATCTCCCAAGGTAGATTCTGTGGGGAGGAGGAAGAAATTCCTTTTCACCTAGTCACAGAATGCTTGGGCATTGTAAGCTAAAGGAAACAATGCTTTGGTCAAGAGACCTGTAGGAGTGAGGAATTAGCCTCACTGAAGCCTTCCGAGATATTGGATTTCATAAGATCTCTGGGACTGGAAGGTGAGCTGTAAAGCTTTGTCAGGGGGCACAATAGACCATAAGGTCGCAGTGGACTGTAACTCCTTTTAAACTATAACTATTAAGTAAGGGTACTGTATGAAAGAGTGACGGGATCACGTCAAGAAAAATTACTCACCTCTTTTGGCACATGCTTCGTACTGAAGTAAACGTGAAAGGTAACTAATTCTCTGACTAGGGGATCGGTGCAATCCCTGAGGTAGGCGATCGAGTCCAGCGTGTTGCGGAAATCCGAACCAGGGGCGTGCAGCGCCAAGCTCACCGGTCCCTTCCAGTGCTCGAGCAACGGCACCACGTTGTCCATGAAGGAGTAATCGGCGTGCGTCGTGTACGTGATGGTCTCGTGGCACCTGAAGGACCTCTCCGCCGGCACGTAGTTGTACAACACCCAGTAGTCGCCCCGCTGCTGGGTCTTGGGCAACACCGGCCTGTCCAGGCAGCTGGTGATGTTCCTCACCTTGTCCAGGACTGAGCGGTACCTGCGCTCTTCCTCGGCGAGCTGGTCCTCGGTCTCGGCCTCGTCTACGACGGCTCGTTGCTGCTCCTTCAGGGAAAAACCGTCGGAGGAGGGCGCCAGGTCTTGGGATGGCTGCTGCTGTTGGGATTGGTCGCCGTTGGATGGTTGCTGTTGGTTGGAGGTGTCTGGGGGCTCCACGGCTCTGGCCTCCGGCTTGGGTAGGTCTTGGACGACGCGGTTATCGTCTACGGACTCGATGTTTCTGTCTACTGCTTGGACCGGGACTTCTTCTGGGACCACCTGGAAAAAAAGTGTGATAAGTCTTAGGGAACCTCCTACCCGGAAACTGGGTTGGATATATATGAGGATACTGAATCAACTAGACTCAAGCCTCTTGGCAAAACCCTCAGATGTGATGCCAATTATATACGATTTCGAAATGCCATTCGAAACGATCATTCGTGATCGTCTTAGTGCAATGAACATTGTGAATCGTATAGACAAGAAGTCATCCATATGGTAGACTGATGGAACGAAAACAGAAAGGGGTACAGGCATTCGGATATGTGGACCTAAATCAAGGATATCCAAGTCCCTCGGAAGTGAACCTTCTGTTTCACAGGTTGAGACACTAGCTGTTTATACCTGCGCTCAAGAGTCCTTCAAAGGAATCTCAAACGAGCGTATATATGAATATTACCACGGACAGTTAGGCCACTTTGAGATCACTGGAATCATACAGCCAGAAATCTCGGCTGACATATGAATGCCGTAATACCATAAAGCAACTGGCCAGAGGCAACAAAGTAACTCTACTATGGATACCAGGACATTGTGGTATTGAGGGAAACGAAACAGCCGACGAACTAGCGAAAAAGTCTTCAAGGCTGAAGCCTGTTGGACCTGAACCTTTCTGTTGGCTTGGAAAAGACCAATTCCAGAAAGCGGTCCAACAATGGGAAGCGGCAAACAAAATAACGCTTTGGAGAAATACTCCCAGACTTGCGCAGCCAAGAGATTTGTGGAATTCTCGCCGACCTACACCAGGAAGCTCATAAAGCTGCCACGAGCTGAGCTTCGAGTAATGGTGGGTCTGCTGACGGTACACTGTCGATATAAACATCATTTGCATCGCATGGGAAAGTCAGCAGATGGAACCTGCAGGCTTTGTGAATCAGTGAAAGAAACGGCTGAACACATGGTATGCAAATGTCCAGAGCTGGCGGAACTAAAAACCATTCAAATGGGGAAGTCGGTTCTGGATCCACATGAAATAACCGCCAAGGCTCCCAAGGATGTCGTTGGGTTCATCAATACCATTGATGGCCTCCTTGGGATTTAAATGAACGAGTTGGGTAAAGAACAAAAGATCCTTGCGGTCGAAGTTCCCGGAAGGCTGAACGAAGCCACAACGACCCCTGGTTATGATAATAATAATAATAATACAGGCCAAAATTCAAATTTGAGCGATTTCAACTTTCGTCATTATCTTCGTTTCTGTTTGAGCTAGGATGATGAGATGAAAACATTATACAGGCACTTTTTTCATAGCAATCCAGTAGCGTACTTTATTCTTTCCCAAGAGGTTTTCCTTGCTGAGCTATACTGCTATACCATGAAGTTGTGTTTTTTTTTTTGGGAAAAAAATACAAAATTATTCTTCGCTGAGGCCTACCTGTTGATGTTGTTCGGTCCTGTGCCCTTCGAAGATCATAACTGCGAAGTAGACGCAGCAAGCGACCAGCAGCACCTTGAGGAAGAAGGTCTTCTTACTGGCGTACATCTTGAGACTGGTACGGCGGAGGCTTCAAACGACGGTACGGCGTCGAGACGTCGGTCAGCGAGGAGAGGGAGGCATGTCTAAAACCGCAGACATGAGATAATCACACAACGATAACTCCAACCGCAGATCTGCTTGAGGAACCTGAAAGAAAAGCAATATTCAACGAGGATATCAACTGTCGAATTGACAGATTCAAACTGACGTTCAGAGATTATAGAGTATAAAGATGGGAAACGAAGCGACTACAGTGATGTGAGCGACATCTGTAGTTTCAAAAGTAAACGGGTTATGGTTAAAATATTTAATTAGGGTCCATTTGGCAAGATTATATAGAGATTATTAGTAGGCTGTTGTCTATTTTGAAAGAAATACTTGAATAAATATTTTTGCTGAATGATTGTATTTTCTCGTAAACGCGTATTTTCCACTGAAATAACTCTAAATCTACAAGAGTAGCACCTAGCTCACTCTATAATCTTTGTTTATGTGTTTTTCTATTATAAATTTTGTGTTAAAAACTGGCCGACATTTTAAATGCATGGTGATTAATTGCACAAATAATAGAAGGAATAATACTGAATATGCATTCTTTTCATTACCAAAGAGAATGGAAATGTAAGTTGTGAAACTCGTATCATGTTACTGTCTTGTTCATTGCTTTTTATTTTCAGTGCTGCCGAATGGATAGAGTTTTCGGGGCAAAAATATATTGTTCTGGATAATGTATAAAGAACTCTTGCTGGGCTGACATGCAGGTCTTGTTGTACGCCTCTGATATTTTTCTTTTATTGTTGTTCAAACATTCTGTAATTAATATACAGTGGACTCTCGTTAAGTCGAACTCCTAGGGACCAAAAGAACTGTTCGACTTATCTATTGTTTGGCACACCAAACATTCGAGTTATTGAAATGAGACTTTACTTCATTGAGAGAAAAACTCAGGTAAACAAGAAATCATCATCAATGAGAAACGAGTGGACACATGTCCTTAGAGGTCGAAAAATCGTATGATATTAATCACGTGTGGTGATTTGTTTGCGAACCGAATCTTCTTCGGTCTCATTCATTGGATCTAAAAGTTCTACTCACAGAGGCAATGGTGGTTAGAAGAACGACTTATAGAGGTGGAGGTTCTCTTGACGACCCTTCTAGCAGTTCGACTCATCTACTAGACCCTCTAGACTCATTGAGGTGAAAATGCACTGGGTAAGATATGTATGACTCGGGTCCAGAGCAGCTGTTCGACTTATCGAGAGTTCACTGAATGAATAAGTTCTCGAAATTGTTATAATAATTCTTCAATATGTGAACAAATTTCCGAAATGTTCTCAATTTCATAATTATTGTATTGTATTTGATTTTACACAATCATTCCAAATAAAAATATGAGGAAACCAGAAGCGTATTTCATTTGATTCAAAACAATGTGTAGAGGGAAAATATCATCCTGATCAAAAAGCGAAGCCCTGCTTTTGTTTTGTCGATCAGGATGTTTCTTTGAAAACTCGACAAAGAATACTCGATTTAATGGAAATTTATGAGAAGTATATTTCGAATTTCGCGCCTGTCAAAATAGTTTTCTGTACTGGATAATGTTTTCCGCGCCCTCTAGGTGTCAAAAGTAAGAAACTAGCCAAAAATCGTAGTCTGATTTTAGTGCCACAGACATAAGGGCGTTTCCTATATTTCTAACTCTATAATATTTGCTGACGTTGACAGCCTATTTTTTCGGTTTGCTTAAATATCCCGAGAACGAAATGAATTTGAGAAAAAATTTCAACGGCACAACAACGGAACAATCCACCACAACCACAAAAAATATCGAAACTCCTAAAGTGCTGGACCAAGTACACAAACATATAAATATGTCTATCATTTTGACAATTCTCGGAATATGTCGTAATTTTTGTCCTGAAAAATATTCTGTTTTCTTGTGTTAAAAGATGTTTGGTTTATCTATGGGAGATGATTTCCGTTCATTAGGGTCCCGTAGCGGTCTTCAAACATCTGAAGTTCCGAAAAATCATCACTAGGATGGTCGTACCTGGTTCGAAAGAACCCTCACGATCAGAGAGCAAGGATGAAAATTTAAATTTGAATATTGGAGGATTGAAGGACAAGAGTGATTACGTTCCGAAATTAGCCACTGAACATGGTGTGGAGATCTTCTAAGAAACCCACATGACAACAGAGGAACTTCTTCGTGAAGGAGGCAATTGAAAGTAATGTACTCATTGATTTTTCACTTAGTCCAAATTACGGTTTAGCTTGTTGTGTTATAAGTTTTCTCATGTTTAGCAATTCAAAAAGGGGAAATTGATTGGGTTTTTTCAATTCTTCCAAACATTGTGACATTTGATATTTTCAGTAAATTTTTTTGTAACACGGGTGAGGTCAGGGTTTTTTTTTTCTCTGGGGTTTTTCCCTTTCCTCATTTAATCATACTACAGACCTGTATGGTTTTCCTGTGTTGCACTAACCCCAGCTAGGTACTTTTTTGTTTCAATATGTATTGTATTATTTTAGCTTTCTCAATCAAAAGAATAAATAAATAAATAACTGAAATCTTTGGCACTCCCGAGACAAAGATGGTCCTTCGACTTATTCTTGTGATAACATTTTCGCAGGGCGAAAAACTCGAGTCCGCTGACTTCGGACGATGCCACGAGAGCAGGAAGGCAGCAACAGGCTACCTCATGTTAAGGCCCGTTCGCATTGCTTTTTTCCGGGAAGGAATGCGGCGAGCATTAATCTTTTACGATTGAGTTGAGGCTTGAACTTCACCCGAGGAAGCCATAGGAGTTAACACGATGAGATTACCGGTCACGTCTGTTGTCCTGGCTACAGGCTGTTCATTCACAAGAAAGAACGTAGGGGAGAGTTGGGTAAAACGGAATTGCTAACGTTATCTTAACCCATAACATCCTAACCAAGCTATTGATACTTGTCAGAATGACAATTCTCGGAATATTTCGTAGTTTTTGGTCCTGAAAAATATTCTGTTTTCTTGTGTTATAACATGTTTGGTTTATCTATGGGAGATGATTGCCTTTCATTGGGGTCCCGCAGCGGTCTTCGAACATCTGAAGTGCCGAAAAATCATCACCTGGAAGGTCGTATCCGGTTTGAAAAACCCTCACGACCAAAGAGCAAGAATTTGTGGATTTTGAATTTGAATATCGAAGGAATTTCGAAAGACAAGTGTGATTACGTCTCTAAATTAGCTGATGAACATGGTATCGGAGTGATTCTTCTGCAAGAAACCCACACGGCAACAGAAAAAAAATCCTCGTGAGAGGGGACAGTTGGAAGGTTATGTATTGATTGATTTTTCATAAGTTTAGCTTGTTATGTTGAAAAATTATCAGTTCGTGAATTTCAACAGATTCGGAAAGGGGAAATTGATGGAGCTTTTTCATTTCTTTCAAATTTTGTGACATTTCTGTCATGAATATTTATAAACCTCCGAACATTATTTGGCCAAGAAATCTGAATGTTGATGTTTTTTAAAGTACCAAATGCATTTCTAAAATGCATTTGATTTATTCTGAATAATCGGTTTCTTTTCTGCTTTTGTCTTTTTTCATTTCAGATTAAGAATTGCGAGTCGTTTTGGGAAGAATCTGTGTATCCGAGCCCATCGACGGATAACATGAAGATGATCACACTGATGTCTTTCAAGATTTTCGTGATATTTAATATTTTTTGTTATTTTTTTTATGGGGAGACAGGTTTTTTCGGCTGAGGTTTTTTCCCTTGGCTGTATAGTATCGTATGATACTAGTGATGATAGTATCGTATGATTCTATAGTATCATACGAAGAATGTTATCTTCAGAGGATTCTTGGTCTGAGGTTGTAACTCGACCGCTGAATTTCCGAAAGCGATGTTGGTCCAACTTACACCGTAATCATTGGCGGGAGATGGTAGTGGGTTTACGTGCGCGATGTTGATTGGTCCATCGCTCCCACTTCGTATTGGCTTGATTTTGGTCTTTTCCAACACCGGCAACCATGCGCTTTGTACCAAAAGAGTTTCTTCCCTTCTGTTCATATTGTTCTTATGTTTATATATCTCAATGGCTTCCATGTTCATTCTAGGATAGAAACTTTTGATGTTCGAAATAGCTTCTACCTTTGAGAAAACGATATTGTATCCATCTGTCAGAGCATGTTCCTCTAGTGCGGATTTTTTTGTCTGATTGAGTCGACAGCATCGTTCATTTGGCTACCAAAGACAAAGTCGACCTTTCCAATCTTAAAGGATCAATCTAAAAACAAGAGAATTAGTGTACATCCAGTGTGACTTTTCTGACTTCTACAGCCCTTCGAATTTGACCAAATTTTCCACAAAAATTGATTTTTTTCCAAAAATACACTCAAGAAAAAATAATCGTATATTCGTTATCTACGGATCCGAATTAGTAAAGAATATGGATATGGCTCGAAAAAAATTTGTCATCAAAGAGACGAAGCGAGCAATGTGGCTTTCTTAGATTCTTGCAGCAAAGAAGACCTTGAGTGGGAATTGTTTGATGTATCTGGTGTTTTACGCACAACAATCTTGAGAATCTGAATTCTATCGTTTAAAGATAAGATTGGACAGGAACCGAATGAGGATGATACAGACTCCAGTTCTGTGAAGTAGTCAGTGGAGAGACAAAAAGAAAGAGAGAGAGAGAGAGCTTCAAGCAGCAAAAACATCGAACAAACGAAGATTCAGAGTAAAAACTCAAAAAAGTTCGAGAAAAACCAGGAATACCTCATGGGTGTATCAAATCTTACAATTGGACAGTTAATGACATTAGGGCAAAATAAGGATGGTCCCGTTTATAGAAACAATGAAAAAGATGAATAAACCTGTTTGAATCTCATCTCGCGAATAGATGAACTTTGTAAAATTTTCCACAAAAATGATTTTCTTGCAAAAATACTCACACTAAAGAAAAAATAATTGCATACCAGTTCGAATTAGTAGAAAAATATTGATATGGCTCTAAAAAAAATTTTTGTCAAAGAGACGAAGCAAGGAAGGTGGCTGTCTTAGGTCATGTAGCAAAGGATCCGACCTTGAATGTACAGGGTGATTCACTTATCTTGATAACCCCGATTATCTCGAAAACCTTTAAACATTTTTGCATTCTGTCAAAGGCGTTCCGAACAAGACAATGTCGACTTGAGATGCGCATAAAAATCTGCGGAATAAATAAATACGACAGGCGTCGCGGCGCTATCAAAAATTTTGTCTACAGGAACTTACCTTTTTATCATGACATTCGGAAGAAAATTTCATCCAGAATTTTTTTTCCAATACAATTTTCCTCCAATTCTAACCGTCAGCGAACTGCAGCTTGTTTTATGTTAATTCTATTCCATTTATTTTTTTCTGTATTGTGGTAGTATGCCTTTATTTGGAGACATAGATATGATTTTGTGCCTTAAATTTAAGAAGGCTAGTCAATGTGCCTCTTGAAATAAGATGAAAAATGTGGGTACAACAAGATGGGTCCATTTATTTTCGAATTATTGATATCAATATCTCATCACAATGCCAGCGTTGTGACATGGAGCCCCATCTTGCTTTATCCACATATTTGATCTTATTTGAAGAGGAAGATTGTTTAGAAAATTAGCCTTCTTGAATTCAAGGCAAAGAATCATATCTATGTCTCGAAATAGTGGCATACTACCAAAATACAGAAAAAAATAAATGGAATAAAATTAACATTAAACACGCTGCAGATCGCTGATGGTTAGAAATTGATGAAAATTGTATTCGAAACAAAAAATTCTGAATGAAATTATCTTTCGAATGACATGATAAAAAAGGTATGTCCCTGGAGACAAAATTTTTTATAGCGCCGCGATGTCTTCATTTTAGATTTTTATGCGTATCTCAAGTCGACATTGTCTTGTTCAAAACGCCTCTGACAGAATGAAAAAATATTCGCTTGTTTTCGAGAAAATTGGAGTTACCAAGATAAGTGAATCATCCTGTATCTGGTGTTTTACGCACAACATGAGAATCCTGAAACAACCTGAATTCTATCCTTTAAAGAAAAGATTGGACAGGAACCGAATGAGGATGATTCCGATCGCCTACTCCAGTTCTGTGAAGGGGTCAGTGGAGAAAGACAGAGAGAGCTTTAAGCAGCAAAAACAACGAACAAACGAAGATTCAGAGCAAAAACCCAAAAAAGTTCGAGGAAAACCAAGAATTCTTCATGGGTGTATTAAAGGCAATCATCTTACGATTGGATAGTTAATGACATTAGGGCAAAATAAGGATGCTCTCGTTCATAGAACAATGAAAAAGATGAATAAACCTGTTCAAATCTCATCTCTCCAATAGATGAACCAGAAGATCTAATCTTCCCATCGGTCAACCACATGCACAACCAGTTCCGGACGGAACAAAATCACATTCCGTTGAATCGGTGTCGAAATCGTAATAGCAGTGCCGTCGCGAAGCGGGGGGCACGGGAGAAGCACGTGCCCCAAGTCGACGGCAATCCATTCTTTGATTCTGTGTGGTCTTGCGGTCGAAGCATGAACCAACGTCATAACATGAATAATTGGTCTGTTCCTTTCGTCGACTTTTTGTCGTCACGATCGTGCAGTCGAAGTTCCTAGAAAAGTACCAGGACGGGATTCTGTATCTTTGAGAGATCAATCTATGAGTTGAAACATCGGCATTCGTTCAGTATGATTTTTCTAGCTCTCACAACACTTTTAACTTAACAAAATTTCCGAGGATTTTCCAAAATACTAAGGATAGAGGAAAACTAATTGAATATTTGGAATCTTAGTGCTGAATTAGACGAATAATGCCCACTTGCACCGTTTTCTGGTTAAGACACCCTTATCTAAGGCGCCCTTAAATTTTGAGTCATGCTTTTCCCCGCTTTAACGGATCAGATCTTGCACCGCATATCTAATAGAAACGACTTTGTTAAGCACGCGTTAAGCAATGCCAAATCTGGCAACACTGTATAAATCAGTGAATTTGTTTATTTTGACATAGAAATGCGACATGACCATATGGTTTTGTGTGGGCACTGAGCACAGCGGAGTAAGAAAAACACGCGAATCTATAGACGAGCAAGATAATTTGTCTATACATTTTCCTTTTCAGTATTCTAATTCACAGAACGACATATACTTTGGGCCGCTGACGAACTGGCATAGTACGACTAATTTTTTTTATTCGAAGCAAATGATTTGATTTGATTTCAACAATTCTTTATTCGTAACTTGAATGACATAATTCTGCACCTGTGGAATATCATCGAGGTTATATTTTTCATATTCACAAGAGTAAGTAGCACCTGCAGAATTAATAATTACATGGGTACAATCAATTGCTCCAATAACACGAGAAAATCCAGCAATTTGGTGAAATTGGGTTATTGTGGAACGTAATTCTGCTTCTGTCTGAGGCATTTTTATGAATACTGAAACTCGAACAACTATTCTTGATACTGTAGATTCGTGGATTTTCATCAAATCGGCTGCAGCCAATAAACGTCCTGCTGATGGGTAGAGTCGGAAGCACGTAAGGAGTTGACTCATCGGTGATACACTCTGCTTCTTACAATCATAAAGGCTAAAACTCCCTCCTTTGAGGTTTGACATCATCATACATAAGATATAATAAGATATGTATATCATTTGGCAATTCTGAATCATCCTAAATACATAAATCTCATCAGTTGTAGGGTAGTTTTTTTGGTCAAACGAAATAGCCGAAAAAATGCGAATTCGTCCATATCATGGTAGCAATCGGCCCTATTAAATTCTAGACTTCTAGGAAAGCCATAGTCAATGATATCTGATATGTCGAAATCATCCTCATATAGATCATCAATTTCATTTAATAAAAAGTGGGCAAGTGGGCATCAATGACCCAGGTCGATATATTTGAAAAAAATATGTTTCTTCGGATTTTAAAGTGCTGTAGCACCATCAAAATCACATTCGACGAATCATGATATTTTTTTCCTGAAAGATTGATCCTTTAAGAATGAGAAGGTCAAGTTCTCATTTATCTATCGAGAACAGTTAAGATTTTGTGGTTTTTCCAAGAAAAGTCCTAAATTGACGTATCCGAATGATTTGCCAAATTTTCATTCTAAAAAGGCGTTGAGTTTTCGTCGGACCACCCTGTATGAATCAAGTTAGTCATTATCACTATTATTTCAAAAGTGCATTCAATTCAATTCGAAACATTCTTCCTATTCCCCGTCGGAACCGAGTCAGGATGGATCGAAGGCCACTGCAATACGATTAGTATCTCTGGAAGCCCCGATAGAGGGTCTGCTAATTGCACCAGACAACGTCGGAGTTGAACGCTTGGTAAGAACCATAGAGATAGTATAGAAGGAGACGCTGTTGCATTCAACGATTTCCACATAAAACGGGTCCACTGGGCGGGGCAAAGTGTCGTACCAATGTGGCGGTTTCGGCCACAGAACCACAAATTGGACAGGGTCGGAGTAAATAAATTTTAGGCTAATTTATGGATGAAGCAGAATAAACATCATGATTTTTAACATTCATAAAATAAAAATGAATTTCAACAGTTTATATACTAAAACAATACTTATCTTATTTTGAGAACATTTTTAATGGAGATTAAATTCTTCTGAGTTTTTCTAATGTTAAGGGAAATTTTGTCTTCTTCAATAAGCCAGAACAACTAGTGATATTCAATAACATCTTTGGAAGTTGTACTCGTTAACGTTCCTTCAAATATTGAGCTACTTCTTCCATCATGACTCAGTTTGTATAGGTGGAAGATCAACAATTTTTTCCTTATATTAATAACAGCTAGCTTTTTTATTATAGAATACCTACCCTTTCTTTGGTTTCAAGGATATATACACGAGTAGATATTACTTTCTCGTATGGTAGGTTCTCGTATAATAATAGGCAAAGTACAGATTTTGTATGAGGTGAAAAATTTATTTGAAATATGAATAATGAATATAAAAAATTATATAATATACACATACATATATATTAAAATATGTACACCTAGTTAAAAAAATTATATTTCCAATTCATATGATGACAGGAAACTTTTACATCAAATCTTAGAAATATTTGAATGTTCCAAACATTCTCTCATATTCAATAACTAAGTTCTCCTTTCACAAACAAAAATTTTAGCCAATTAACAATTTTACTGTCCCTTAAACAGTACAGTTTTGTTATTTTGGTGCCTAATACTAGTTGATTTGTCAACTTTATACTTGAAGAGAGAAATCATTCTTATATTGTAATATTTCTTTATTATGCTTCTGATCAATAATAATCGATGATTATGCAAAAAACTGATGAAAATTGTGATCAATTAAAAATGAGAAGATGTTTGATGAAACAAATTCATTAAATATCCTATTATTAATAGTTGCAATTGAAACACAGTTTTGACCAGCTATAATGATTTCTCGCTCCATGATTTTTTCGGTCTTTGAGCAAATTTTGATGACATCCTCTGAAGGGTATTGAAGACCCTTTTTATTCTTCAAATCTCTAAATGAATATAAAAAGGAATTTCTAGTATCAGACATCAAATCTACTTAAACCGACCCTGTACATTGTTGATATTAACCTATGAAATGTAATTCCTGATGATTTCTTCTTATCCACGCCATCCCGGGTACAGCAACTTCGCACAGCACAAGAAACCATTTTGTTCAATTAGTTCTACAAAGATTGTCCTTCAAATATAAATAATTTTCACAAAACTTCACGAAACATCAGGGTTAACGACCGCTTGACAAATGTGTCGTACCAATGTGGCGGACCTGGTCCCGTTTTAGTTACGAAATCGCTCCTCCTCTTATACTATCTCTATGGTAAGAACCGACTGACGAGGCGTAAATGCCGTTTCCGCCCACCTTCAAGCTTTTTTTTTACGGGAACGCGTTCCTAGAACTGCGGCAAAACGCGCCTGAAAGGATGAGCACGTTTCGTACGTATTCGTAGACGTCTTAGGACGAAGAATCATCTTCGAGACTGGAAACAGACGTGCCGCAATATCCGACCCTAAGTAAACTTCACCTGATCGCATACAGGGTGTCTCATTTGGTTGTGCATCGGATTAACGCATAAAAGCAGTCAAGATAAAGCTCATAATGTAATGACACAATGTAAAGTCTCATTATGACAATTAAGAAATCAGTCACAAGAATTTTATGGTCTAAAATGTAGACGATTTTTCGAAACATCTGAATACCTCATGATTTTGAGACCTATAATCACATAAATATGTTGCACTAGCCAGGTTTGCAATTGCAAATTTCTTCATGGAGAAATTCGAACAAAGTGCAATTGAAGCGGCAACAAAGAAACCATCCACGTGGCTACGTTATGTGGATGATACTTTTGTCGTTTGGAGTCATGGACTTGATGAATTGGATGCTTTCCTATCCCATCTCAACAGTAGGCACCCAAATATTCAATTCATTATAGAAATTGAAAAGGATGGTGCTCTACCCTTTCTAGACGTCTTGGTTACTAGAAAGCCTAATGGAAAGCTAGGACACAGGGTTTATAGAAAACCAACCCACACTGACAGGTATCTACACAAGCAGTCCAATCATCACCCTCAACAGAAACGAGGAGTTATAAAAACAGTCGTAGACAGAGCCCGACGATTGTGCGAGCCGGAATTTCTGAAGGATGATTTTGAACATCTACAGCATGCATTCGTCGCTAACGGATATAATGCTAGGGAAATTCAGAGGGCAAAAAGACCAAAACTTTCCACACGTGATGATAACACGTCACAACTCACCCCCAATGGAAGAGCTACCTTACCATATATCCCCAAGGTCACCGATAGAATTGGTAGAATACTGAAGAGGCATAGTATAGAGACCGTCTATAAGACAACTAAAAAATTTGGTCAAATGATCAGAACTACCAGAGATAAAGTCGACCCACTGTCTCAACCCGGTATTTACAGGATACCTTGTGACTGCGGCAAAGTCTACATTGGTACAACGAAACGAAGTATCAATACGGGAATAAAGGAGCATGACCGATGCTGTCGACTCAATCAGACAGAAAAATCCACACTAGCGGAACATGCTTCAACAGATGGACACAATATTGTTTTCTCAAAGGCAGATGCTATTTCGAACATCAAAACGTTCTATCTTAGGAATAACATGGAGGCCATTGAGATATATAAACATAAGAATAACATGGACAGACGGGAAGAAACTCCTTTGGTTGCCGGTAATGGAAAAGACCAAAATCAAGCCAATACGAAGTGGGAGCGATGAACCAATCAACATCGCGCGCGTTAACCCACAACCTTCTCCCGCCATCAATCAGTGTATAAGTTGGGCCAACGGATCGAATCCAGCGTCACTTTCGGAAATTCAGCCCTCGAGTTACAACCTCAGACCAGGAATCCTCTGAAGATGCCTCCCGCAGTTGTGGGCGAAACGTTAGGTGAAATAATTAATAATAGACCACGGCCAATAAGCCCGGGAGAGTCTCTCAATGTCTCCGTCTTCATCTGACATGTTATGTCTCAACCCTTGAAGTGATAAAGATATTTTGAAAAAAAAAAACGGACACAATCCTAAAGTATATACCGTTAAATGGTATACAGATAGTTCTAAAACTAATGCAGGACTCGGTTTTTCTGGAGTTTCACTTCAGGTGAGTTACAGCGACTTCATAGTTAAACAGCAAAAAAAAAAAAATTTGAACATTTGAAAAAAAATTCTTAGTTTTTTCATATTGGATACCCTACTAGGTAGTCTTTATTTTTCAATAAGACATGATGTGCTTAAAATGAATAGTTTCTTGAAATCTTCAGTTTCTAATAATGAAAGCTTGCCATTCGTCGATTGCACAATGATTTGTGCATTTTTATCTTAAAGCGTATGAACACGAGAGCGGGAAATGCTTCAAGATTTCCGTTACGATTGTTTTAGTTAACGCTCATAATATTTTAATCCTTTCTCTTGCGTCATATCGTTACGCGATTTTCACGGGCAAATTCTGTCTGATTCGTTGATCACTTTGAAGATAATTCTATTTATCGCTTAATGACTTGGCTACTCAGGCCATATAAGAAAAAAGTATTTCCACAAATTTTATTGATCATTGGTCTGAAATTCGTCGAAAAAAGTGCCCTACGTCAAAAACTCCTACAGATAAATGATGACAAGTTGAATATTTCGATATCGGAATATCATGGAGTTCATTCGAAAAAAACAGGATCGTATGGTGTTTCACTAATTTTGGATCAGCCAGTAGAGTTAAACATGTTTTGAGCTTATGCGCTCCTATATTTCAATAGATATTGATGGATTTTCTTAAACCCAGGATTCAAAACAATTAAAACTTAAAAACCTTACATTCATAAGTAAAATCAAATAATTACTTGATAAAATTTCTGAGTTTATTTCAGAGAAGTAAAAAGTTACTTTTGTTGAAAGGTACAAACAAGAAGAGTAATATTTTTCTCATGACTATAACTCAAAAGTCCATTTCAGAATAAAAAATAAAAAATCATCACCTGAATTATAATGATTTTTCACTCATTAAAATTTGAAGAATTCCCCTAACATAAAATTTCCAAGAAGTTCAAAGAGTGATCGAGCACTATTGAGTACTCACCTTGTAGACAGAAGAAAGGTAATGTGAAAATAATAAATGTTGGGTAGTAAGTAGTAATATTTCCTACACTTTTTCACGTTAATTTTCTCCTACTTCAATCTGGTAATAATGCGGAACCGAGGAGGTACTCTAGTACTGTATCCTGTACCGACGAGCACAAAAAGTTAAGTGATTCCTCTGAAGCAGCTTGGTCATCGAGATTGAGTTAGGTGTCGTAAAGTAATCACCGTTTACAGAAACGTGACACGTGAAGAAACATAGCTATCGCATGAAAGTAGCGTAATTGTTTTGAAACCAGAGACGAAAACTCGTTAAGGTTAAACGACTTCTTTATGGGTCTCATTGTTCTAACGGCAGTTTTGAAAACACGCCTGCCGCAAATCGAACCCGAAAAAAAAATTGAAGGGGGGATAAACGCGAAATCCAAAATATGTTCGGCTTCAAGTCTAATCACACGGAGGAAACAAAATTACAATGTTACACAGAATGATTCGCGATCTATAATCCTAATGACTAAGAGAAAATAATGGTACAGAAGGCTCATTCTAAAACTCGTTCATTCAAAAACACATCGAAAAAGACAACAATTTACAACCGTTACAAATATTCAAAGAACTCAAGAGTGCCAAAGCATTATCTATTTCTGACGACAACTTGAAATTTTGATTTTAAACATCTACCAGTCACTGGAATAAAGCCAATCGAAAGATTTTTGGATTATTTAAATGTTCTAATTTTTTAGCAGTGAATCAGTGGGAACAACTGTTACCAAAGTCGATTAATTTTTGTAATCTGGTGAAATGACAGAGAATTTTTAAAAAAGGGTTTCTCTTTCTTCAATTTGTTTCTAATTTTCCTGAAAACTTAATTTGGGATTTCTCTCCCAGTCTCTGAAACAAGAAACAATTAGAAAAAATTTTTGAATAATATAAGAAAGGCCCCTGCGTAAAAATTTGAGCACTAATTTGTCAGGAGCCAAAACTTTACGAGAAGAAATTGTTGCCTAACAATGAACAAAAAAAAAAAACACTTTGAACTCTTAAGCGTAACGTTTCGGAGTCTAAATCAGACTCCTTCGTCAGACAATTTCTAGTTTTTATATAACTTCGTAGAATCATGACTATATTTTGATTTTTTGATTGACATTTGTCAATATATGATGAACATAGATTAATATTGATTACTAGATGTTGATATCATTATTTTATTTCGAAATTCCCTGAAACCAGTTCTTTTTTCAATAAATCCATCCAAATTCGATCTATTCCTACTGAACAATTGGCGAGATTATTAGCCTCATCCAACAAAATACAAGCTGACTCCTTGATTTTTCTTTTATAATTATCAGGTTCCGTTATTGGAATTTTTGTGCCATTCCAATCCATCATGTGATTGCCGGTATTAGAACACATATGATCTGCTATTTGCGATCTACCAAAATATCTATTTTTTATGTTATTCTTATGTTCACGTTTTCTGATTTCTAATGGTCTTGATGTTCCTCCTGTATTAGATTTTCCACAAATACAGGGAATATTGTAAATACAATTTCTTTATTTTTGGTTCTCATTCAAAGGTTTAGTTTTTGTTAGTAAAGATCGTAAATCATTTTTTGTTTTGAAAACAGTTCTTATGTTGAATTAGGAACCAATTCTTTTAGTTTTTTCTGGAAGTCCATGAACATAAGGAATCAAATTTATCAAAATTGGTTGTTCTTGACGGTTTGTTCTTGATTGTTATTATCTCCTAATTGTTTTTTGTTTCAGAGGTTGGGAGAGAAAACCCAAATTAAGTTTTCAGAAAATACAAAGACCTCCCAGACAATATTTCACTAAATTTGTTTCTAACTTAACTATTTTTCTTTAATAATTTAGCCTCACAGTTCCAAAAAATTAGGAGTCTTGTTCAGTTTTCAATTGAACGAATGAGCGTGTTAAAATCAACAATTGCCAAAATTCACGACAAATCTTCTATCCCATCGGAACATTAAAGTGGCATCAACACAATTTGCTAATGGGAATGAGATGAAGAACTTTTGAAGTGACTCACCCGAAACTTTCGAAATAACCACTGATGATCGACAATGAACAGAAACGTGAAAAGACCTTCTTCGTGAAATTATCGGCACCAAATGACGGTTATCTACCAGCCCAGACGAAAATTTGATTGCCTACAAATACCTCGTTGTCACAAGTAATGCCTCATTCAAACAAAAAGTAATACCTTGAGAGATAGGTCAACAACGTAATCAATCTCGGGGATTGCACAAAAAAAAGCAAATACCGATAAAATAACGATATTACGTCTAGTGCCGAATTGTTCTCACTTCTGTCTCGAAGTTTTTTTCTCGTTGATCTTCTGGTCTCTAGTTTCATCTGCTCAATATTCTTGCCTCTTTTGACCCAAGAATTTATGCAGAACTGAATTAATTCATTTACTCTTCCTGTTTTGACCCGGTGTTAAAACTGCAGTTGAATTTCCTCAGGTAAACTCATTGAATAATTCTAAATATCATTAGTTTCATCCAATTCGATTCACTCCGTTTATGTGCACTCTACTAAACGTATATTTCATTACATTTTCACCAATCACAGACCTCTTTAAGTTTCTCACATGGAAATGGTTAGGTGTGTTGCACCAGAATTGAACTTTCCCATGTGTTTCTCTCTGGTAATGAATACTGATTTATTATTTACTCATGCTCATCTCATTATTTTAATCAGTTCATATCGTTCCTCTATTGTTAACCTATCTTAACATATTATTGCTAATTACTGTTCTCGAGTTTCAGATTAATGATAAGAAGCTATAGGGTGAACCCTGGATCTAATTGATTTACTGAAGAACACAATATGAACTTCTCTGATATGGTACCGATTGTAACTTACATGAAACTGGTTGACAGTCCCTTTTTCTGGTTTCACCCTGGAAGGTCTCTTCTGATAAAGGTGTACATAGTCATTCGGTACGATCTACTCATTATAAATCTCATCTCTAAAATTCAACTTCAAGCTAACATTATTAGAGTCCTCAGCACCATCAGTACTTGTAGAAACGGGAAGTACAATATTGTATGATGATGATCCAAAACTTGTTGAGCTTGGGAGAATTTTTTCAGCAATGACATTTCTATATGCAATGGAATGATCAACATAGCCCTCGGCTAACGTCGTAGACTTCCATCCACCATGTTTTTTATATCCGTAATATTTGCTCCTGATTCTGCTAGCAATAAAGAGGAGGATATTCAAAAACAGTGTCCTGTATATTGCTTTGGTTCTGGCAGTTTATGGAATGCGGCAACAATAGATGGAATTTTTCCAAATGTATTAATACCAACTGGATTGACAGTGCATTTATTATTCATGTATTTCAGGAAAAACGACGATGTTTGATGACAGAAGGGCGCAGTGCAAAGTACTTATGAAAATAGTCTACATACTTCCCAATAATACTGAAAGAACAACTGACTTTCGTTTTTGTATTTGGAAGTTGTATAACCAATGATTAATTTGTTATTTCGATGTCTTCCACTGATAAATTACACAATTCTTCACGCCGACAGACTCCAAATGATCCGAAAATAGTTTCAACCTTAACCATCAAGTATTTCTCATCTGGTGCCTTCTTTATAAACTATTCAACTTATTCACGAGTGAGAATTTTCGATTTTTTGGGACGATATCCTTCATTTTTCCGTTTTAAATATGCTATAACCTTGAAATATTTACTAATATCCACACCATTCTTAACAAGGGAGCTTGACTTTATCATAGAAAATTTGCTCCACAAAGTTGATGAACTCCATATTTTTTATTTTTCTTCTAAGTATGCCAGGAAAACAGTTTCACTGAAGTTCCCTTCTACATTTTCTAATTTACACTAGACGAGGAAATTGTTATAAGCAATATCGTAATGCTGAACAGATTTTTTAAGTAGGAGTTCCAGATTTGCTCCTCTTGCAGACTCTAAAATATCCAGAGGAACAACCAAATCGTCACTTTGATTAATAATTGGACTCCCGACAAACATATTAAGCAGTTAAAAAACTAAGACGAAAATTGGACAGGAACGAAATGACAGCGTCTTTTCTCATTTGTTAGTAATCGTTGTCAACCTTCTGATTATCTGAATATTAAAATGCATTTTGAAGTTTATTGTCATTGCAAATTCGCCCATTTCATTATCAAATGTACAAAAAACATTGTATGGTATTTGTGTTAAAAGTGATTTTATTTTGTTCGTAAAATTGTTCAATTCGCTCCGCTCATTTCACAAACTTTTTCACTCGCAATATGAAACGTCACTTTTAACACTCATATCATGAATAACTATTGTATTTATGGAAATGTTTCATTAATTTAGATAAAAATTCAACGAATTAGAGAAAATAACGTATGGTAATGGTACAGGAGGCTCATTCTAAAACTTGAGTGTGAGAATATAATGACTCTTCAGCACTTGTAACATAATAATCATAATTATCATTAACCAACATAAAAAAGAAGACATCCAACAATTTTACAATAAATATTCAGAGAAACAAAATTGCTAAAGAGCACTATCTTTTTCTGATGACAACTTGAACATTGTGCCATCGCAATGCTTTGTTTTAATTAGACATTCGGATTTGTCTGGGGGGTCAAAACCAGATACTTTTTACTTGTATCGCAAATGTGACTTTTTATAAATGATCATCGATCTATTCAGAAATTAATAGTATTTAATGTATGAGAGGGAAAATGGAGAGGTTACTATAGAGAAGTAGCAGCTATCAAACCATCGTCAGAGGGTGAAGGCTTAGATAACGTTATCTTACCACAAAATTTAAGTCTTCTATTATGTATAAAGACATAATACTATTTAATCGTCTACCACAGAGAGTGAGGGCAATGAATAGAAGAGAATATGGGAAAACGGTGAAAGAATTATTGGTAAAAAAAGCATATTATAGTGTAGAAGAGTATATGATGGACATGTAAATCAAAATTCCGAATTTTTGATAGCCTATTTTGTATTTGTCTTTGACTTCTCCTATACACTTTGTGTCAAAAAGGATCAATAAATCATTTCATTTTATATCTAACCCATTTCATCGAACCCTCACCTACCCAAATGACATAACCTTCTCCAGATGTTCTATGCACCTTCGCGAGGCCGACTGGAGGCCACAGAACACGCGCCCGCGTCCGAAATATCCACAGAATCGCATGAAATGGGACGCGTTTCGGTGCGGGCGCGTCCGCTGCATTCAAATGACGACCTTTACCTTCATCGTGGGTACGTGTCGCTCGATTTGACGAAGATAAGCCCGTGCCGCGATGGTTCAATGAGGGCGACGGAGTTATCAAGCCCGCATCTGCGATAACACCGTTATTGGTCGAGGAATCTCGAAATCGGACGCCCTTCAACGAGAGAATGCGGGAATTATCGACATTGGTGATTGCAGGTGGGTGCCACAGGAAGGAGTGGGAGTGAGATTCGCATCCGTCTAAAGACGAACTACAATATCTAAGGAGATTCTTTTTCTACCCTTATTCTGATGTAATGAAAATATCAGAATACGATTTTCATGCTGAAAACTATCCACTCTCACTTTCATGAAAAAAAAAACAAATCTTACCGAAGATTATCAGAGACAACAATGAGACGTTCAACTCCTTCATTAAATTTGTCCGAATCAGACTTTGTCACCCATCCTTGTCTATACCATTCCAGATCACATAAAGCTATCTTTGTTCTATTTCAGCGGCCCTACAAGTAGAGGCGCTGCGTACGCTTTTGTTGGCGTTGCCAAATTTGAAAATATATATATATGTACTGCCATTGGCTGAAAATAAATTAGCCCTATCTTCTTTCTTCTATTGCGAGAGTGCAAACCTATCTTCATAAGTCCACGTGCATTTAAACCATTGTGGCAATACGGAATATTATAGTCCGTGTTGCTATAGCATCACGTGCTATAACTGAGTGATAAACAGTTTGAAATTTGAAGTTTGTGAGTGTTTGTGTATTTCAAAATATTTTTCAAATATGATTAGGTAAATGCTTCATATGTGGAGCTGGAGAAGTATCAAAAATGCGTTTTTCAACTAATATAAATGAGTTCGCAATATTTATATAAAAAAATGAGCTTTGAATACAATCGTGTTATTTATTTTTTCATATCAAATATCTGACAAGAGAAATTAGTAATGAAATTCATGGAAGAACATCTCCGAAATTATAGAATATGCTTTAAGCATTTTACTCCAGAGTTAAAGATTTATTACATCTGAAAGTATTGATGATGTGCTAGTCCACTCAGATAACCCCAATGTCCTTGCATCAGGTATGTTCAAAATAATTGTATAAATAATTGATTCAGCTGAAGTTTTTTTTGTTAGTATATTGAAATTGTTCACTTTATTTTTATTCGCAGAGATATTCTCTCATAACGAACAGTTGGATCAGACACCCAAACACGTTCGCAGAATTTTCGTAGCGCCATCTCCGCATAGGTTCAACGCAGTGAGACAAGGATGCAAAACCTTGTATGAAATTCAGTGGGGAGTTGTGCGTCTGATTTGTTGTCTCTGCTAATATTATAAATGTCCGTGTGTTGGAATGACAAGTCTCAGCTGCCGCAAATTGAGCATGCTCGCAAATTGCAATGCTCATCAGTCAGTCGCATCCGAACGTCAGATGTGATAGCTAGACGGTTTGAAAATGAATTAGATTCGCAAAAATTGTTTACGTTTGAAGAGAAAATTCAAATCATAAAATAGTACTTCGGTGGTCAATCTATTGCGGAGACAATAGATTCTTTCATTGTTGCCTTTGGAGATAGGCCAATACCTTCACGTTCGGGTCTCCAACTTTGTGCCAAAATAGTCAGTATGCCTAAGAGATATGAGATTATCTCTTTATAATAGATTTGGCTACTGTTCGGCACAATAAGGTCGATTATTTGAACATTTAATTTGAATTTGTCTATCTTCAATTAGCGTGTTTTAGAATTCGTTTTTGTGAACTTTTTTATTTGCATAAAATAAATTTTTGTTTTCTAATTTTTTCTCGTAGAAGGTATTTTCGTTTTTCAATTTTTCTTTTTCTGGAATTTATTTTATTTTCAAACCAGTCTTGGCGAAAAAGAACCTGAATACTAATTTCCACACGAAATTTTTTGTGTTATTCATTGAGGCAAATAAATTCCTCGCGTCAGAGTGGAATAAAATTGTCGTATTCATTCACAACTGATATGAAATCGCCCATACAGCGTTTGGAGTGTTACTGATTTGATTCGACACTTTGCGTACCTTAAATTGTGCTCTACATTCCCACCCAACCGAATCTGTCGGCCCAGCCCTTTATTCGATATCGCTTTCCTCTGAGGTTTTGATTCTGCCACTGTTCCACTAGAATATGGCCCTGTTCGAATTTACTATAGAAACTGTGATGTTTCACCACCAGAACGAGCAGAAGTTAATACTAGGACTTTATAGGAGAGGCTTTTGTTATGGTCAGGATGTTATTTTTTCACTTGAACATTTTTCCAAATGTCTCCACTGCGATCTGTCCTAGGTAGAAGAATTTTCGTGGAAACATTCACGGCAAAAGAAAGCAAAAATGTGGAACAAATCTTCCGATTCATTCGTGAGAAGAAAAAACGGAAGCTTGCCCGCACATACTAGATTATCGTCAAGAATTATTGCCTTCAAGTGCTGTCAATAATTCATTGAATAAACAAGGAGTTATCAGCGGTCTACAACAAATATTGACTTCCTACTGAAGAGGCTCGTTTCGATAGATTCTCCGATTTTGAGGAATCCACATTTTCGGTTACGCAATATTTTTTTAATCTCGACGACTCGTTTGGACGCTTTCTTCGACTGTTACTTAACAATAGCGCATATATATGCGTTTGTGAAATGAGCGGCAGATAGAAGGTGGAGAAGTGCCAAGACACTTGCCAGCTTAGAAAGTGAAGTCGACGTTCATTTCACTCGAACGAGTTAACACGGCCTCGCTAATAATAGCCCGGGAGATAGCGTTGCATCTGAGGAAAGTTTCTCGCTGCTATTGATTACCATTTTGTCCAAGTTCGTATCTGAAGCGTTTCGCGCATTCTCGAATCGTGCCCTTTCAACGAGATAATCTTTATTCCTAGCTGTGGTATTATTCAAACTGTCAAAATTACACTTGGTGTAATGATTCAGCACCATCAGTACTTGTAGAAATAATATTGGATGATGATAATCCAAAATCTGTTGAGGTTGGGAGAATTTTTTCAGCAATGACATTTCTTTATGCAATGGAATGATCTACATAGCCCTCGGCTACCGTCGTAGACTTCCATCCACCATGTTTTTTTAGATTCGTAATATTTGCTCCTGTTCTGCTAGCAATGAAGCGGAGGATCTTCGAAAACAGTGTCCTGTATATTGCTATAGTTTCCAATTGCTTTGTTGGTGAATCTAATTTTTTTAATGAACTTCATTTGTTCTCAAAAATGTGAGAAAATATAGAAAATGTTGAGACTTAACTTTTGCAGAATAGTATATGTTCACCACATTCTGAGATAGATGAACAGACATGATTTTTATAAAACATCAATCCGTGTCGGCGTTACCTTACTAAGTTCATTGACTATGTAGTAGCTGATTTTTATAAGAGTACCGAATTGTTTCAAGAGGTTGAGTACTTGAGTAGGCATTTTAGCCAATAAATGAATCTCAATTTTCTATTTACATCATGTAATGCTGATACACTCAATTTTCAATCGATAATGGTTGAGGATGAAGTTTGTTGAACAAATAATAACTACGATGTATTGAAAAAAAATTTGAAAGAAATGCTTTCTTACCTAACGAAAGTCTTCGTTCTTTTCGATTTTTGAAGCTCGATTACGCACTTACAGTATTCAAACTTTTTCCTAGAGAAATATTAAGATAATTTCAAATAACCCACAAACGACTAACTTACAATAAAATTTATGAGAAATGTTTGCTCTGATTGCTTGTGAACTATACTCAAATCGAACTACAAAAAAATTAGGAAATCAAACACTGACTCGGAGGTGAATGAAACTCGGCAGCATTAAGCTTTTACAGCAAAAAATGCGGATTCACTCAAGGTGAGTTTCACAAATCTTTTATTGTCCGATCAAAAAATGTTGCGTAAGTTCGTATCTGAAGCGTTTCGCGCATTCTCGAATCGTGCCCTTTCAACGAGATAATCTTTATTCCTAGCTGTGGTATTATTCAAACTGTCAAAATTACACTTGGTGATCATGGTACATCGGAGAATGTACACTCTTTTGTAATTCAAAAGATATGGTCCAGTCATTTTAGTCTAAATAGAGTCAAAATCTCGAAATTCGAGATAATTGGCTGTAAACTTGTGAGAGCCTTTATTTCAACAACTCGAAAATAATTTCGAACCCTGAAGACTGTAGGATGTCCGCGTCTATGAAATTCTAAGGGTCCAAGGTCAAGAAAACGATTTTTTGTACAACTGCCATTAAAAGTGGCACTTTTAACGACAGCAAACAATGTTACAATTATTCGTTTACGTGGAAGCGTGTTAAAAATATTTTTAACATTAGTGTTAAAAATATTTTTTGCACTCCATATTCTTATGATGAAATCAGATGAGAAAAATTAAGCACTTGCAAATTTTTATTATCAATATTTAACAATCAGTACATTAATATTAATCGTAAAACTAGAACAATTACTAACATTAATGCCCTGTGAAGTTAGGGAGCTTCGCAATACATTATTAGAATCCTCAGCACCATCAGTAGAAATATTGGATGATGATGATCCAACATCTGTTGAGGTTGGGAGAATTTTTTCAGCAATGACATTTCTTTATGCAATGGAATGATCTACATAGCCCTCGGATACCGTCGTAGACTTCCATACACCATGTTTTTTTATATCCGTAATATTTGCTCCTGTTCTGCTAGCAATGAAGCGGAGGATCTTCGAAAACAGTGTCCTGTATATTGCTTTGGTTCTCGCAGTTTGTGGAATTCGGCAACAATAGATGGAATTTTCTCAAATGTATTAATATCAACTAGATTGGCAGTGCATTTATCATTCATGTATTTTAGGAAGAAACGACGATGTTTGAGGACAGAAGGGCGCAATGCAAAGTACTTATGAAAATAATCTACATACTTCCCAATAATACTAAAAGAACGACTGACTTTCGTTTTTGTATTTGGAAGTTGTATAACCAATGATATATTTGTTATCTCGATGTCTTCCACTGATAAATTACATAATTCTTCACTCCGACAAGCTGCAAATAATCCGAAAATAGTTGCAACCTTCACCATCAAGTAATTCTCATCTGGTGCCTCCTTCATAAACTTTTCAACTTGTTCACGAGTGAGAATTTTCGATTTTTTGGGACGATATGCTTCACTTTTCCGTTTTAAATATGCTATTACCTTAAAATATTTACTAACACCATTTTTAACAAGGGCGCTTGACTTTATCATTGAAAATTGGCTCCACAAAGTGGATGAAGTCCATATTTTTGATTTTTCTTCTAAGTATGCCAGGAAAATAGTTTCACTGAAGTTACCTTCTACATTTTTCAATTTATACCAGGCCAGGAAATTGTTATATTCAATATCGTACTGCTGAACAGATTTTTTAGGTAGGTGTTCCAGATTTGCTCTTCTTGCAGACTCTTCAATATCCAGAGGAACAACCAAATCGTCATTTTCATTAATAATTGGACTCTCGACAAACATATTAAGCAGTTAAAAACCCAAGACGAAAATTGGACAGGAACGAAATTCAAATGACAGTGTTTTTTCTCATTTGTTAGTAATCATAACGTTGGCAACGCTTGCCATTCACAACAACCTTTTGATTATTCGAATATTAAAATGCATTTTGATTATTGTCATTGCAAATTCGCCCATTTCATTATCAAAATAGGGCGGTTGTACAAAAAACATTGAGTGGTATTTCTGTTAAAAGTGATTTCACTTTGTTCGTGAAATTGTTCAATTCGCTCCGCTCCTTTCACAAACTTTTTCATTCACAAAATCATATCATAAATAACTATTATCGAAATTTTTTTGCATATCACGAATTTTTTGTCGTTCAACATTCTATATCTCCCAGATCCACCGCTACCTGAGCGTCGGTATCAAAATTCTCAAGTTTGACGCGTCTTTCCGATTGGCAACGTCGCCTCCCGGACTAGAACCTTATCGACTCTGGCCTTTGTTGCGAAAATCGAACGTCGCTTTATTAATTCTCGATATGACGATCAATCGATTGTCGTTATTGAATTATTATAACTGGGGCGACTCGAAATGAGCTGTTGTTGCCGTTACTTTCCAGTTACGCGACCCTGAATTGCCAACACTGGCTGGATGCAAATTTTACGATGTATTCTTCGCGTTCGTTATTGTCAACAACCGATGTTTAAATCAATATACAGGATGTCCCATGGAGAAAATTTAATTTTTTTCAAATGATTTTTGGAATGAAATTATACAGGGTATTCCAGAAGTCTAAGTCAAGGCGGAATCGGGTAACAGGCTGAATCATTAGTGGTCATCTGTATATAAAAATGAATTGCTATGCGTTAGGTACGCTTAAACTTGAAAACGGCTGGACCAATTTCACTAATTTTGGTCTTGACTTATTCGTGAAATTCCAAGGAAGATTTAAAAGGTGAGAAAATATAAAAATGCAAGGTATTCAATATGGTTTTTCTTCAGAAATTGAAGTGATCGATTATCATTGATTTTCGATGATTTGACAATTAAAAATCGATGTTTCAAAATTGATTTTACATTATTTATAATATCGTTACATCTATTTCTCGATTTCGATAATTTCTTCATGTAAAGACGACGCAAAGTTTGCACAAAACACCAATGTTATCAATTAATAATACATAAATAATTAATTAATATTTCGATAAACATCGAGTATCATGTTCGATTATACAGGGTGTTTCCTTAACATGCGGCAAAAATTCAGGGGGCTGTTCCTTGGACTATTCTAAGAATATTTTGTCCTTTGATGATTTTTGAAAAACCTCTTTGTTTCGAAGATACAGGGCAAACAAAATTTTAGATAATAACATTTTATTATGAAAAATTACATGAAAATTTAACTTAACCTACAAAAACTGTTGAAAATGACCACCTCCAGCCAGCATACAAGCATCCAATCTTCTCCTCATTGACAGTAGAAAGTGTTAATTGCTAATACATCACAAAACGAATTCAAATGAAAACCGTGTTTAATCTGTATTCCTTTACCATCTGAACTTATCAATTTTAAGTCAAAAAACTGGCCGTTTTTTATAGTTGTCAAACACATTTAAAAATAAATTGTACCTACTTAGTAAACACAGTGCGGTACGCATTTTTATTTATACTATTATCAATTTTAAAAATATGAAAAATGTTGTTCGCCCTGTATCTTCGAAACAAAGAGGTTTTTCCAAAAACATCAAAGGACAAAATATTCTTAGAATAGTCCAAGTAACAGCTCCCTGAATTTTTGCCGCATGTTTAGGAAACACCCTGTATATGTCAATATCGGCTTCGGTGATCATTTGTGAAAGTGACATTTGAAGCGTCTAAATGCAAAACCAGACATTTGATGTATGGGCCGTGCCGAGCAAAACGAAAAAAATCTGCCGAAATCATAGTTTCGAATTGAAAAACTCTCAGTTTTGATCATTTGAATTACGAATAGAGGCTTTCAAAAGTCTACTTATGAATCTGAGGGTATAAGAAGATCCTTCCAAATGTATGGTTTCGCATTTAGATGCTTCATTCCAAGTTACGTCCTCTTTTTGCAGTTGATCTTTTGTGATAGATACAACTCACCTCAAAGTGTGCGAGAACTTTTTTGTCTACTTGGTTAATTTCAATTTGCGATGCCGAGAATAAGAAGACCTGACATAAGAAACCGAGTCACGGGAGGGCCCATGCATTGAGGGGGTTTACTGATTATTGGATTATAGGAACATAATTTCAGTTATTTAGGTATAGGACGTATACATACGAAAAGTTAAGGAAATACAATTGGATCTGGTAGGCTGTGTGGCAATCAGGATCTAGGCTTCTTCAAAATTTTTCGTGTTTGAAGATAACATTGGACTAAAAATAATAACAATTATTTTAATACCCGATTTTTTTTTTTACTTTTGTCAACTTTTATTATTTCTATGTCGTCCCGAATAGTAACCTGTGATCTTCAATTCTAAGCCAACTGTGCCAACTTGAAAAATAATGTCACTTTTTGCCAAATATTCAAAATTAATATTTCGACCAACTTCAACTGATTGTACTTGAAAAAAATTGGTAAGTTGCTTCAAAAGTTATCACATTTAATGAGGTTTTCAAAATGCTATAATCTTTCTTGAAGAAACACAGTTTCGAACAATTTCTTCGAACTTTGTGTGAATCTAGTGCATCCAATGCTTTAAGAATCCAGACTAATCAACCACATGGCGTAACCTTCGAATAGGAATATCTAAGCCAAAATTTTGTTGAAAATCTTGTGAAGTGTATGGATAATTTGAGAAACAACTTAAGAAATACTTCAACACGAAAACAGAACGTTTGCGATCCCATGTTGATAGAACTTTTTTTTTCTAGAATAACTTGAGGAATATATTCTTTTCGTTTGTACCTCTAATTTATGTATAGTTTCATAATTGCTTTGTTGGTGAATCTAATTTTTTTAATGAACTTGATTTGTTCTCAAAAATGTGAGAAAATATAGAAATGTTGAGACATAACTTTTGCAGAGTAGTATATGTTCACCACATTCTGAGATAGATGAACAGACATGGTTTTTATAAAACATCAATCCGTTTCGGCGTTATCTTACTAATTTCATTGACTATGTAGTAGCTGATTTTTATAAGAGTACCGAATTGTTTCAAGAGGTTGAGTACTTGAATCTCAATTTTTCAATTTACATCATATAATGCTGATACACTCAGTCTAAGTTTTCAATCTATAATGGTTGAGGACAAAGTTTGTTGAACAAATAATAACTACGATGTCTTGAAAAAAAATTTGAAAAAAATGCTTTCTTACCTAGCGAAAGTCTTCGTTCTTTTCGATTTTACAAGCTGGATTAGGTACAGTATTCAGACTTTTTCCTAGAGAAATATTAAGATAATTTAAAATAACCAACAAACGACTAACTTACAATAAAATTTATGAGAAATGTTTGCTCTGATTGCTTGTGAACTATACTCAAATCGAACTACAAAAAAATTAGGAAATCAAACACTGACTCGGAGGTGGATGAAACTCGGCAGCATTAAGCTTTTACAGTTAAAAATGCGGATTCACTCAAGGTGAGTTTCACAAATCTTTTATTGTCCTATCAAAAAATGTTACGTAAATTCGAACCAATCGATTAAATTGATTTGCAATCTCAACAAATCTCGTTGGCCTAAATCAACTTGACAGTTCCCAATCGGCCAAACAAAGTTTTGTGAAACCCACCTATAATCCCAATTTTCAATGGATAATGGGCGTTGATAAAGTTTGTTAAACAAATAAAACTCGAGATTAAACGGATTATATTTCGACGATAAGTTTGGAAGAACATGGATTTTCAATCAATTCAAGATAACCACTATCATATTATTTGAACAGAAGACACATTTACTCGAGGGTTACCTTACGCAACGATAATCAATTGATGGTATGTTGTTTTAAATATACAAATGGTAAAATTGTGAAACAATGACATTTTCCATGTTTCTTGTTCAGTCCAGAGGTACGCAACTATTTTTTCCAAAATTAAGCGCGGTATACGAAAAAATTCGAGATTGAATAAGAGTCCATTGCTTTACTCTAGTCGAAAATATTTATTAAGTGTTGCTCAAGACACTAGACTCAATAAACTAGCCCTAGTCGTGAATGCTGAGAAGCAAAGTAGACAATAGAATATCAGTTTTATTATAGTTCCTAGAAACTACATATATTAAAAAATTCATCATGTCAAAACGTTTTCATATGGAATATGCACTGGATCCAATATATTTGAAACCGAAAATACCATAATACTAAGCATAATTAAGACCACGAGTTGAAATGTCTTGATAACATCCAACCAATTTCTGTATACAGTTTGAATCAATTTGATCGGTGTTTATTATTTCAGTACAGGATGATTGTTTATATTTTACTCAATAGATATCTCAGTTAATATTGGTCGTATAAAAACGTTTGAATGGGCAAATTTGAAGTATTTTTCCTGAAAATTTGTTGTGAACTATTGTTTTTTGAATGGTATACCCTGTATTTTATTTTTCAAATTGAAAGAGCTTTTTCTTCTGATTCCAAATATATATACTTCATTGGGGTTAATTTCGGCAGTGTTTGAAAAGTGTAGGTTTTTTCGACTTAACCTAAAGCAGCTGTGTCAGGCCACTCGAGAATGCAATGATTTCTTTATATCGAAGTTCTATTCTATGGCCTTCTCGGAGATATTCGGGATATAAAGTATATATGGCCCTTCCGCAAAATATTAAAGAGATTAATTTCAGAATAGAGGTAGAAATAATTGAAAAATTAAATATATTCCATAAATGGTAAGGAAAACCATTAAAAAATAAATTAAAAGATATCGACTGTGTATAGACGTATATGAGGGTCATTTGAACACTCATTCCAACTTTAAGTTAAATGAATAATATATATCAGTTGTTTTTTTATCCACGTTTCCTTTGATATAAAGAAATCGCATCGTTATCGTGTGGCATTCCACAGCTGCCTTAGATTTAGAAGAAACTATCTATATTTATCAAAAATTGCCGAAATTAACCTCAAAAAGGTATGTATATATATATTTGAAATCAGAAGAAAGAGCTGTACCGATTAGAAAAATGAAATAGAGGGTGTACCATTTGAAAAACAAAAGTTCATTACAAAATTCCAGGTTTTCGATGCCTTTATGAATTTCTTAGTACTAAATTCTGAATGCCCATGAAAAATACTTCAAATTTGCCCATTCAAGCGTTTTTGTATGACCAATATTAACTGAGATAGCTATTGAGTAAAATATAAACAATCACCCTGTACACGGCCTCCTACATCAGCAATTTTCCTCTTCTTACTTCGAACACAAGAATTTTTCTCAGAAAAATAGATTGATAAGAGTGTATTGAAAAAAATTAAAATTTGCTTAAAATTCTAGTGCATAAAACAGATTTCATCATGAATATTTTGTAGAAATGCCATTGCAAAAAAAATTCTCCTAACCTCTAAGAACTCAGCAGATTTTGGAAGGTCATCCAATATTGTACTTCTTGTTTCTACTATAGTTATGATGTGCTGGGGATTCTACTAATGTGTTGCGAAGCTCTCTAAAGTCGCAAAGCATTAATGTGGGCTATAAAATAAATAAATAAGTGTATTTAAGGCCATTGACCTAAGTCCTTCAGCCCCATAATTTTTCTAGTTGTATATTTGATATGTTCATTTTATGATTTTTAAATATTGAAAATAAAAATTTGCTAATCCCGAAATTATTGCTATAATTTGATCTGATTTCATCATAGGAAAATGTGGTGTTGAAAATATATTCAACAAGCTTCCATACTTTCAACATTGTTGACTGTCATTGAAAGGGTCACTTCTAACGACAGTAATACGAAAAATATTTTTTTTTTGTTTCAGTAACAGGCTTCTACATTCACTACAACAGAATTTTTTCGCTTAAGGTTCTTATCTTAGTATCATACACAGAATTGTTAGATTTCGCATTGTACCAGAAGATTAAGAATACCTAAAATGTTTTGAAAAAAAAGAATTTGAAAAAAAATGCCTTCTTACCTACCAAAGTAGTTTTATTCCCCAATTTCTGGATTATGAACGAGTTTTCAAACTTTTTCCTAGAGAAATTATAGGACAATATAACAAAACCACGAAACCACTGAACTACAATAAAGTTTAAGAGCAATGTTTGCTCTGAACTCTTGTGAACTATACTCGCATCGAAATGAAAAAAAATGAGGAAATCTACGTGACTAAATCCGAAACTGACTTGAAGGTGAGTTAGTATGAGAAACGTCAGCATTGAACATGCTTCAGACGTACGAAATTGAACGAGCGAAACTGTCAATAAAACGGACCTGACGTGACCAAAAATACATTGATATAAATGCAGCATCGAAAAAGGATCATCGAGAATAATCCGCTATGCAATGAAATCGAGAATTAGACACAAGTCACATGAATATGAGAATTAACAAATGTCCATTGTTTGCGCTATGCAGTATTATTTCTTTTTCCATTCGAATATATTACCATAGAAATGTTTCCTCACTGCATTCAATCGATTTCTGAGAAGAAAGGGTACTTATAGTTTAATTTCAGAGTAGTACTCATCCCAAAATACACTGCGCAAAAAAATTAACGCACATTCTGAAAATCTCAATTTTAATTAAAGTTAACTCTACATTGACTTTATAACTTATTTTTCATGTTCTCTCGTGAAGGTTTTGAACGAAACAAGACACATTAAATGGAAGAAAAATTCAGGATTTCAGCGAATCTTATGTGAAAGAAGAGAAATGAACAATTTTCAAAATATTGAAATGCTGATAAGTGATTTAATACTTGGTATTTCCACCCCTTGCGTTAATTACAGCTCGGCAACGACGGTTCATACTCAAAATGAGCGATCTTCAAATGTTCTGATCTAATCCTTCTCAGATTTCTCAGAGTTGGATTCCTGAGTCATTAAGAGTAGCTGGATGATTTTCTGAACTTTTCAGCCTTATATTGAGGTTGTCCCAAACCTGCTCAATCGGATTGAGATCTGAACTTCTTGCTGGCCATTCCATTCGAGAGACTTCAACCTCTTCAAGGTACTCCTGAACGATGCGCGCACGATGGGGTCTGGCATTATCGTCCATAAAAATGAAATTTTCACTAATGTATGCGGCAAACGGCACTTGATGCTCTTCAAGAATGTTCCTTATATACTTATCAGCATTCATAGCTCCATTATCAACGACCACTTAGTCTGTGCGAGCAGTCAAAGATATTCCACTCCATACCATAGTCGATCCTCCCCCGAAAACAGTAGTATTCAGGAAATTGCACTGAGCATATCTTTCATGTGGACGTCTGTATACAAGGGAACGTCGATCACAATGGTAGAGGCAGAATCTAGACACATCTGTGAAGAGAACTTTTTTCCCAATCGGCCTCTTCCCAATGGATAAGCTCTCTCGCAAAATCCAAACGCGCCCTTCGATGGGCTGGGGTAAGAGCTGGGCCTCTTGCCGCGACAAAAGGCCTTAAATCATATTTTCTGAGGCGATTTCTTATTGTCTGAGTGCTAATTTGCACCCCATGAGTTTGCTGATTTTAGAATGGAGCCAATACATTCAAAATCTGATAATATCATCTTTTTTTGTTCCTGCTGAGAAAAAAACATCTGTATTGAGGAAAAACGTTAATTTTTTTGCGCAATGTATAAGGGGTGGCTCGTCCGAGAACGAACACCCTGTATGATGAACACAAAGAAATTTTTAGTGACTAGAAGTAGAGACTTGAGTGGATTTTCATTGCTTCCTTTGACGACAATAATTTCGAAAAGTAATATAACTTCCCATTGTTCCCATTCGATTGCAATTGGAAAATCCAAAAGACCCCATAAAAATTTCATCGATGTCGTTTTCATGCAAAACTATCCATATTCCGACGCCATCTCATTCTCCCGATGCGGATAAAAACGAATAAAGCAACGAATTTAACTGTCGCATTAACCTCGGCGCGAGCAAAATGCCCAGACACCTGTCGTTAATTGAGCGATTAATCTAGATGGCCTGGAAGACGGCCATCTAGCCGAAATCAAGCCGAAGACATAAGGAAGCATGGCAGCAGAGTTAATCGAGGCAAACGACCCTTAAACGGACAGATAGAAGGGGCTTAACGCTACTGTTAATTCAAGAATTATTGTCACGTCGCAGCAGGCCTTGAAATAAAAATCCAGTCGCGGCTTAAATTTTAGTAACAAAATGTAACTGAAAGGTTTTTTGTACAACTGCCATTAAAAATGACACTTTTAATGACAGCAAACAACGTTAAAATTGATTGTTCACATGGAAGCGTGTTAAAAATATTTTTAACTTTAGTGTTAAAAATATTTTTAGCACTCCATTTTATTATGATGAAATCAGATGAGAAAAATCCAGCAATTGCAAATTTTTATTATCAATATTTCAATCATCACTTATGAACATTATTATTAATCGTAAAAACTAGAACAATTACTAACATTAATGCCCTGTGACGTTAGGGAGCTTCGCAACACATTATTAGAATCCTCAGCACCATCAGTACTTGTAGAAACCGGAAGTACAATATTGGATGATGATGATCCAAGATCTGTTGAGGTTGAGAGAATTTTTTCAGCAATGACATTTTTATATGCAATGGAATAATCAACATAGCCCTCGGCTACCGTCGTAGACTTCCATCCACCATGTTTTTTCATATCCGTGAAATTTGCTCCTGATTCTGCTAGCAATGAAGCGGAGGATCTTCGTAAACAGTGTCCTGTTTATTGCTTTGTTTCTAGCAGTTTGAGGAATTCGGCAACAATAGATGGAATTTTCCCAAATGGATTGGAAGTGCATTTATTATTCATGTATTTCAGGAAAAAACGACGATGTTTGATGACAGAAGAGCGCAGTGCAAAGTACCTATGAAAATAGTCTACATACTTCCCAATAATACTGAAAGAACGACTGACTTTCGTTTTTGTATTTGGAAGTTGTATAACCAATGATTTATTTGTTATTTCGATGTCTTCCACTGATAAATTACACAATTCTTCACACCGACAGGCTCCAAATAATCCGAAAATAGTTGCAACCTTAACCATCAAGTATTTCTCATCTGGTGCCTCCATTATAAACTTTTCAACTTGTTCACGAGTGAGAATTTTCGATTTTTTGGGACGATATCCTTCACTTTTAACACTCATATCATAAATAACTATTATGAGTCCATCACAGAATGAGATGTGTAAATAATATGGTAAATAGGGAAGAACGGAAGGAATGGCAATAAGGTTCATTTTTCCAAATCACCGTAAGAATTATATGGGTGATTCGCGATTTCGCGACGTATTGGTATTGAGGATTCCTCAATACCTCGGTTCCTCAATGAGGAACCGAGGAACGTACGCTTAAATAGCTCTCAGTGGGCAGGGCAGGTATTTTTCCGACTCGCTTGATATATATCAGCACCAGTAACTTGACTTTACAGGCGCAAAAAGAATTGGGCTTTTCCCATCACTTTGAGAAACTAGAAAGCGGGCCCTGAATAGAGCCACTGCTAAAATCTCACTCATAGTACTTTGTAATATTTTACTCATTACTTCACAACCAATTGCTTTAAATTTCGAAGTTTTTTAAGAAGATTTTGTCCTGAGATGTACGGGATACTGATGAGGCCCAACAAGGCCGAAACCGGTATATCTCTCATCCCAGTGACAAAATCTATTATCATTTGTCCAACCTCATGATAAAAGATCTCTGAGCCTGGGAATTGAAAATGGTATTCATTTCGATGATAACTATTTTGAATTCATCTTTGTTTCGAAAAAGTTCTAGAAGACATCTGAAATTTTGATTTTCATTTATTTTTATTTATCAGAAAAAACCTGGAATAGGTGAATGATTGTTATCAGCTCTTTCCCTGAAAAACTAATGAATTCCAGCCATTTTCAATATGGTAAGACTTAAGAAATCCAAAACAAATTAGTCGATTAAATCAAAAACATAAACAAAGAAACGAAATCAGCTTGAAATTGTATTTTCCCAATGATTTAATGCTCAATAAATACAATTTGAAAAAATGGGTTAATTTCTGCAATTTTTCAAAGAAAATTTTCACTAATTCGAATTTTTTAACATGTATTCAAGAATTTCATGTTTATGACCCCCATTTTCAGATTTCACGAGCCGCCACTGAGCGGGGGTTCGTCTCCGTCATCAAGAATCCATCAAGGCGGCGGTGTTGGCATTTCGCCTGAGCAACAATTTATTGCATTGATGCCGCAACTCTCTGCCATTTGCTCATTTTTTCATCTTTTATTTCAAGAAGACACGGTTGGGACGAAAGGAAAATCGGACACGGTTTCTTCGTCCATTGTTGTCGAGAATAGCGTAATCCCAATTTTGTTATGGGTTATGGCATCTCCGATAAACAACAACTGATAATAACAATGATAGTTGAGTTGAAAATAGTTTTAATTCATATTTCGAAATTGTACAACTCCACCAACTGACTACTATCAGAATAGTAAAGTGATGAGTCACGGTTGTTGTTTTTTCGTCTGCAGTGTTGAAAAGATTATATATGATAACGCCATGAAGAAGTTTTTTCAAAAACTACATAGTCCTTAAGGGACGTTTGCACCGCTTTGGCTTAGTGTAACAACCGCCGAAATGTGAAAAAGACAACTATTTTTTTAATTTGACTAGTTGCTTTCAACGTTCGAGGTCACAAACTTGGATTATCTATTGGATCAACATAATAAAAAAGTCTGCAAAAAATCAGAAACACCGGATTCGAGTATACTACCCCATATTTTCAGGCGACAAAGCTTCTAGATTATTTGTAAAGATCCTAAAATTTTTCTGAAAACTTAATTTGGGTTTTCTCTCCCAGTCTTTAAAACGAGAAACAATTAGAACATTTTTTTTATTAAGAAAGGCCGCTACATAAAATTTTGAGCACTAATTTGTCAGGGGCCAAAGCTTTACGAGAAGAAATTGTGGCCTAACAATGAACAAAAAAAAAAAACACTTTGAACTCTAAAGCGTAACGTTTCGGAGTCTAAATCAGACTTCTTCGTCAGACAATAACTTTATAGAATCGTGACAATTTTTTGATTTTTGGATTGACATTTGTCAATATATGATGAATATAGATTAATATTGATTACTAGATGTTGATATCGTTATTTTATTTCAAAATTCCCTGAAACCAGTTCTTTTTTCAATTAATCCATTCAAATTCGATCTATTTCTACTGACCAATTGGCGAGATTATCAGCCTCATCCAACAAAATACAAGCCGACTCTTTGATTTTTCTTTTATAATTGTCAGGTTCCGTTATTAGATTTTTTGTGACATTCCAATCCATCCTGTGATTACCGGTATTGGAACACACATGATCTGCTATTTGCGATCTACCAATATCTCTAATTTTTACGTTATTCTTATGTTCACGTTTTCTGATTTCTAATGGTCTTGATGTTTCTCCTGTATAAGATTTTCCACAAATACAGGGAATATTGTAAATACAATTTCTTGATTTTTGGTTCTCATTCATAGGTTTAGTTTTTTTTTTTTTTTAATCATTTCGGCGACATCGACTGCTGAGGTTTAGTTTTGTTAATAAAGATCGTTAATCATTTTTTGTCTTGAAAACAGTTCTTATGTTGAATTCAGAACCAATTCTTTAATTTTTTCTGAAAGTCCATGAACATAAGGAATCAAATTTATTAAAATGGTTGTTGTTGAAGGTTTGTTGTTGGTTCTTGATTGTTATTATCGTTTTGACACAAAATTGTTCTCTCTAAATTTGAAATACATAGTTTTTTCTATGAAATTGATTATCCTCAAGAATATCTTTAATGAAGTTAATTTCGTTATTCCGTATTTCGGTTGTCGATTAAATTAATTGCGCTTTATCATAAAGTGTTTTTATAATGCCCCTTTTAACACTCATTTGATGATTAGAATGAAAATTTAGGTATCGATTTGTGGGTGTCTCTTTTCTGAACACACAATGATTTGGAAATTTTCTCATCGAAACATCTAAGAATGAAAGTACATTATTTTGTTCCAATTCCATTCTTTCTTATATTATTAAAAAAAATTTTCTAATTGTTTCTTGTGTCAGACTGGGAGAGAAAACCCAAATTAAGTTTTCAGGAAAATGCAGAGACCTCCCAGACAATATTTCAATAGATATCCTAAAATTTGTCAAAGGTTCTCCGAATACTTCAAGCCAACGCCTTCGAACCATCGATAATCGTTTATAATTGCTTGTTTCTCTCCGGAAGGTCGATTATCGGAGTAGCCTCGCTGGAGACGGCGTCCAATCAAGAACGCCGCGATCTTTGAGGAAGAACACAGCGTTCCGAAATAATCGATTATCGCACTCCATCGGGGACCTTGACCCAGTAATCGGTTATCTCGACGTCTTCCGAAAGTTAACAGAGGCACCTGCCACAGCGGGAGACGTGGACCGAACTCCTCGAGGACGTTGACCAGTTGATCTCTGCCGAAGGGTCGGCAGAGAAAAAAAATGAGGCTTAAAATAAACTGCGTAGAGAATCGAACTCGAATATCATATCGAAAAAGAAACAGAGGATCCGACATTTTACTTCTGTCGCCGTCAGTATTAATGTAAATGATTATTTACTTCAACTCAAATAAGTTTGGTCTGAATTTGGAACAATTCAGCGCCGATTCCACGGTCCTTACGTAGAGGAGACATAGTTGACGACTGTGACCATTTTGCGTTTTATCTTATAGCCAGCAGCGCAAATATAATGCTTCACAAGAGTTAGGAATATCATATGCAATCGTTTTGAAAAGTATGTAATCTTCGAGAAAATCGCTGTGAAATCATTTAAAAACTCAATAATAACTTGAATCGATCCAATAAAAATCAGTATGGGACATTTCGTCAATCTGGTCGCCTTTTTTCTGAACTTAGGTTCTTTGCATATGCTTTATGAATGTTATTATTTCGAGATGGAGTCAGTTTATCAACGGCTTCGATTTGAAACGAGTTTTCTGAAAATGTCAAGACGTAAATTAGCAAACGCTGAGGCTAATATGTCCGATTTTTCCGAAAAATTTCCGAATTTTTGGAATATTTTCCAAAATATTGGAGGTTTCGGATTTCTAATCACATATTCTTAATCTATGACAACGAATTAATATAATCTATGTCTTTCGTTAATATAGAAAGGAAAAAAACTTTCATATTCGGTATACCTTTTTTTAAATTTTTTCAAGTCCGAAAAAAAAATTTTTTTTCTTTCTATATTAACGAAATAAATAGATTATATCAATTCGGGGTCGTGGATTATGAATATGTATCAATACCTTCAATATTTTGGAAAATATTCAAAAAATTCCGAAATTTTTCGGAAAAATCGGTCAACTTTGAAGAGCAGATAGATAGTATAGAAGCTATAGTTTTGGTCTTTTCACCATATTATAGAACGTTTCTTTGAGAATGAAATTTTTTCTATGAAGGATATTTTAGATTTCTCAACGTTTTCCACAAAGGTCTATTTTTCGGAAAATTCAAATCGTTATAATGTCTACAAAAAATTCTACAAATAATAGCATATTCTTAATCTACGCCCTCGAATTAGTGTATCAACTCAATTTGGTGTATCAATTCCAAAAAAAAAATTGGCCAAAAATCACAAATTTTTCCATACATATGTATGGAAAAATTGCCAAAAATTCGATTTTCGAATTTATCGACCAAAATAACTTTTCCGGGAATATGACCGCCTTACACTATAGGGAGCATGTCATTGACAATGTTTTGCCAAACTTTCACGCTGCTATTGGTGAAACTTTTCAATTTCTAGACGATAACGCTAGACCGCACCATGCAGCCATAGTTTAGAATGCGCTCGAGGAGCTTGATATTCCACATTTACCAATACCTCCGCTCTCGCCAGATTTGAATTGCATAGAACATGCATGGGATATGCTCCAAAGAAGATTAGAGAATCATCAACCTACCCCAGATTTCTTAAATGATCTGAGAGAGCTGCTGCCCCGTTTATGGAACCAAATTCCTCAAGAAATATTCAACAACCTCGTGTGTAGTTTTTAAAGAAGATGTCAAGCTGTTATTGATACCCGTGAAGGTCATACATTGTATTGATAGTCTTAAAATCAATTATCAATTTTCATCACAAAATCTCATTCAAACTATATTTTTTTGCAATTTGAGTTAATATCCCTAACTCATGTGGGGCAGTTTATTTTTTGGTTGATTAATTCGAATTAGTTTTATAAATTGTCTTGTATTTCGATTTCAATCGTATCAAAATTGTTTGTTTTTTGTTAATTTGATTATAGGTTTGCAGTGTCAGTTATTCACGTATAGGCTAGACGTATATTATATACGGAAAGTTTGGAAATGCAATTGAATCCAGTATGTGGTGTTGTAATCAGGATCTAGGTTTTTCCAAGATTTATCGTATTTCGAAATGAAATTGGAAGAAAGATAATAATAAATAGCGATCAGAAGTGAAAATATCAACGAGCTGAAAAAACGTTTTCAACAGCTTATCGAACATCTCATGCATTCTCAAAGAAAACTCGCTGACTATGAACGGAGCAAAACTCCAACCATCAATTTCAAGAAGTATTAATCCAAGAACATATTCATCAGGCTGAAGGGAGGTTCTAAATTGATATTGAAGAAAGTAAGTCATTTTTAAGACGTTATAAAGCTAAAGGTGTGTACAAAAAATTCTTAAATGCGTTTTGCTGTTATAAACACAATTTCGAAATCGTTAATTCGATCGACTCTTTGCACCAGTAATGAATGACTGCGAAAGAACTTATTGCTGAGTGTGGTAGATTTTTGGGACGCCGTTAAATGGAACCAAGGATGGAACTTTGAAATATAACAGTAATGAATGCAAACGCCCATGTAAATAACATTCATACCATACCGAATACCATATTCTATTCCTACTCGAAGTGTACAGGGTGGGCAAAATTGGTGATACCAGAACCGAAAGAGATAGAGGAAAATGAATGACACATTACGGTCGTTTTTTTTAGAGAAATTGATAATGCCATCAACCGCATTCCTCTATCTTCTTTTGTTTTCGAGTTATAGACCTTAATTGAAATTTGCGCGACTTCATTATCTCCGTTTCTGTTTGTGTTAGGATGAAATGAAAACATTATACATACAAATTTTTCATAGCAATCCAGTAGCGTACTATGTTTTTTCCCAAGAGGGAAAAAAACACAACTTTTTGTTATAGTTATAGTTTAGCTTGGGAAAAACATTAACATATGAAAAACTGTCTCTATAATGTTTTCTTTTCAACATCCGAACACGAATAGAAACGAAGATAATGACCAAAGTTGAAATCGCCTAAATTTCATTTTGTCCTTCAACTCGAAAACAAAAGAAGATAGAGGAATTCAGTTATCAATTTCCCTAAAAAAGAAGACCTTAATGAGACATTCATTTTTCTATAACTCTTTCGGTTAAAAAGTTGTAGTTCAGGAATCAGCAATTTTACCCACCCTGTACACTTTGTGTTGATACTCTATCGGTCGGATGGTTAACATTGATTAATTTTCGGTCACCTGAATTACAATATCGTGGGGTAATTAGGGTGCGTCTTTCTTGAAGTTATACAGTGTAATCACGCAGAAAAATAATCAGTAATTGCAAATATTTACGTTACCGTAAAATTATATCTTCTTTTGTACTCACCGATGAAACGCTCAGATTACCACCATCAAGAAACCAGACACCATAATGTAATCACAATCCACTAGTAAATAGATATCTATGTTCTAAATTGGCATATGGTTCTCGAGATTTTTCAAGAACCGAAAAAAAGAGCCAGCTCAGCACTGAAGCTGGATTCCCAATAACTGAAGGAAATATTGCTATTCATGTTCTGAGTTGTGCTATTCAAATTTTTCCGAAAAATCGAAATTGAAAAAAAATAGCCCAGCACTTTCGTTTTCTTCTCTCGAATTGATGAAAAAATAGTGCTACATTTGTGCCGTGAATATTCCCGCGACAATTCTTCGGATTTTCCGGCAAATTACAAAAAGAGAAAAAAGTTATCACAGTATTTTCCTTTTTTTTTCAAAAAAAATGCGTTCAAGAAATTTCTCAACCAGCAAAATGTTTTTTTTTCTATCTATATCCAAATCCATCTACCAATACCAGTAGATTCAAAATTTCAAATGAAGAAATATTAAAACAACAAGTTAAACAACTTTTATTTTCTAGAGGATCCAATGTACAAGTTTATTATTTTCAGATGATCTCATTTCAAGTCTCATTTAATACCTCATGATGAATTTTGACTCATTTTATGTATCCCTATGATATCTAAAGGGAATAATAAACTGTTATTAAACCAACATGAATATATCAAGAAATATTCGAGGGCCGGGAATAGGGCCCTGTAGCACACCTCACTTCTTCATGATTTTGAAAAATCTCAAAACAGAAAATACTTTACTGAAGCAGAGAACAACTCATCATCAGTTGCATAAGCAGAGATAGAATTCAAAGCCAGGTACAGAATCTATCAATTTCTTCACAATTAGGTATCTAATGTCCTGTAAAATGAACTATTGTAAGTCGGGAAATAATCATAAAATTATATGAAATATTAAAAACGAAATTGCATTTGTTACGATTTTCCATTTTCCTGAAAAAACGAATCGTGTAATGAATCTTTATTGGCATCACAAATGGAGCAATTAACTCTGTTTCGATCTGTGCAGTTAAGAGAAAATTGTGAAAGAATTTTTCGAATTATAACTAGTGGTTGATTCAAGTAAAAATCTTGCATGAACTTTCATATTTCACAGCCTCTCGCTCAATTTCTAATAGAGCTTAGTGTCAATTTTTTGCAACTAATAAGGAACAAGTTTCAATTCAATGACATCTGTGGGATGAATGAAAAATAATGTACCCAATTAATTTAATTTTCAACAGCGTAAACTATCGAGTTTTTGAAGTCAGTTATATTCAGGAAGTAATGAAAGATTAGGACTATCTCAACAAATTAATCAACTTCTTGATTAACTCGTTCTCGTGTTTCAAACGAATGAATTGAAGATTTGAACAATCAGTTTAAAACATGAAATCTTTTTCATTTCCTCTGCAGCAATGCGTTTCGTTTTTGGCATAAATTCACTGCCAAAGGTCACAGTCAAGTCGATTTAATTAAAGCTAAAGGATAATAGGACCTGGCTGGCACAGAACGGAAGTGTTCGAATAGGGTTGGGAACGTTGGAATACCATAGCAATAATCCATGTCGACAACATCTAATCCCATACCACCCCCTATTATTGGACATTCACCGTGACCTGACAGCTAGGTGTGTAAACATAAAACAATTCTGAATGGAACGTTAAGAAAGTAAAGAAACATACTAACATGAGAGAAAGGTGCGTCGAAACTGGAACAATTCAAACTCTTCTACTTGTTTTTTCACGTAAACACAAGAAGAAGTCAAAATTCACCTCGGCGATATTTTCAACACAAGAAATGTCTCAGACGAATTGCACCATCCTGCGGAATTGCCGAGTGATCCAACCGAGACTGCATGCAGAAAAAACTTGCGACGAACATTCCCATCAATAATTCACATTAATTTCATGCGGGACAATTCAAAATTCGATCAATTTTTTCGCGGACAGATATCGAACCAAACAAGCGTCATAGAATTACAACATTTACGGCGAAGTGACAGACCGAACACTGAACCGCAACTGAAAAACCAGAGACTCTTCACCGCAACAGAGACAACAACTCCCAGCACCCGAAATGTCAAACAACGCGCATAGTCTCCACTTCTCTTCTTCCTCACGAAGAACAGGATAGACCACTGGTGAGATGGCGCAAGAACAATCACGACCTTGTGGAGTACACATACGTGGGCTTCAAGAAATTGTGTGTTGCAGCGAAAAGTTTCAATAATCACATTGTTTATGTTTGATAATTCGAATCCGTAAATGTCATTTCAGGATAATTTAATATTTGATTCGATTTACATAGAAAGATCACCAGATCACGCTGGAGTTCAAGAAAATATATAATTTTTTATGACACCACGTAGAAAATAGATATATTCAGGGAGATCTATGGTGCGCATAATCCCTCACCACAGAATGGAATGTAATAACTTGAGGTTATAGGAATTCAATGAAGAATAGGATACTAACAAAAACTGATTAATAAAGAATTATATTAATATCAACTTCATTACTTTAAGTAATCATGTCAGGATCTAGTAGCGAAGACGAAGTAGCAGGAGATTATGTTTTTTACCGTGACAGACCTGACTGGAAAGATATTCAACCAATACCTCAAGTGGAAGAATTTCCTGTTGTGGTCATTGATTATTCCCCACAGTTCTCCGATGTCTTCAATTACTTCAGAGCTATAGTAAATAAAGGTGAAAAGTCTAGACGCGCCTTAAAACTCACCCAAGACGCAGTAAAATTGAATCCAGCTAACTACTCGGTATGGCAATACCGCAGAGAAATCTTGAAAGAGCTCGAAGAAGATCTACATGCAGAACTTACTTTCGTGAGAGACGTTATACTCAAACAACCGAAAAACTATCAGGTATGGCAGCACCGAAGAATTTTGGTCGAATGGTTGAACGATCCTAGCCAAGAAAAGAATATTACTGAAAGTGCTATAGATAAGGACGCTAAGAATTACCATGCGTGGCAACATCGGCAATGGGTAGTGAAGAGGTACGGTCTGTATGAAGGTGAATTAGATTTCACAGAGAAACTCATTGATATCGATGTTAGGAATAATTCAGCTTGGAATCATCGCTACTTCACTATTAACAATTCGACAGGATTCACTGAAGATGCCATTAAAACGGAGATTGATTTCACAATAAACAATATAAAGAAAGCGAAGGAAAATGAAAGTTCATGGAGTTACTTAAGAGGTCTTATTCTTCATAGCAACGATGGCTTGAGTGGTAACAAAGAAATAACAACGTTCTGTGAAAATTTATACGAGACTGGTAACAGATCCCCTTTTCTGTTGTCGATTATTATCGATATGTGCAAAGAACAAGCCAATAAAGATTGTAAGAATCCAAATTATGAACTTAACAGAGGTATAGCATTATGCGAAGAACTTTCTACCAAACTAGATTGTACTAGGGCAAATTATTGGAATTATATTGCAGAAAACTTGAAGAAATTGTCAGATGGTGGAGATTCTAAAGACTCTTGAGGAAGTTATTACTAGTCTAACAGAAATAATAATTCTGAGCATGAAGAATCAAATATAAAGAAATGATTAATTTCATAATATTTTTGTGAAGGTGAACAATAAATTGAACTCAAACTTTTATAAAACACTGAAATACGGTAATTTGTAGCTAATTAACCTTACAATGGTTTAATTAATCTTATTTCCCCGTTTTAATTACTTTTCTACACCATATTATAGGTGAACATTCGTTTTACATACCAGGACAATTATAAGTGTCATTGGAAGTCAATAATAAAAGAACGTATAGAAATTGGCATGTTTTTTTATTGAATTATCTATTTGCCGAAACCTCCTCTGCAATTGGGACTTGGCTCCAAGTTTTTGTCGCTTGCGTCCCATTCATCCGGGGATTTCGCTACTATCGAAAGAGCATGAACTCCACTTTTCAATTCATCAGAAAGTAGTTTGTAGATTATCTGATGCCTCTGGAAAAAACCAAGATTCAAAGAAAATTCCGAAATGTTACAACCTTACCAACCTTGATATTTGGAACTCGACAAAATTGTTCCGATATAACGACTAGTTTGAAGTGAGTCTCACTCCCAGGCTTAACGTTGTGCATGTAAGATTCATTCATGATTTCCAAGTGAGTTGGGTTCAAATTTTCAGTCAGCTTTCCTCGAATAGTGTTCTCCACAGATTTTCAACGGACATATTTCTTGGGAAATTGTTCAACTTAATACCTGGAGAAAGAATTATATAGCTGAAATCGAAATAGTTTTAAGAGTAACGAACATTTAAAAATATTTCTGTACATCTTAAATTTATTTACATTTCATGCATGTCAATTTTGAACTTGGAATCATAGAATAGGATGACAATCTTAAAATAGAAAACTCTTTGCTTTTAGTTGGAATGCCCCGTCGTAGTGCTCAGTGTTCTTCTATCCTTTCGTTTCTAACCTCAAAAAAACTGTCATCCAAATAAACGTGAGAGACGTTATACTCAAACAACCGAAAAATTACCAGGTATGGCAGCACAGAAGAATTTTGGTGGAATGGTTGAACGATCCTAGCCAAGAAAAGAATATTACCGAAAGTGCTATAGATAAGGACGCTAAAAACTACCATGCGTGGCAACATCGACAATGGGTAGTGAAGAGGTAGGGTCTGTAGGAAGGCGAATTAAATTTCACAGAGAAACTCATTAATATCGATGTTAGGAATAATTCAGCTTAGAATCATCGCTATTTCACCATTAACGGAGATTGATTTCACACTAAACAATTTAAAAAAAGCGAGGGAAAATGAAAGTTCATGGAGTTACTTGAGAGGTCTTATTCTTCATAGTAACGACGGCTTAAGTGGTAACAAAGAAATAACAACGTTCTGTGAAAATTCATATGAGTCTGGTAACAGATCCCCTTTTCTGTTGTCAATTATTATCGATATGTGCAAAGAACAAGCCAGTAAAGAATGTAAGAATCCAAATTATGAAATCAGCAGAGGTATAGCATTATGCGAAGAACTTTCTACGAAACTAGATTGTACTAGGGCAAATTATTGGAATTATATTGGGGGAAAACTTGAAGAAATTGTCGGATGGTGGAGATTCTAAAGGCTCTTGAGGAAGTTATAACTAAACCAAAAATGTAACAGAAATTATAATTCTGAGCATGAAGAATCAAATATAAAGAAATGATCAATTTCATAATATTTTTGTGAAGGTGAACAATAAATTGAACTCAAACTTTTATAAAACACTGAAATACGGTAATTTGTAGCTAATATAACCTTACAATAGTTCAATTAATCTTATTTCCCTGATTTAAATACTTTTCTACACCATATTATAGGCAAACATTTGTTTTACATACCAGGACAATTATAAGTGTCATTGAAAGTAAGTAATAAAAAACGTATAGAAATTGGCATGTTATTTCATTGAATTATTTATTTGCGAAAACCTCCTCTGCAGTTGGGACTTGGCACCAAGTTTTTGTCGCTTGCGTCCCATTCATCAGGAGATTTCGCTACTATCAAAAGAGCATGAACTCCACTTTTCAATTCATCAGAAAGTAATTTGTAGATTATCTGATGTCTCTGGAAAAAGCCTGAAATCAATAAAAAATCCGAAATGTTATTGCCTTACCAACTTTGATAATTGGAACTCGACAAAATTGTTCAGATATAACGACTAGTTTGAAGTGAGTCTCACTCCCAGGCTTAACGTTGTGCATGTAAGATTCATTCATGATTTCCAGATGAATTGGGTTCAAATTTTGGGTCAGCTTTCCTCGAATCGTGTTCTCTACGGATTTTTCAGCGGACATATTTCTTGGGAAATTGTTCAACTTAATACCTGGAGAAAGAATTATATAGCTGAAATCGAAATAGTTTTAAGAGTTACGAACATTTAAAAATATTTCTGTACATCCTAAATTTGTTTACATTTCATGCATGTTTTTGAACTTGGAATCATAGAACAGGATGACAATCCTAAAATTGGCAATTCCAAATAACTAGGCGGCACCTGGCGGATAAATATCGAACAAGTATTAAAAACAAATTTTACACGAAGATATTGATAGAATCAAGAATATTTTTCCTTCTCTTGATATATTTGTCGTAATTTTTTTTCCTTAATTGCAGAATTGCCGTTGGAAAATAATGGTAAAGGTATTTATATCAGTGACATTCAGTTTAAGTGATATTGGAGAGTTTTTCGAGTTTTAGGTTGAGAGCTATCTTTAGACTATGTGAATTTGTGAATAGGAAAAATTATTGAAATGAATTATAAAGTACTATCACCAAGAGTGTATAACACTAATTGTTGCGTTCTTAATTGCTTCTCAAGGAAAATGCAGCATGCAGCAATAGGAATATACATCTCCATAAATTTACAAAGGAAGGTTATATTAGTATACGACTGAAAAAAACGTTTTTTGCAGAAATTTGGCAAAGGAGGAACATGTTACGTTTAATAAGGTAGTTTGTTTGCTTCATTCTGATTATCTTGCTACAGGTAAATGATTTTTTTAAATATTTTCAATGATTCTTTCATCTTTCCAGGTCAACATTACAGCATAAGGTATGAAGGCTCCTTAACTGAAGGTATTGTATAATATATGTTTCTTTATACAATGCTGAAGACTACTGCTGTTTCTTCCCAAAATCTACCAGAGATTCAACAGATAAAAAAATTAATAGCCGCACCATGGCAGAGCGCAAATTGAGGATGGAAAGAGAAAATTCACTCAGGAAAACATTTAATTCCCCAACCAAAAGTGAGGCCATTCATTGATTCTCATGATTTCGAAAGTAATGAGGAAATTGAAAAACAAAAAAACAATGGAAATGTATGATTTGATGAAAGATGAACGGTCTGTTGTTGATGCACTGACGAACCTACAATTTGTTGTAAATGAAAATTCAGAGGAATTATTGAAGAATAAGTAAATTCAAGTGAACAGTGGTGATTCAATGTGGAATTTTGCAAAAGCATCAAAATGAGAAGCAGTTGAACTCATTGACAAGAATTCTGAATTTTAGAATGCTACATGATTTTGTAAGGTTAGTTTCGGAGATATACCTAGATGAAAGACAACTTACGCTGACTAGTAAGGAATGAGTACTTTTCTTTTCTATATTTGTCAGCATTTTGTTTTAGTTCACTTTTTCTTTTCAATTACATTGTTCCCGAGTTTCTGGTATCGATATTTCCATCTTCTATTATATATAGGTAAATATGAGTAGAATATCAAATTTTCCAATTTAAATGAATATTCTATTCATATTTGATCGTTATCTTCATATTGTGTGATAAAAAATTTGTACAATTTCCCTGTTGCTTAAACGCAAATAAAGACTAGAAAGAATTTCAGAATCTTTTATTCATTTTCACAAATAACATGCAATAAATGATCAAAATAATAAAAGAAAATATTCTCAATCGTATTTCGTGGAAATTTTCATTGAAAAGAACACCTTCAAAAATGATTAATAAAAACTTGTATAAACAATGAAGTCGCAGGATTCCAAATTCAAAAGACTCATTCCTAGTTGAACCTGTGCATAGTTTGAATAATTCTGCTTCAATTGAATACCACCTGGAAGTAGTGGCATTTATTGACGAATTATGCAGAAAAATAATATACCTTTTAATGAACCCAATATTGTGTAATACATATTCATTTGATCGTAATAATTGTTTTTGTAAGTAATTTGAAAATCTGTGCATCATTCCTGGCAAAAACGAATTGGTTCACCTCAATTCACTTCACTCAATGTCCATAAACACACACCACCACCTCAAAGAGTCTTTAAATCACTCCAATAAATAAAAGTCCAGTCATTTCCTTCATAAGTTAATTAAATTATTTGAATATCCAGTTATCATTCGAAAATTTTAAAACAAATCGCCTAATGCCACCCAGGGTGGTGGCGAAATAACGAACCTAGAAAACGAATAATTGTTTACAACTCGCAGCGCCCTCAACGGTAGCTGGAATCGTCACTAGAAAACTCTTTGCTTTTAGTTCGAATGCCCCGTCGTAGTGCTCAGTGTTCTACTGTTCTTTCGTTTCTAACCTCAAAAAAACTGTCATCCAAATAAACGTGCAAACCTTAAATTTGAGTTGAGTGAAAAGTTCCAAAATACAATAATACGGTTGGTTCCAAAAATAGTTTCTAAGTGAGTGTTTCAGAATGCAGAACGACGACGTTGTGTGGAGTATTATAAACAAATCTTTCTGTTCCCACAAGGTGAACACAAAAACCCAGAGGTTTTGTAGGAACGAATACAATTTAACAGGTTTGTGCAGCAGAGCCGCTTGTCCCCTGGCAAACAGTCAATACGCCACAGTAAGAGAGCACAATGGTATCATTTATCTTTATATGAGAACAGCCGAAAGAATTGCTTTTCCAAACAAAGCCTGGGAAAAGGTAAAGTTATCAAGGAATTTCGATAAAGCCATACATCAAATCAACGAAAATCTACTGTATTGGAATAGTTTCATCAAGGCGAAATGCAAGCAGAGGTTCATCAAAATAACACAGTATCTTATTCGCATGAGAAAATTGAAACTAAGGAGACAAAAACTTCTCGTACCAATTCAACAGAAGGTAGAAAGACGAGAGAGGCGCAGAGAAGAAAAAGCCCTACTCGCAGCTAAAATAGACAAGGGCGTTGAAAAGGAACTATTGGAGAGGCTCAAAAAAGGTGTGTACGAAGATCTATACAATATTCCGCAAATGGCGTTTGATAATGCTCTAAAAGAGAACGAAATAGAATCAGATGTTGAACCAGAAGAAATGGAAGAGGAAGCCAATGTTGAAATCGACGCGGAATTGGAGAAAGAACTGGAGGCGGAAACTCAAGAATTTGTTGAGGCTGATTACGATTCTGACGACAGTGAGAGTGGGTTGCCAGAAAATGCGGATGTGGATAGTGACTTTGAATCAGAGGATGAAATTGAGGAGACTGCACGAGAAAGGAGGGTGGAAATTGAGTATGAACCTGTTATGGAGCCATTATTGAGGAATTGATGTAGATTATAAATAAAATTTTAAAAGTTTTACCAACATATTTTTTTTTTCAATTTCATTTAGACATTGAACCCTTTTTTTATCGTAGGAGGCCTTGTGTCCAAAGGTTCTCGTATAAATTGTGTTTTAATTAGTTTATTCCTACTTCAAACTTTCTGCAAAATTATACAATTTATTAATTTTGACACCACAATAGTATATTCTAAAACAAGTTGCAGAATGAGCTCCTATTCCAACAAGAATGCGAAATTCGAAAACGAGCGACGCAGGAGCGAGTTTTCGAAAGCATGAGTGTTGGAATTGCCTTCTGCAACGAGTATTAGACGATATTTTCTCTATTTTAGTAAAGTTTTGTGGAAAACTCTCGAAATTCAAATAAAAAGTCGGATCAGTGACTTTTGTATTGTATCTTGGCAGTTGGTATAACTAACGAAATTTGACAGATTGCGGAATTTGAATTGATTTGATTCGAAAATTGAGTGGATCGGAGGTCAGTACTGACAACCACAAAACGAAAAATATAACTGAAAACAATGCTGTAATGAGTTTTATTACAGCACTACTTTTAGTACTGTAATGAACTCATTACGATACTGAAATAGAGAAACTATTTTTATATTATCTTCTATCTACTGTTTAACTAATGTTTAAAATAAAATGGTAGCTTGCAACAACCATAATATGAAATATTTGGTTCTTTCCTCCTAAAAATTCATATAACTATCAGAGTCAAGAATTATTTTATAAATATAAAATTTGGGATATTGTCTACACTGAACACATAAATTTTTAGTGAAGTGTGGAAAAAGCTTCAGAGTTCATTCATCACTGAAGTAGTTCTTGATAATTAAATGCTTGCTTACACCATAAGTTTCTGAAGAGTAAAATACAATCGCAGAAAAAATATCATCTAATTGTTGCTGAGCTCTGTAGAAAAAAAAGGTATGAGACTCAACCGAGGATTTCACTATTCTGAAGGGTAGGCTGAAGTGAACTAGCCCATGCCAGTCTCAAATTTTCAAACTGAATTCTGCTAATATTTCTGCACATTCCTTCTGAAATTGTTTTAATACATAAGACTGATGTTTTCATTCAATCAAATCTTGATATTCTACGGATCTTCAATAATTTTGATTTTTGAACTGTAATGATCTGAAAATTAGGGAAATAACTGTAATAATTGCACTGCCTTATAATGTGATCAATGGAAATAGAATAGAATTCAGAGTGAATTCCATAAGGGTTATATACTTCGCACAACAATTAAATAAGGAGCAGAAACATTTTCCAAATTTGTTGGTGATCTTCAACAAGCTGTATCTCAATGAAAAATGGTCGCATTGGAAATGAAAAAACTTACTTTTGAAGCTTGAAGACTCTAGTTTCTTAATTTATTGGTTGAAAATTTTTCTCATTACCGGAAGGCATGCAATCCTCCGATGAATCAAATAGAAAAAATTTTCACAACATTTTGAAATTATTATTTTTGCTCTACGCGTATAGAAAAATTTTTTCGAACTAGACTGATGCAAAGGTCATATAGCCCGTTTATTCAGCTCTAATTTGCTTTTTACAACCCTTGGATATGACCATTTGTCTTCGAAGCTATGGGCACATTTAAATCTTCATTTTCCAGAAAAAAATTTCTTAAATGAATTCAAACTTGATAGCCCGGAGCTGTCTACGGTACTCGTTGAGCGAAATTCTGTGCGTCAGAATTTTTCCGTTTTCTCTGTAGAGCCCCAAAAATATAAAAAAACAGTTTTCTTCAAATCTTTTCGACTTATTCGGTGAAAAACCGATTGAAAAAGATTAGTTAAGAGAACGAAATCCTTGTTCCCTTAATTTTTTAAAAATTTCAATCAATCGGTCGAAAAAAACCGATGAACCGATCGATCTACCGATTCAGGGGGGAACTTTGGGAAACATCAGACTGTTAAATTTCCTTATAACCTAATTTTTTCCCCAAATATATTGACGAAGATATAGTCCATTAACTAAAAAATGGCAAAATGATTTTTCACTTTAAAGATACAGGCGAAAACAATTGAGCGTGACAGATTTTTGTAGGAAACTTTCTGCAAAAAAAAAGCGCCTGTCGATTAGCTAGGCAATCAGTAGTTCCGGAGATATCGGCAGTTGACTGAAAAAGCTTCTTTTTGCATTCAATATTGGATATATCGACGACAAATGGTCATATCGAAGGGTCTTGAATGCATATTAGAGCCGAATAGACAGGCTATGCGACTGCTGCATCTGTGTAGCTCTAAAAAATTTTTCCATGCGCGTAGAGCAAAAATAAAAGATTTGAGAAATTTTGAAGAATTTTTCTTCGTGATTTATCCGAGGATTGCATGGCTACCGGTAATTCAAAAAATTGTAAGACAATAGATTAAGAAACTAGAGTTCTCAAACTTCAAAAGTAAGTTTTTTCATTTTCCATACGACAATTTTTCATTGTGATACAGTCAATTGAAAATCACCAAAAACTGCCCTTTTTAATTGTTGCGCGAAGTGTAATAAACAGTGCGTCGTTACGATTCAATATCAACACCTCAGAGGTAAAGTGTGTTAAGTCACATTTTTTCAGACACGAACTATCTACAATATTTGATTCACATTAGTAAATTCTAGCTAGTGGAACACATTTTTGACTCCCTAGGTATATCAAGTCGCCAAATAATGGCAGTAAACATTCGTTGAAACGATAATCAAACTGAAAAATCTCTCTTTTTTCCAATTTTGAAATTGTGACTTAACACACTTTACCTCTGGGGTGCTGATATGGTCTAGTTGATTTTTGCAAATTCACAAATTTTGATAGGAAGAGTACCGTAAATAAACGGGCCTACTTGATACACTTTTTCCTTAGACTATATAGTCTAAGACTTTTCCAAATTTCAGGGCCTACCCCGCTATTACCAAGCTACATTAATCAAAACTGAAATTATTTAATCTTACTCTTTGAGTAAAAGGACTATCAGGTTTGGTTTAACACTACGAAAATTCTAGCCCTGCTCATATTGAGGAATAAAAATTAAAGACAACTTTCAAGTAAAATATTAAAGTGGAAATTTCTAAATCTGTTGCAAACTCCAATCATAAAATGAATTGTACTATGTATCCCCATTCAAACATTTTTAAAATCTGAAAAATACATGGCAATCTTTCTCGAAGCGAATTTTATTGTGAATTTATTGATAAAACATTCATTCAAGATATCGAATCATTGATTCATAAGGAAAATACTTTTCGTCCTTTTATTAAATAAACTACAATTGGAATAGTTTTATTCATTCATCTACAAGTTGTTCTGCTTCTTTCCACACAAATATAAAGATCTTGGATAGTATATTCAGCTTCAGGCACGCATATCTGCCAGATTTCGCACTCCAGAAATAATAGACGATGAGAATTCCATTGGTTAATTTGACTTTGAATGAATGCAGCAGTCTAGAACACCCCACAGCATGCTTCTTCTTGCTTCGAGATGTGGAAGATCCAACTGTCCTTAGTGTTTTGTCAACTTTGGGGCAGGACCGTAAACGTGTGGGCTTGGGTCAGCGCGGTCCACAAAGGGGATCTAGAATGTAAGAATTCATCAAAAGTCATAAGGAAGGCTTTTGAGAATTAAGTAAAATGGAATTTTGCTGTATTCACGCTTGATGTAAATGAAATATGGTTTGAGCGCATCCGCCATTTCAGAAAGTGATAAAATGAATATCTCATTTTGGTGGAATCACCACAAGGGTAACTTCCTTATAAGGGACAGTTTCAAGATTGACTTCAAATCGGACATGATGCACGCATTGGATTTCATGAAAAGAGTTATACGTTGTGGAGGAGTCGAATGGAATCATTGCGAGGTCCATAATTTTACAATTTTTGAGAAAATTCGGAGAAGTTTGAGACGACAGTGTTTGGTAAGAATGAAATTTTTAAATTCACCCATTCGAGTGATAACTGACACATCAATATGTTGATTTTTTTGGGAAATTCCAAATTTCTGGTGCTTCCTGAACGCAAAATTCCATGCGCTACAACTTTCACTTCATGCCTTTTTTCGATTGGAGTGACCGTTCTGGAGTTACTGGTAGCAGCTAGCGTGCTAGCAGCTCTTCAAAGTGCCTGAAGAGCTCTTGGAGGGGGGGGGGGACATACGGAACGAGGAGTCAAACAGTAAACGAAAGCTTTATATATAGTTATTCACGAATAAAAGGCTCTATAGAATATTTTTAGGAAAGACACAAGATTCAGGATTGAAATTTTAAAGGTGAGTTTCAAGTAAGAAGAGACGACTTCTCGTATATTTTTTAAAGATTCTAGGACTTCCGGTTTTTTCGAAAGTGACATCAACTTTCGTTTGCTAAATGGGAAGACCCATTTTTATTGCATAAATAGATTCTCCATCGAATTCTGGGTTTCTTTGATTCAAAAAATTTGAATTTTCCCGAAAAAATTCTCTTCAAATGAGGAAATACGAAAAAAAAATCTCAAAACTAAACTCTGTTGAAATACAGACATCTTCGATGTTTTTTCATTAGAAAACTCTTATTTTTGAGATTCTCCGAGCAAAAAGGCAGATGCTTCTTTTCCGATAGCGTAATTCTTTGTCAAAGTTGGAAGTGAAGAAACATGAAAAAAATCGTTTCTTTTAAATTCGAACCCCATTTTCGGATGCATTTTCGAAATCTTCGTCAAAAAATAATAGGAGGATAGTCCAAGACGTTTATCCCGAAAAGAATATTTTGCGAGATATTCAGGAAAAACGATTTTGTCTTCAATTTTCAATCTCATTCCGAATGTGTTTTTTTACTGAAAAATAATTAGCGGTCGAATGAAATTTTCGGAAATCTCTGTTATCGAGAAAATATTTTCTATAGTTCAGACGAGTTAAGTTCTTGAATTATCGTCTGTAATGCGAGAGCAACAATTGGTTTGAAGTTCTCAATGTCAGTATTAGCTAGTGAAGTCAAGGTGAAAAATTCTCTGGAATGTAAAAAAAATAATTTGTAATGATCTTGAAAGGATAATTAACAGAACATCAACAATTTCATTTACTGAAAATTCAAATTTCCTTACCATAACAAAAAGGAATTCTCCAGAATTAAGAATTCGCCGAAATTATACCGAGCTTTAAAAAATAAAAAAATAACTGAAGTCGTCTGAACTTAAAAAAAATTTTTCGAAAACAGAGATTTCCAAAAATTTCACTTGACCGTTAATCATTTTCCAGTAAAAAACACATTCGAAATGAGATTGAAAATCGTTTTTCCTGAATATTTCGAAGAATATTCATTGTGGGATGAAAGTCTTGGACGTATGCTCCTATTATTTTTTGACGAAGATTTTGAAAATGCTTCGAAAGAAATGGGTTCTAATTTGAAAAAAAACGATTTTTTGATGTTTCACTTCTAACTTTGAGAAAGAATTTGTGACCTCCTGTATCATATTCCGAAAATCACACTATCGGAAAAGAAGCATCAGCCTTTCTTCTCGAGGATTCTCAAAAATGAGAATTTTTAATGAAAAAACCTCGTTCAATTCTGGAATTTTTTTCGGATTTTCTCATTTAAAGAGAATTTTCTTGGAAAAATTCAAACTTTTGGATTCAAAAAGACTCAGAATTCAATGGAGAATCTATATATCCAAAAAAGGGGTCCTTACATGTGAAAAACGAAAGTTGATGTCACTTACGTAAAAACCTTCAAAAAATAAACGAAGAGTCGTACTAGATGACTCAGAGTAGGAAAAGAGCACCGGAGAACAAAGTATCCGTATGTTTTTATCTTGAACTGACAACTCTATCATTTCATTATGCGCTTCTTGAATTATCAATTGCCGACGAAAAACCCGGACGCATCATCGCTAGACAAGCTGAAAAACAAATGATTAATCATCGACTCCGAATTTGTTCGGTGTCCATCATCTATATTTTCCGGCTCATCGGATAATGTCTTTCACACGTTTCTTATTTCCAATTCGTTCATTATTTATCCAAGTTATTGACGTCACATTCGTTTGTTCTCTAGCGATATAGTTTCAAACAAAGGCTAAGGAAGCAATTATTACATCAGCAGAAGTATAATTACACTTTGTAATAAAATATATATAAAATCATATATATGATTCGTTTTGGTAGAAGTGGTAGTACGACTATTAGCCGAACTCTTAACCTTTTGTGTGTAATATAGATATTATAGTTTCTTTGGTTATTTGTCTTGTATTGATGCTTATTATGTTTCGTTTTTGTTTGTAAATTTTTCTGAAATAATGTACAATGAAGCTCTCTTAATATTATTATTCTGGAAAGTTTCTGAACTATTTTTTGCCACTCGCCCCCGTTTCTTCTCGACAAGTTCGCAATAAGAAGATGTTCTCCTTCTTTCCACCCTCCACATCAAGAAATAAGGTCTATGGGAGATTCTATCTTACCTATCAGCCGCGCTGAACCTGTCCTTCCTCCTGTGCTATCTGTTCCCGTCCGAAGGCTCGTTCCCGTCAGGCGTCATCATCTCGATGACGGTGGTGCCCTCTGGCTCCGATCGGACCTCTCCTCCAACACGGTGTCCAGCTCCAGGGAGGGGAACCCCCGGCTCATCGCCCTGTCGGACCGCAGAGAGACTGCTCTGCCGCGACCTGAAACCGCAATTTCCTTGTTGGAGGAAGCGGACTACGCCATTTCCGTCGTTTATTGTTCCGTGAATCGATACAGGCGTTCTCGAGTTATCGGGTAGAAGCGAGAAACGGGGGCGGAAATTGAAAAGGCTAGATCGGGGATGGGGGAGTTTCGTTTCGATTTTACTTGGTGATGTTCCGATATTTTGTAACGGTGTGATTTACTGAATACAAATTTCGGGAGTTTCCGGATCGTCTCGGATCGGGAACAGTTGGGAGTGTGCCACGTCGAAAAGAAGACGAAAGATCCCCTCTCTGATATCCCGCTGTTCTGGCGCTGTACCGGAAGAGGCAGTAGTTTATTCTCTTATTCTCGAGTGAAATAGTTTAACCTAGGCAATTGTTAAGATATACCTATTTTTGCTAACGATTCATATGTTTCATAATAATAATAATAATAATAATAATAATATGTTGTTATTTCCGTGGATTTGGGTTCTTCTGTTTGAGGAATAATAAGTCCAATCTCGAAAAATTGTTCAGTTTATTGAACACAAACAGAAATATCTATGGACTCTACTAATTCAACTTGTTCTGCACAGCAAAACTTTCTACCAACTATAGATTTATAGTTTCAAAAGACTTTTAAATGAACAGAACAATTCGGAGCACGTTTTTCTTTCGACTATTTATTTCTGACAGACGCTGTCACACAAAAACATTTCAAAAGAATTCACCTGCCAACTTCAAATCGAATTCGTTTACTTGACTCTATATAAATTAAAAATAACACAAAAAACTCGGTTAGTTGATCAAATCTCAACACTCCTCCTTGATCAACTCACAACGGAGCGTCTCAAAAACTTTTCTATTAAGTGGCTTGGTGAGAATGTCTGCAATCTGCTTGCTGCTCTCGACATGTTGTAATGTCACAGTACTGCCGACATGTTGCTGGATGTACTTTCGTGGTATCTCAATGTGTTTCTTTCCTTTGGTCGTTTTTATTTCGTGGGCATTCTGTAACATGTGTATGGCTGACATGTTGTCGATTTTTAGGGTAATTGGCTGATCACTTTTCAAAATACCAAGTTCCAGTGCCATTCTCTTCATCCAACACACATCGTCAATCACTGACACCGCGGCTCTGTACTCAGCTTCTGCAGTTGAAGTAGCTACCAGACGCTGCTTCTGCGAGTACCAGATCACTGGTCCACCTCTCATCACTAACACTCCACTCGTCGATTGTCCTGTCTCAGAGTCTCCTCCAAAGTCTGAATCCGTGTAAGCCACTAGTTCTCTGTCTCCTCCGAAATGGATTCCTGCAGTTACTGTCCCTCTCAGGTACTGAAACACACGTTTCACCATTGCCTGATGACTTTTCATGGGCTTGTTGCAGAATCGACTGAGGTAGTTCACGGCAAAGCTGATGTCTGGCCGGGTTATTGCAGCTAAGTACAACAAACTCCCTATCGCTTCGCGATAGTTGTTGTTCGCTGGAAGTGCCTCGTCATTCTGAAAATCTGTCTTTTTGGTAACCATTCCTTGCTCAATGGGTGTAGATGCTGGGTTGCAATTTTCAAGTTTCATCTTTCTCAAGATCTTCTCTGTGTACAGCGGCTGATTCACGAAAATACTGTTCTGGTCGATCTTGATTTTCATGCCCAAATACGTTATTTTGTCCTGCAGTTTCTTGCTGAATGTAATCTGAAATTCCTTGCTTATATTGCCTAAGAGTCTGTATATTTCATTCTCATCTTTCCCAGCTATCAATCCATCATCTACGAAGAGTGAGAGCATAATGCTCTTGTCCTCATTATAATAAATACATGGGTCGTCATCGGTGTTGATTAGACCAATCTTGTCTTCAAAGTATGTGGTAACCCTCTCGTTCCACATCCTGGGAGCTTGTTTGAGCCCGTAAAGACTCTTATCCAACTTGCAGACTTTTCCTGATCCGTCGTTGAACCCTTCAGGCTGATTCATGTAGATGACCTGCTCCAGTTTTCCATACAAGAATGCCGTCTTTACATCAAACGATACCAACTTCATCTTCTCTGAAGCTGCGTGGCTCAGAAGTAATCTAATCGATGCATGGCGAGCTACTGGGCTGAATGTTTCCTCATAGTCAATTCCCTCCTTCTGTTCAAATCCTCTTGCCACAAGTCTGGCCTTGTATCTACCATCTGTCTTCTCTCGAAGTACCCAACGACAGGTAATCGGTTTCATTCCTTCTGGACAGTCCACCAGCTCCCAAGTTTTCATGTCCATTAACGAGTCGTACTCCTCCTGCATCGCTTGTCTCCACTTCTCATCTTTGAGTGCCTCACTCACCGAGATGTTCTCAGTTTCACCAATTATGGCCACTTTTACGCTCTTTCTGTCAAGTACACAATCTCTCAGTCTCGGTGGTGGTTGCAAAGTTCGACGATCTCGCAAAGTTCTCCTTCTTGGCTCTTCTTCTGGTGGTTGTGTCCCATTTTCTTTGTCACTTGCCTCCTCAGCATTTTCTTCGGTTCTGCAGTTCTCGTCTTCTTCATCTGACTCACTGCTGCTTTCATCTTGCTTCTCCAGTATACCCTCTGATGCTAATGTCTCAAGTTCAGAGCCTTGTCTCAGTTTTATCTTTTCTTCGGCGAAGATAACATTGTCTGAGGTAACAATTTCTCTCTTCTCTTTCAAATAAATCCTGTAGCAAGGTGAATCGATGTCGTAGCCAACCAGAATTCCCTTTTCTGATTTTCTGTCGATCTTGCCTCTCTTCTGTGCTTGCTTCAATACAAAACATTCGCATCCAAAAGGTCGTAGTTTCTCAATTTTCATTTTCCTTCCAAACCACAGTTCTGCCGGACTTTTCCCTGGTACGTTGCTGGTTCCTGTCTGATTGATCGTAAAGATCGCGTAATTCATTGCCTCTGCCCATAGTCTCTCATCCAAACCATCTGCATGTATTGCTGCCCTGGCTGCCTCGACAAACGTTCTCATATCTCTTTCAATCCTTCCATTTTGCTCTGGCGTGTTTACATTCGTGAAGGTGTGAAAGATTCCCAACTTATTCATCATCTCCTTGGTCTTCGTATTCTTCAGTTCGGTGCCATTATCAGATCTCAGACTCTTCACTCTCCTCCCTAGTTGATTTTCAACAAGTCTCAGGTAGCTTGCAATTTTCTCTGGGGTTTCACTTTTCGCCTTCATGAAATAACAGGTTCGGTAGTGAGTGAAGTCATCTTTGAACATGACCCAGTATTTTGATCCTCCCAGTGATGGGATGTTCATCTCGCCAGTGTCGACATGCACTAGATCTAATGGCTGCTGAGCTGTCTCGGGATTGTTTGGGTGTGAGGATCGATGTTGCTTGCCATATGAACACCCTGTGCACACATAATTATTCCAGTCATCAACATATTTTATTCCTTTTCTTTTCAATATGTCCCTCACATATTTCACATTTTGATGGGCGAGTCTCTCGTGCCAAACTTTGATCGACTGGACCATCAAACCTGTCTCTTCTTCTCTCCTGAGCATCATTTTGAAAAGATTTCCCTTGCGTTTTGCTATTGCCACAATTTCCTTACCATCTTGATCGAAAAATGTTGACTCATTTCCGTTTGCCTTCTGTACATGGCCCTTATCCAACATCTGGCTTACTGAGAACAGATTAAAGTTCAAATTTGGCACGTAAATCACGTCTTCAAGTACCACTGGATACCATTTTTGACCATCAAAAGCCTCCATCTCAATGTTCCCAACTGCAACGCCATCTAGCCTCGTTGAGTCTCCAATCACAATTGGAATTGGCTCCTCCAGCTCAACAAGCTTCACAAACCACTCTCGATGTGACGTCATGTGTTGGCTGGCTCCACAGTCCTGATACCATGAAGTTTCCCTGTCTTTGGAGATGTCAAAGTCTACTGTCGAAAGTGCTGTAGTCAAAAATGCCTTCCTTATCGATTTGCCGTTTTCTTGGTTGTTTCCTTCTTTTCGAGATGGACATTCCTTGGCGAAGTGTCCCTTTTTCTTACAGTTGTTGCATGTGTATTTCTTCTTACAATAGTCGATGTACTTCTGACATGGTTTTCCTTTACACTCCTTGATCACGTGACCCATCTTCCCACATTTGTAACATGCTAATGTTGACTTCTCCTGCTTGCTGTTTGACGACCTTCCTTGTTTCTCACGTCGTGCCATGAGAGCGTTGCTGGTGTTACTACCACCTGCGTATGTCATTTCCTTAAGTTGTTCATCCTCTAGTCTCAGACGTTCGATGAGAGTATCTAAGTTCTTTGTAGGTCCGGTCACGTTGTTCCAAGATGTCCTGAAATGCGCTAGTTTTGACGGTAGCACACTCAAGATTCTCGTCATGATCCAGCTTTCCTTCAAAGGATCATCTTCAGTTGACACTTCTGCAGCCAAGTCCATAATCTCCATACAATTTTCTACTGCTGACTTGCTTTCATCATACTCAAATGTGAAGAATTTGATTCGGGACGTTTCTAAAGTTACATCAGTTTTTGTACCATATAAACTAACTAATTTGTCTATCATGGCTTTGGCAGTTTTACAATTTGCAATTTTGGTCGCAATCTTACTGTTGACATTCAAACCTATCAACGTTTGAGCTTCGATATCTTTCTTTATCCACGCTGAAACGTTTGCTTCAGACTCAGCACCTGCTGGTCTTGCCTTTGTACCTGTCACAATTTCATACAAATCTTTATTTTTAAGTGCTAGATTCAATTTGAATCGCCATGAAATAAAATTGACATTTCCCTGACTATCATCACTCAACATTTCCAGCTGAGATCTTACAGTATCCATTTTGCTCTAGAATTTTACAATTTGACTTACTTCTGACAATTTTCTTAAAGAACAAAATGAATATATAAACTTTCGTGGCGATCTTCTGACTTAAAATAACTTGCGTGTACGATGCTCAACGTTGTCTTGCTCTACTATGGCTGCTCCGATGTCCCTGCCGGTTCTGACGTTTTGGACTGCTTTTCTCGACTTTCCAGACGTTTTCTTGACCTTACTCCAGAAAAACCCCTTTCACAGCTGCCCTGGGCCCATAACCTGTTGTTATTTCCGTGGATTTGGGTTCTTCTGTTTGAGGAATAATAAGTCCAATCTCGAAAAATTGTTCAGTTTATTGAACACAAACAGAAATATCTATGGACTCTACTAATTCAACTTGTTCTGCACAGCAAAACTTTCTACCAACTATAGATTTATAGTTTCAAAAGACTTTTAAATGAACAGAACAATTCGGAGCACGTTTTTCTTTCGACTATTTATTTCTGACAGACGCTGTCACACAAAAACATTTCAAAAGAATTCACCTGCCAACTTCAAATCGAATTCGTTTACTTGACTCTATATAAATTAAAAATAACACAAAAAACTCGGTTAGTTGATCAAATCTCAACATAATAATAATAATAATAATAATAATAATTTATTAAATCAAAATACCATACAGGTGTAGATTCAATCAAATACATACAAGAATTACAACCTCTCAAAATCACTCTCCTGTAAGAACTCTCCTATATTATAATAACTTTCATCAATCAGAAAAAGATTTAAGTTTTTGTTTTTGCACCTTATTTGGCAATGACTTAAATTTTTCTGGCAACTTATTCCACAATGTCAGCAAGCTATAAGTTACATTTTTCTGTGAATATGAATAATTGGGCTCATCCTCTTGAAGAATATTTTTTCCTCTTGTATTATAGGAATGTTGAAGTTGAAGATCTTTGAAATCATTATAGTTATTTACTATGAACATCACTGACTCATATATATATAGACCGTACAGTGTTAAGATGTTGAAACTCCTGAATATGTTCCTGCAGGTTTCATATTGATTCATGCCAAAGATGATTCTTAGGCATCTTTTTTGTAAGAGAAAAACTCGCTCCGCTTCTGTAGATCTTCCCCAGAAGATGATTCCATATCTTATCCTAGAATGAACGTAGGCATGATAGGCAGTCAGAGCAGCATCCAGCCCTATCATCCGTATAGTCCGCAATGCATAGCCGTAGCGTGCTATCATTGGTGAAATCTTCTCAACGTGACTACTCCAGTTGAGGTTACGATCTATAGTCACTCCTAAAAATGACAGGTTTTAAACTGACTCAACTGCACAATCTTGGAATCTTAGGTTTAGTTGTTCATTCTTTTCCCTGAATATTAAAAGTTTTGTTTTTTCCACATTTAGCATCAAGTTGTTATTAAGGAACCATTCATTCATATTTTTCAGGTCAGTCTCAAGGTTTTTGATACATGCATTTTGATTTTCAGCTTTACATATTATTGATGCATCATCTGCAAACATTATGACATCGTTGTTGGTAGTCTGAACTAGATCGTTGGCATAGATTATGTAGAGCAATGGTCCTAATATGGAACCCTGTGGTACACCGTTCAATACTTGTTTGGAATCAGATCGTATTATATTTCCATTTCTTCCTCTACTTATTGTCTTTTGGGTTCTTTTGGATAAATAGGATTCAATGAGCTTCAGTGCTACCCCTCTAATACCATATTTCTCCATCTTTGCCAGTAATTTCTCATGGTTGACTCTACCGAAGGCTTTTGACAGGTCCAGACAGAGAGCCGCTGTAGCATTATTTTGATTTAATGACCTAATGATAGAAGTAAGTGCTTGATATATTGCATTCAATGTTGACTTTCCCTGTCTAAAACCATATTGTTGTTTCACAAGTATGTTGTTTGCTTCAAAAAACTGCATTAATTTGTCAAAAATTATACGCTCAAATATTTTATTCACATTAGATAGCAATGATATTGGCCTATAATTATCAATATTTTCTCATATGAGGTGAGAGACGCTTGGGTTCCGCCATTTTGAGGATAGTACGACTTTCCATTGATTTCCTCAACCTTCCTTCTAGATTAGTTCATCTATGTCATAGTTGATTTATTGAATTTGAACATTTCACAGTTCCGTCACCCTCTGATTTTCAATTTCTCGATTTATCTGTGCCAGTGTTTCAGTGAACACTTGAACATTTTTTCCTTTTTTGAATTTTCTTTATGTGAACTAAGATTATCAGAGATCTCGGGAATTGTGGGAGTTTGACGATACAAAAAATTGATACAAGTGTTTTTTTAATAGTCTTCTTGGAGGGAGCTAAGTCTCCGACATTTTTTTTTGAGGGAGCTAAGTCTCCGGCAACTACCTTTTTGAAGAGAGCTAAGCCTGCTAAACTTCTTCGGAGGGAGCTAAACCTCCGAAACCTCTTGGGAGGGAGTTAAGTCTTCAAACCTTCAGTACCTGCACCTTGGAGGGAGTCAAACCCTCAACACTTCTCTTTGGAAGAAACACAACCTTCACCTCTTGCAACGCTATTCCTTCTGGAGGAACTGCAACGTCTTTCTGGAGATTCAGGAGTTCGAACTTCGGAAGAAGTCGAGAGATAGTCACTCCCGTTACCCGGCATTGTTATAACAAGATAAGTTATCAAAGAACGAAAAACGCTCGTGAATGGTGTTTCTGACGAATTATTCATAATTGTACATATTCTTGTCCTCATATTCAATTGTTTCAATTCATGATTGTAGATATTGTAAATAGCTATTGTCATCAGAGAGGAATAAATCTCGACTGTTCAAGTTTTGATTATCATCAGCCTGAGTAGAAGCATATTACCTCCTTTTACCTCATATAAATGTAAGGTGGTCTCATGTTCTGACTAGCTGGAGCATCTATAGTAAATTATCTCTTCTTCAACCTTACAATTTATCAGTGTCAAAATTTGGGTAGGTACGATAAGTTCAACACTTGTACAATACAACAATTGTATTTCAGATCAGTCACTTAATTTCAGAAAGCGTCAATTGAATTACAGATTACTCGATTGAATATCAGAAAACATCAAATGTAATTCAGATTAGTCAATTGAATTTCAGAATATGTCATATGAAATTCAGATTAGTCAATTGTATTTCAGAAATCTTAATTTGTTTTTCAGAAAGTTCGAATATTATTTGAATTTAAGTCGGATTTTGAGTAGTATATTACTCATTTTCATAATGGTTATCATATAGTTAATCATGAAACAATCAGATATGTTTCTTTGTATGAATAAAACCACTATAATCTGGTGATATTTTTTGGTGCTGGCTGTTACTTTTCTTCAACACTGGATTTCAGTAAAAATATGCTTAACCTTCTCAATCGATTCCTCACCCAACACCGTAGCTTCAAGAAGCATATTTCACCTGATGAAAATTAGTGAATACATATTCAATTGTAGTTGCAATTGACAACAGTATCTACAGCTGGTGTTTGTTGCAACAGTGGCTAGATATGAGGAAGCAGTTATCAGATTGAGTGATCGTCTGTGAAATGCTGCATGCCATTCGAGATTGGAGACCGTAATCACCCAAACAGTAGCTATACTGCTGCGGATGATCCCTTATTCTCCCATGCTCAATCCAATTGAAATTTTATGGTCGAAAATAAGGACTTACGTAAAAATAAACCTCAGAATTCCAAACAGTGTGCCACCGGGGGTTATTGAAAAAAGACATAACCTGGAAAATATTATTGACCGAGCTGAGATGCAATGGCAGACATGCCTGTATGGCTTCAAATTTTTTCAGTTTTGTGTTAAAGATTAAATGTTTCAAGTGAAAATTGAAGTTCATTTATTATCATTGATTTATTCCCGAATCACCTACAATTAATATTTTCTGAAATACAATCTGGTATCAATGTGCGTATGAAATGAATTTCAAATTGCTATTTCTGAAATATAATTGACCATATCTCAAATTCAATTGATTGTATTATCTGAATTACATTTGATGTTTTCTGAAATACAATTGATTATTTTGGAAATGCAAATGACTAATCTGAATTACATTTGATGTTTTCTGATATAAAGTTGACTAATCTGAAATACAAGTGATGTTTTCTGAATGTCAATTGACAATTTCTGAATTACAATTGGAAATGGTGTAGACTCAGAGCTCTTTCGAATTTAACATTGCAATTCCCATGTTTCCATGATTTTATTCCAGATCTGCAGTTTGTATTCACTATTTATTTGTTCCCATTGTTGTTCGAACTGATGAATAGGATATATCTGAGTTTGAACAAAAAAAAATAGCCAAAAATATAAAACCCGCTTCTCGCTCCTAGTTTTCTCTCGAGAATGGGGGAATTTGTTCGGGACATAAAACGGAACGTTTTAGTTTACCTAAATAATGTATTTGGCTGAATCTAATAGTAAATGTACCGTGCTCTGAGTCGTAGTTCCTCCTCCTCGCCTGTTCCCTTGCCAACTTTGCCCTACGCCGGAGGCAGCAGATCACGAGCAACGCCAGAAGTGGAAATCCCAATATGCAGGAGATGATAGGGATCACCACGGTCTCTGGAGCAACTGGAACAGTTCACAATATCAGTTAATTTTAGTCTGATTATAGGGAAACCTCAGAATGTGTTCAAAATCGGGATTGTTCTGATTTTGGGAATTGAGTTTAAGGACTGTATCCAGATAATTGAGTTGGAGATGATAGTCTTAAAACATTTATTGATATCATTCACCATCATGAATGAATGAGTAACCCGCCATGAAGCTGATACAGTAAAAATACAAATATTAAAATCATCAATAAACCCAGAGTGACATTATTCAACTAAAAACAGAGGTATTCTAGAGAAGTCCAAAAAGAGGTCAAACTTTGACTTTGAGACAGTTCAATTAATTCGAAATTAAACTCAACGTTTACAGTGATAGAGCAATCCAAATGGATTAAGAGAGCCTCGTTATTCCATCAGAAAAACAGAAGGTTGAATAATGAATCATTAGAATAGGCTGAGTTGTAATAAAAGTGAGATCAGGCCTTAGAGGAGATACGTGTATTGAAAACTTAGTAGTCTAAGTCTGTTCTTCATTGAGATTCTTACAATATGAGTATATAATGATCAAGAAATCAATATCTATAATTTAACGTTGGTATATGAAAGAGTGCAAAATTAATCAATCGCAAACGACATTTAGAGTGAAGAACTACAGGGGTAGTAGGATCAGTGTTCATCAGAAAAATAAAGGTAACAATTGAAAAATTATGAGGATTATCACATGAGAATACAATGAATTGAAACCACTGATCCTGTTGGATTTGTAGGGCTGAAGGCTTGAGATCTTACTTGCTAAGAGTTTAAGATGAATGAACTTGAGAATTTCATGTTTATCATGAGGAGATCGTAGCAGTTGAATGGTTTTACCAATATTAGGGGAGACCACTCAAGGTGAAGCAAGGAGTGAGGCTGTCAATCAGGTTCAATGTTTGAGCTACTTGATCGTTCAAATACTTCAGAGAAGTTCACTTGGTTTTATTGAAAGAGAGAAGACTGATTCTATGATTCACCTTTGCGTTTGAGGATTTTTTATTAATCTGAAACTCGAGAATAATTAGAAAGTGTTATGAGAAGTAAATAGTTGAGAAATGAGGTGAACTGATTAAGAGAATGAGATGAACATGAAATATAATAAATAAGTATTTATTAGAGAAGAGAAGTATTTATTAGAGAAAGATATGAGAATTTTCATTCTTGGAGCAAGTCATCATTTTCATGTGAGGAGTCTAGAAATATATTTGAAAAATCTATGAGAACTGCAAAAATATTACAAAATATTTATCTTAGAGGATTCAAATACATTAAAAATTTTATTAGAATAAAGCGAAAGAGGATTACCAGTATTTTTATGGATTATCATGATCTGAAACATGGACAAATTTTCATACCTTATGAAAAGCATAAAAATATCATGGAAAATGCAAGAATTAATAACTCTGAGAATTCTCTTACCTTTTGAGGATTACTTACTCCAAGAAATGAACGGGATGAACAATTCATTAAGCGAGGTGACTTCTTGCAAATTCGAATTACAAGATTAGCACAAGAGGAGGTCTATTTACAGGCAGAGCTTGATTATAAGAGAGAGCGATGAATTTATTCAATTAATGAACATGAGTGATGAAAATTGTAACTTTTTGACTAAGCTGTAATATGTGAGATTATTTGCAGGTCAGAATGGATGTACAGGATATTTACGTGGCTTATAACTTCTGAGTTCTAGAGTGCGTATAATATTACATATATTATCAAAATTTTTCTGAGAGATGCTTCACCTTTCGAAAAATTCATGCCAAGAATCAAATTTGCGACAAAATACTGGTTTTTCTATATGCCCAAAGAAGACACAGCTAGATAACAATTTTTTCGGATTCTAGAAGAGGCAACAGTTCAACAAATGGTCTCAGATAAATAATTTTATTGCTCCTAAGAGCAGATGATCGATCAACTTTGAATTTTTCATAGATATGGAAAATTCTCATAAAGAGGTAATCTCGGTATTATTTCCAGTGATCAAAATACGATTGAAATCGGTTGGAAATCTTGGGTGATGACTTTAACTGGACAACTGGATAATATGTAAAAAAAGAAAAATAATTGTAAAATTAATATAAAAAGTTGATCTTGCAAGAAAGTTCAAAACAGTTGAATGTATGGATTCTGAAACAATAGATCACAATTACGTAAAAACCTCAGATTTTTTTTTTTTTTTGATGGGAACTTTTAAGTCGATCATCCCCTCGCATATCGCTCAAAATATCTGGGACCATTTATTTTAATGGCTTATTCTCAAGAAAACATTTTTATCTAGTTGTTAACTTTTTTTCCACATTTAAAAAAACATTATTTGCTCGAAAATTTTACTCTCCTTAACAAATTCCCAAAAGCTGAGCCTCAGCTCTCAATTCAGTGAAGACTGGAGAATGAAAGGAATATCATGCAAAAGGTTTGACCACTCTACTACTCTCATTTCAAATGTTATGAGCTTAGCAATAGCGGACCTCATAGTGAACCATCTGGTATTGATAACTAAAAACAGATCTTCACAAAACTCGAAAGCACGTTCAATGGACTGACTAGATCTTTGGAACTGTGCACTAACGTCACACACAAACTTGACATGTTTATCACACGACTGAATATCAAATCTAGATCCTAGGTTTCAAGGATTCGGTCTCGATCGTATATATTTTTGTTACGACAAGATAAGACAAGGGTTTAATGCTTAGTAATCCGCAAAAGTTTTCGAGAGCACTTAGAGCATTATTAAGTACAAAGCCTTTTGGTGAAATGCTTCAATTACCAAGTATTAAGCTCTGCTCTCAAAAAGCACAGTGTTCTGGCACAGTTCTGAATGGTAGTATGGTAGAAGTTTCTAAGTACCAAGGAACACTTCGGTATATTCAATTTATGCAACATGAAAGTTTCAGGAATTAAATTCCCTTCTTCAGACTTATCTCTGTTAATATTTCTTCTCGACTGTATATAACGATATCTAGAGAGTTTCCCTGGCTAAGTAGCATCGGACTCAGAGGATGTTTGATCTGAGATTGTAACTGGACCGCTCAATTTCTGACAGTGATATTTTACCATACAACCCTGGGGTCGCAAACAAAATTGGTAGAATATTGAAGATGCACAACTTTGAGACCATTTATAAGCCAACACAAGAACTTGGTCGAATGATCAGAACTACCAAAGACAAAGTCGACCCACTCTCTCAACCCGGTATTTACAAGATATCTTGTGACTGCGGTAAAGTCTACATTGGTACAACAAAACGAAGTATCAATACGAGAATTGATGAGCACGAACGATGCTGTCCACTCATTCTCAATATAGTTTTCTTGAAGAAGATATTATTTCGAATTTCAAGTGTTACTTTTCTTAGATGAACATGGACTAAGAAACAAACAGACAACATAAACAAAGAAGAAGAAATGTTCCTCGATTCAGATTCCCCTTATTTGAATGAAATAATCTTAATTTTGAAATAGAATAGTAATATTGCAGTATAGTTAGCCCTCACAAAACTCAGGACAATCAATCTTCCTCCTCCCAAAAGCGCAGATCGCAATTCCCTCCAATATCACCGTCGGAAGCAGAGAAGAACGAGTTATGATTTATCCAAATAGCGCTCGTATTCAGGGTGGTAACTCAGTTTCGTCCCCTTTTCCAGTCAGTGCCTCCCATTGTTCCAGTTCAGTGTGTCGGCAACGTTGATACTCACCCGTGGGATAAATGATAACAATGGGCCTCTTATTCTGCTGCTGGTTTTGCCTGCTGGTATCGCTTTGTACGGACATGTCGGGGGGGTGGTGGGGTCCACCTGCAACAAAGGGATCATGACAGATGATGCCGTGACAGTATCTGGGTCAAACGCAAGGAGGTGGGAGTGTTGGAACTAAAAATAGAATTTTAATGGGGAGCAATTCATTACGACACCTTTTGAGGGTGGGATTGGGGAGTTTATGTGCTACATTGCAGTAATTGATGTACAGGGTGTTTGTTAACAGACGAACCACCTCGTATATTTCTTATCCCATACAAATTGGAAAACTTGTAAGAAACACGTCGAATGATTTTGTTCGGAAGACATCTCTTGAGGTATTTTTGAGGCTCGTATGTTAACCCACTAAGAGGGACCACTTCAACTCCTCAAAATTGAATAGGGAAGAGGATCATTTCAAAGATCCTGGAAGCCTCTTTACAACGGTGTATAAACTACGTAATTTTAAAGAACCGTTTTCGTAAAAGTTCAAATGAGTCACCTTGAATATTTTGATTATTTTTACAATGTATAAGCCCATTTTTATTGAATCATTTTTACAAACTTAAAAAATTTTGAAAAGATCATATTTTTGAAAAACTTTCATTAGTTTTATCATGCTTACTATCAAAACTTTGTACGGCAGTGGTAGCTTTGTTTTTTTCTGCTGCCGAATATTGTTGCCCTGTTTGGTTGAACAGTGTTCATGCAAAAAAAAATTGATGCCCAACTAAATTTTTCTATGAGGATTAACTGGTACTATCAAATCTACACCTAATCCTTGGTTCACAGTCCTCTCAAAATATTGTCCCCCCCCCCCATATTCGCAGAGAGACAACAATGAGGAATGTTCACAGGTATGCAAAATCGATCGAAACTTCGTCACAGTATAATCTATATGTATATGAAATCACTAGTTTTTGTTTCAGTCGAAAAGATCTAGTAGTTCGGATTTTACAACCCCGTGAATATTCAATTCTCGTGGCGATGTGACGTCATACTACATTCGCAAATCGCACTCCGTGAGACGAAAGGCCCTTATATTGGACCCGGCTACGTACTGAACCTCGCAAGTCGTTGGATGTAAAGTGACGTCACACGGATCCATCGAACTCATGTTTATAACTCGATATCTCGGGCGCTATTTGAAGTATTCAAATAATTTTTGGACACAATATTTTCATTTTCAACGGAAAATAGGAATATGTAGAAATTGAAAAATGTGAACATTCCTCATTCTGAATATTAGGAACAAATTTAATTCCTTTCCAAATTCATTCCCTATCCTCAACTATATTCCAGATAATAAGGTCCCCAGATGGACGTCGCGTAAACCTTTTTGGTCAAATTTCTTAATTGATATGAATGATAGCGATAAAGAAATTTGGCAATCTGAATGGAGAAAATATGCAATTTTCTCAATATAGATCTTGTTACTGATCCTTACATCAGAGTTCCTGGTTTTGAAGTTCCCAGGGGAATATGATCTGTTCTAAATCGTATTAGAACAGGCTATGGACGATGCAACAGTATGCTCTTCCGATGGAATTCGGTTGAGAGCTTAGTTGTGGATGCATTTCTGAAATGGGTGGTTAATTTCAAAATAATAAAATTTTTCTGCTTTTTGTCTCTTTTCATTTCAGATTGAGAACTGAGAGTCGTTTTGTGAAGAATCTATTTATCTGAGTCCATAGACAGATAACATGTAGAGGTTCTCTTAGATCACGCTGATGTCTTTCAAGATCTTTCTATATTTAATATCTTAAGTTATTTTTTTTTTCACGGGCGGAGAAAGTGTTTTTTTCAGCTGAGGTTTTTTCCTCTTTCCTCATTTAATGATACTACAGGCCTGTATGGTTTTCCTGTGTTGCACCAACCTTAGCTAGGTAACTTTTTGTTTCAATATGTATTGTATTATTTCAGCTCTCTGAATCAAAAGAATATTTATATACTAACAAAAAAATTAGATCGGCCTTTTTCAAATAAAATTGACTTCCATAAAATGATCTTGGCTGAAAATTGCCTCTTACATAGTTCAGTAAAATTGGATATATTTGCGACACTCATTTTCAATTCGTTAACGTAGTTAGTCCCAATTTTCAGTCTGAGTCACAAAAATTTGAGTTAATGAATTGATTTTTATCAAAAATTTTTTTTTTCATACATAATTGGAAAAAAGCTTCCTAGACGTTTCAAACATCTTAGGGGGTTGCTTGTTCAAGCCTCAAATATACGTCGAAAAAAGGTCCCCTGAACAAAAACATTCGAAGTGTTTCGGGAAGTTTTCCATTCACTATGGAATAAGAAATATACGGAGTAGCTCATCTGAGATCAAACACCCTGTATCTCACGGTACTACACATGAATTCGAAAAATTCACATAATTTCTTTCACAAATGGAAGGAGCTTTTAATATCACGAATACGAAGAAGTGGGACAAAATTTATGAAATTTATGACCGACGCATTCGCCATTTTGTAGCCTGGGAAATTCACCTTAATCCACATAAAATGAAAAACGAATTTTATGAGGTTCATGAAAACAGCAACACGAATTAACATCTTTTTATTAATATTGATTGAATAATCGAAAGATCTTTTTCTAGAACAATTATTTTTTAGTTCTCGATCTTTATGGAAAAAGTCAGAAAATCTGAACTGTTTACGATAGGTGAATAAAAGTTGGACCTTTTTATTTTCAAGGAATCAATCTGAAAGCAAAAAAAATCAACATTCCTTCAATCCGATTTTTCTGGCTGCTACAGCACTTTAAAGTTGACCAAATTTCCGCAAATAAGTCACTTTTTGTGGAAAATCTTCGAAAATTTGGCCAACTTTGGAGTGTTGTGGGATAGCCAGAAAATTGACACCGGACTTATGCAGATTTTTTCTGCTTATAGATTGATCCTTCAAGAAAAAAAATTCCAATGTGCATTCAGATTTTAAAATTTTTTCCGTAAAGATGAAAAAAATTGGGGATACTCCATATATCATAACTAATAAAATGCGTGTTTTAGAAGAAATCTGTTTGCATATTCGTATCTGGATTCGTAATCTGGTTTTAGTCTGTGGTTAAAATTTGGTGTCGATTGGAGACATTTTATGTTTTGAAAAATTTGCATTCATAGGAATAATTACGATTCTTTGTAAAAAAAAAATTTGTTCCTATCAGAACTAAATTGATACTGTTCCCCAATTTGAGTACGTAGATTACAAATATGTGAAGAGATTTCTGCTGAAAAAAATATTTTTCGAGTCATGGTTGATGAAAAATTCGAAATTTCGAAATTTTGGACCTTTGCGGAAAAAAAACATGCAATCTGAACTGCTAGCGATAGGTAAATAAAAATTTGACCTTCATATTTTTTTAAATTAAACTATGAATGAGAAAATTAGCATTCATCTGATGTGTTTTTTCTAGTTGTCACAGCACTACAAATATTTGACAAAATTCTTTAGGATTTTCCACCAGAAATGATTTTTTTCCGAAAATGCTAACACCGGAGGAAAACAAATTGCATATTCTCACTATCTGTCTCAAGGCAATATTTCTTAAAACAATTATTTTTCGAGTCATATCGACCATTTCATAAAGTATAAATTTTATAAAATATATTTCGATATTTGAACTATTCTTGTTTTCATAACTTTCATTCTAAGGATTTTTCCATTTTATTGTGCTCTTTCTGAAAAGTCTTTTTCCTTTTCAGCTTCACTCGCACAGAAGATATTGGCTCAAAGCATTCATTCTTACATCAAATTCCGAACGAAAGTTGTTCATTGCTGTTTACGAATCAGACCAATTAAGCGAGAACAGAAACAAAGCAGGCTCCGCCAACAATGAAATATCGAATAATCCGAGTAGGAGTAATCCCGAAATTAATGAAACTATTCGGGCAGATTTCGAACTCGATTATTCCGCGTTTAATCTGAGAAGGAGCAGAAATTAATTTCGATACCGCGCAGCTTCTGAATGAAAACGGAGCTGACTAATAAACAAAGTTGGCGGGATAGCTCTCGCTGCTACTGAAAAGAAAACAAAAGCCTGCTTTTGACTGGGTAGCGAATAATGGTGAAAGTAGAGAATTGTTCGGATGTTGAAAGTTCTTGTAGATGATTGTTACCTACGTGTAGGGGTCGTAGTTTGCCTCGCAAACTATCATTAAACACATGAGAACCCAGGCTTAAAGAGGGTCAGAAGAACTCGGATTAACCTGTTTCTCAGCTATCCTATTCAACATTCTGGGTGGAAGTTTCTTTCGCTTTGAGGTCTATTTGAAAGTTAGGTGAATGAGGAATTATCCACATATCACCGAAGATTACATTACGAAATCAGTCAATATTGTGCTTCTCGAGTTGAGTTTCTTATTGTATTCAAAAGATTCTTATAAAGGGGAAGAACTGAAAAAAGTTGCGTGAGACAACAAAATTTATGAAAATAATAACCTGGCGCATTCACCATTTCGTATCACCTGTTCACCTTAATCTATAATATTAATTGAAAGAAAGATTGAGGAAACTCGGGAGCAGTGAGATCAATCGCCTACCCATTGTCGAATCTCGAGAAAGGTTCTCAGGCAGAAAAAAATTGGAAAATTTCAAAAAAAAAGTAGACCTTCTTCAATACATAGGCTTTTGGAACTTGAAGGTTCTGGAATGTCCTTTCGAATAAGTTTTGTGAGAAAAATATTACTGCAATATGGTACAAGCCTTGGTTGTTCCTAACTTTTTACTTTTCTGAAATGAACTCAGAAATTTTATCAAGTCATTTCACATATAACGCCATCAGTATTGAAGAGGAAAAAAAATATACACATTTTTTACACAAACCGTTTTCACATTTTTGAAGGCGAAGACTGTGGAAATATTGTTCATTTTCAGAATGTTGAAAAACCTGTCACAGGGTGTTCCAATGTTGGTTCAAAAATTGGGATCAAGATTTTCTCATAACTTTCGTTTTTCAAATTAAAACCTATTTTTTTGTGATTTGCGTTGGACGGTGCGAAGAAAAATGATGATAATATTTCAACATGATAATGCTCTCAAAATTTATAATTCTTGAGTTATTCAGGATTTCCTGATTTCATGTCGTATGTACCGTCAAATTCATAGAATCTGTTTTATATCAACAATGACCTTGGTCATAGAAGATAAATTGTTCAAATAACTTGTGCGACTACTTCTTTTTTGAATTCATTTATCATTTTTGATATGAAACAGATTTCATGAATTTGACGCTACGTACGACATGAAATCAGAAAATCCTAAATAACTCAAGAATTATTAATTTTAGGAGCATCAACTTGTTAGAACATAATCATAATTTTTCTTCGCAGAATCCAACGCAATCATAAGAAAATAGGGTTTTTATTTGAAAAACGAAAGTTATGAGCCAATCTTGATTCCTATTTTTGAACCAACATTTGGAACACCCTGTGACGGGTTATTCAAAATTCTGAAAATGTACAATATTTCCACAGTCTTCGCCTTCAAAAATGTGTGAAAATGGTTTATGCTTACGATATCTAGGTAAGGAATAACAAATATAATACCGAATACTCTTATCTCCCTTTTTTTTCAGATTTTTCTAGATATTTTGGAAAGTATTTTGAGGAATGCAACGATTCGAGTACGAATGTATTCAGAATTGTATACTCTATCAAATTCGAAAACTGAACTTGGTCAAGCTCCAAGAATATTTTAGATCGGTAGATAATATCATACAATAACATAATCCCAATTTTCAGATTTCAAATAGGTCTATTTCTCCAGAAACACCTTAAAGGCCGTCGAACTTGGTACACCCTGTATATCCTCAATTCCAAACACTAATAATTGTAATAAACGCTGCAAAGAGTTCGAAATCGCCAACTCAAATTAGGAAATTATGTTCAAAATTGTTTCTTCAATATGACTGATTGGGAATCTGTTTTTTTCAAGAAGTGTCTTGATTTATGACACACACTTTGACACATTTTTTATTCTATTCTCTAGTCATGTTGATTTTCCTCATTTCATGGAATCATTAAGAGAAAGTACGGCTCATTTTTCATTAAATCCAAAATATTTTCTGAAAAATTTTGTTCGTATCATTCTGTTAAATGGACCCATGTTAGGGATGAGTAGTTTCAATATTATGAATCTCATCAAAGTGGTAAGTAATTAACTTTCATTTTTCATATACCCAACATTCAATCATGCATATTTCTTTATTTCATGGAATATCTTGTTTTATGATGCTTGATATTTTGAGTTACACCAAAGAATGTAACTGGGCTAAATTAAAGAATGAAACAAAAGTGTGTCTCAAAGTTTCAATCGTACACCTCATAAAAAAAAACGATTCCATAAAATAAAAAACTCACATTATTGAATATCGGGTAATTAAAGAATCAACGTTCATTTCTCCCAATGATTCCCAATATTCACCCTTTCATAGAATAAAAGACCCGATTTTTCAGAAAAAAATATTTTCTCTGATGAAAATGAGCCGTGCCTTCGATCCGAGATTCCATGAAACAAAGAAAAGCTACAAAACTGAAGACACAAACCAATACTGTTTCCCAAAGTTTCAAACAACATCGAGATACTCTTCATCAAAAAAACAAACTCCATTAAATCTACTTAATTGAATGGTCGGTAGATGGAAAAAAAGTTAATTATGCCTCACTCTGTTCAAATTCATCATTTTGAATTCTTTTATAACGAAACAAATCAAATATTATACCATGATATGTATAATGGTTTCCTGTTAATCCAATGTCCAGTTGGGAAATTTCGATGAATGGAAAGTCAGCCATTTTTTTAATGAAGATCTGGTTTTTACCTTCCCAGGAGAATATATGGTCTGTTCTGAATCGTATTAGAAGAGGCCATGGAAGATGTAACAGCATGCTCTTCCGATGGAATTCGGTTGTGAGCCCTAGTTGGGACTGTGGAGAAAATGAGGAGACTATAGAACATCTTATGAATAGTTGTCCCATCTATAAATTTCAAGATGGTTTCGAGGCTATACAAAAAAGTAACAAATGCATATCTGAAATGGGTGGTTAATTTCAAAACACTTTAATTTTTTCTGCTTTTGTCTTTTTTTCATTTCAGATTGAGAATTGCTAGTCGCTCTGTGAAAAACCTGTTTATCGGAGTACCTGGACGGATAACATGGAGATGTTCTCTTAGATCACGCTGATGTCTTTCAAGATTTCTCTGATAATTTTTTTTTCATGGGCGAGGCAAGAGTTTTTTATGCTGAGGTTTTTCCTTTTCCTCATTTAATCATACTGCATACCTGTATGGTTTTCCTGTGTTGCACCAACCTCAGCTAGGTACCTTTTTGTTTCAATATGTTTTGTATTAGTTTAGCTCTCCAAATCAGAAGAAAATATATTAGAAAATTTAGTTGGAAGTGAAAACCGAAGAAATTTTCAGAAAACTTTCCCTTACACATTTTTCGATTTTCGAAGTGAATGGTTGATATTAACGATCCAAGAATAACTCTTCTTAGTTCATATTGGTGCTCCATTTTCTTTTCTTTCCATCATAATCCCTCTCGGGAGATAAAATTTTAACGGGACGTTCCATCTACGAGTGCCTCGCGATGTGATAAACCTTTAATGTTTTCCTCCGGCAATATCTACTTCGCTACCACTACAAGGAAGACTGTATCGGAAATTGATCACCTAATGGAAAAAACGGCCAGCGCAGTTTTTAAATAAATCACCCAGTTTCCCCTAAGGCCCCGTTTACCGACGTGAACTAGGCCGCCGTTACACAACCCAACTCTGCTGGAAATTATACCCATTTATGAAATCCACCCGCCCCCCTGGAAGGGGAAATCTTGATTTTCCTTTTGGGGTAAATGAGAATTTCACCCTCTGAAAAAAGGATTTTACAGCGAGAGGAAACGCTTCTCGCTCTCATTAAAACGGAGGGTTGATGAAAGTGTTGTTGTCGATAATTATGAAGTTCTGGAAAGATTGGAGACGAATTTGTGTTGAAAAACAGTATAGTCGACAGCATCGGAAGAGTTGAATAACGATGGTAATTTGATATGAATGTGAGATTTATTCCACCAGCATTTGTGCTTGCTGAGTTTTTGAGAAGGACTTTCGTTGGACTAGCTTTTTATAGATCTGACAAGCGCATATTATTGCTTTTTCAGGCCATCCCTATTGGAGAATCATGAGATATTGGGAGTCAGGAAGAGATTGCCAAAATCAGAATTTTGTATTTTATTTTATTTTTGTGAAATGTTTGAGTTTTTTTATGTTGATGCTATGCAATAAAAGTTTAACACTTAAAGAATTAATTATGATTAAATGGCCACGTTTAGTTCAAAACATTTTCATGTAGAATATTACCAAGACGAGGCCGTATTTCTAAATACGTCAAAAAGTTATCAGATCTTATGTAGACCCAATCTGCTAACTCTACACTCTTCAACTTCACAAGACCTTATTTCACATACCACTATGCCTAAGTGACTTGGTCGTTTCTCTTTCGCAACGTTAGCTTAAGGTGAAAAATTCATTCGCTGTTCATAACTTTTCTGTAATGAATGTTGTGAAATGGGAACTTGTGAAGATGAAGAGTGTTGTGACAATGTTAAAAATACGGCCTCGTCTTGTCAATATTTTACATGAAAAATTTTGGTTGGATTTCAATTCTTTTTGTACGTTGCTTATGACAAAATCCTTCAATTTTGTTCATTTTTCCCCAATTATGATTCAATAAAATATAATTATTGCGAGATCTATTTCAAGTTGAACTAATTCACAATTCATGTTCAGAATCAACAATGTACGAAATGGAGAAATATACCTTAACCTACCTAGGTTCAAGCTGCGATGGCGATGTATTTGAGAGCTGCCATCACAACCATTGTATGAAGAATTCTATCATTTTACAATGATCACAATGGGAAATTGCACAATGGAAACTATGGTTGAGGTTATTACAGAGAAATTGTATTTGGTATAAATACACATAATGCGTTCAAGGAGCGCCTTATTTTGTTTCCTTATTCAAAATGAGGGGGTGATTTTCCCAGAGAATTCTTGAATATTTTTTTTTAACATTTATGATGATCCGCATAATTTGTGTTAATTGTGTGGCTCAGTTCTTACATTCAATTCATTTTGTATGATTCTTTGTTTTCTATCTCTCTCTTGTTGCGATGTGTACTCTTAGTTGTGTTAATTGAATTTTTGGTTATTATAAATTTTATCGCCCCGTCACCGATTTTAAAAATATTTTGCACAGTGAATCTATACGACTTCCTGATACTACAGTCTCAATTACAGCTCTGGGGAGGCAGTATTTTCAGAGAAAAAAAATAAATGAAACTCATAAATATACTCCATTTACCTCGGATACGGCTCTGATTTAGTCTTATATATAGTCTATATAGATTTGTTCAACAAGGTTAGGTTATGTTAGGTTAGGATAGGTTCATTTTCCCTACCAAAAGTTGAAAAAAAAAATTTCATGAAAAAATAAAACATCCATCCGCATTCAGGTTAGGTTAAGTTAGGTTAGGTTAGGTTCATTTTCCTACCTCAAGATCACAAAAAAAATACAAAAAAAATGCAAAAAAAAATAAGTGGGCAGGAAACTTTATAATTACCGAAATTTCGTATATTTAGAGCTATTATAGGCACAGCCTGAGCTCCAACTCATAATTAATAATAATAATAACAAGCAGTCTTCTCCCGTATATATAAATTTTTGGACCACTATCATCAAAATTGGCGGAAGTCTCATTAAACTTATACATCCCCTGGTTCTAAGGGTTAGGGGGTGAAACTTTCAAGTTTAAGAATTTTTTCGTTGTTTGTGTACTGAAACTAGCTAACATATCAAATTTCAACTTCATGGGATATCGGGAAGTATCCTTACAGTTTTTATGATCATCAGTGAGTGAGTAACGAAATCAGGTGTTTTTAGATATCTATGAAATCAAAAGTGTACGAGCTATGCACTTGAAACTTTACACGTTTGATGAATTTACTACTGGCATTATATCTGACAATTTTGTTCATCTGCTATTTTCCAAACTCAAGTTATGAGGGTTCAAAAATACGACGAAAACACTTCGATAAAAGGTTGGTAGTGCCCTGGCGCGGCGCTTCGCTTGGCTCGTCTTGGCGTGGACATTACTTTTTTCATAAAACGTTGCTGCGAGAAAAAAATAACCTGAAATTTCTACATAAGCAGGATTTCCCTTGGCACTTGTCCTGTATTTGGATCGTCATGGACCCACACGAGATGGCATTGGAGCGGAATGAAACCCATCAAGGAGCATATGGTTTTCATCTCGGGTATATTTTTCCGCCGAGCATATTAAAGCTGCAAAACTTCGCCGATCAAATTTCAGCCTCCACATTCCTTACATTTGATGAACGTTTTGGACGTTTTCCGGGGCTATATTGTTGTTCATCTCACCCTCGCCTGAACTTTGCCAGTTAATAACGTTCATGGGAGGATCTTGGACCAACAATCTCGAAGATACACGACAGCAGCTGCTAGTATTTGGCCGACAGTCCGGGAGAAGAAATCGTATATTAATGTGGGTGATAACTAAAGTTGATATTCTACTGAAAGTCTATGAACCGACCGAGACTTTGACTTGAATTTTTGTGTTTATGAATTTCAATGACTTCCATGTTCAGCTTGGGATAGTAACTTTTGATATTGGAAATAATCTCCGCCTTTGGGAAATTTATGTTGTGTCCATCTGTTAGGTTTTATGTTCTGTATTTCTGTTAGTGCGGATTTTTCTGTCTGATTCAGTCGACAGCATCGTTCGTGCTCCTTGATTCTCGTATTAATACTTCGCTTTGTTGTGCCAATATAGACTTTGCCGCAGTCACAAGGTTTCCTGTAAATGCCAGCTTGTGAGAGTGGATCGACTTTGTCTTTGGTTGTTTTGATCATTTTCCCTAGTTTTTGTGTCGGCTTATAAACGGTCTCGATGTTGTGCCTTTTCAGTATTTCACCAATTCTATCTGTGACCTTGGGGATGTATGGTAAGATGGCTCTTCCGTTAGGTGTGATTTGTGATGTGTTATCATCACGGGTGGAAGTTTTTGTTCTTATTGCCCTCTGAATTTTGTTGGTATCATAGCCATTGGCGATGAATGCATGGTGTGAATGTTCAAGTTCATCCTCCAGAAATTTCGGCTCGCATAATCGTTGGGCTCTTTCTACGAGGGTTTTGATTACTCCTCGGTTGTGTTTTGGGTAATGATTGGACCCCTTCTGCAGATATCTGTCGGTGTGAGTTGGTTTTCTATAAACCCTGTGTCCTAGTTTCCATTAAACTTTCTAGTTACTAAGACGTCTAGAAAGGGTAGAGCACCATCCTTTTCAATTTCCATAGTGAATTGAATATTTGGGTGCCTACTGTTGAGATGGCTTGCAATTCTTCATCTCCGTTACTCGAAAAGACAAAAGTATCATCCACATAACGTAGGCACGTGGACGGTTTCTTTGATGCCGGTTCGATATCACTCTGTTTGATTTTTTCCATGAAGAAATTCGCAATTGTAAGGGTTTCCTATAGTACACCTTCTATTTGGCAGCCATTTTCAGTTGAAATGCGAATAGACGTTGTCGCCATTGGGAACGCTGTATTTTTCAGTGTAAATTTATTTATTTTGCATTTTTTGTTGTTGAAATTTTCATTTGTCTTCTGATTCTCAGTGGAATAACACCAACTAAATATTGTAAGACCTACTAAACAAGCTGTTCATATGGGACAGGGCATTTTAAAGACAACAATAATACACTGCGCAAAAAAATTAACCCACATTCTGAAAATCTCAATTTTAATGAAAGTTAATTCTACATTGACTTACAACTTATTTTTTATGTTCTCTCCGGAAGGTTTTGAACGAAACAGGACACATTAAATGGAAGGAAAATTCAGGAAAGAAAAGAAATGAGCAATTTTCAAAATACTGAAATGCTGATAAGTGATTTAATAATACTTGGTATTTCCACTCGGCAACGACGGTTCATACTCAAAATGAGTGATCTCAAAATGTTCTGATCTAATCCTTCCCAGATTTCTCCGAGTTGGATTCCTAAGTTCATAAGAGTAGCTGGATGATTTTCTGAACTCCTCAGCCTTCTATTGAGGATGTCTCAAACCTGCTCAATCGGATTGAGATCTGGACTTTTTGCTGGCCATTCCATTCGAGAGACTTCAACCTCTTCAAGGTACTCCTGAACGATGCGCACACGATGGGGTCTGGCATTATCGTCCATAAAAATGAAATTTTCACCAATATATGGAGCAAATGGGACTACTTGCTCTTCAAGAATGTTCCTTAATACTTATCAGCATTCATAGCTCCATAATCAACGACCACTAGGTCTGTGCGAGCAGTGAAAGATATTCCACTTCATACCATAATCGATCCTTCCCCGAAACCAGTAGTATTCAGGAAATTGTACTGAGCATATTTTTCATGTGGACGTCTGTATACAACGGAACGTCGATCACAATGGTAGAGGCAGAATCTAGACTCATCTGTGAAGAGAACTCTTTCCCAATCGGCCTCTTTACAATGGATATGCTCTCTCGCAAAATCCAAACGCGCCCTTCGATGGGCTAGGGTAAGAGCTGGGCCTTTTGCCTCGACACGAGGCCTTAAATCATATTCTCTGAGGTGATTTCTTATTGTCTGAGTGCTAATTTGCACCCCATGAGTTTGATCAAGCTGATTTTGAAGGAGGCGAGCGGTTGCAAAACGTTGTCTCAAACGAAGAACTCTCAAGTAACGTTCTTGAATGTCAGTTGTTACCGTGGTCTACCCTGTCCTGGTCTTCGGACATTCATACCTGTCTTCCTGAATCGCTGCAACATTCTGGACACACTTGTATGGGAAACTCCAAACCTTTCTGCAATTCTTGTGTATGTACACCCTTCTTCTCGCAAAACTATCGCTTGGGCACATTCCTCTTGGGTCGCATTGCATATCGATCGAGTGTAGAAAATCAAACGAAAGAAAAAAGTATTGATCACTAGAATTGATCGAGAACAACTGATTTTAGAATGGAGGCAATACATTCAAAATCTGATAATATCATCTTTTTTTATTTTTGGTGCGAAAAAAACATCTGTATTGAAGAAAAACGTTGAAAGTGGATAACATATGCATGCATAATTCTGATAAAAATTATTATCATTGAGATTAACTTCAGTTGTAGAATGAATTGAGATTTCCATAATGTGCGTTAATTTTTTTGCGCAGTGTATATTAATCATCTAAGACGACAAATATTTGATCACATTAGTGAAGTTTATGAAGGATATTTCATTAAAAAGGAATAGCAGTCTGCAGAACAAAAGAATGAAGACTAATATTACCCTTTTTTTCGTAGAAAAAAATTCTAGAAACAACTGAGAAAAAAGCACACAATAAAATGAAACGCGACCTCCCGGACTATCGGTGTTAGTCGTTTGCACCACCGACATCCGCTCCACAGTCTTGTATCCATTCCCGCGAATCGTTGTGTTCCTCAGGGTTTATTGAAATCGTAAATTCCGCCACGAGGGCGAAGGGGAAGTTTACCCCATTTCCGCGAGTTTATTCGACTCGATAAGGTCGGGAGGGGGCGCTAGGGCTAGATGCGACCTTGACATTCGGCACAATTAGATTTGCGAATTTCCGGATATTCCGGGGGAAAATCGGATTCGTATGTTGATTCCGGGGAAAAGAAAATGGGGGAAATAGGGGGATGATGCTCGGTGTGATCTATTGTGATTGGAAGGGTTCGAAGAATCGGAAGAATGCGATGGAGCAGGAAGCATTATTACAGGATATACACTATGAACATCCGCTATAACTTGAATACTTTTGAGCTGAAAACCTGGGAAATTCCAAAGGTATCGACATCTCGGAGAATTCGAATAGGAAAAGCATCTTTTGCAGTTGAAATTTTGATAACACACTTCTACAAACAGTTATGAATTTTTTTTAAAATTTTTTTTTTTGAATTTTTGTTTTTCATTGATTATTAGATATGAAGCACGACAGTAGCTATAGATGAGTATACATGGAGTTTGCAGCCGTTTGTTTTTCATTACTTGGCTCAAACGCATTAATTGCGTTCGATAACGATCACCTGGGATTGTCTTGATCAAGTAATGCCTCCAATTCTTATCTCTTTCACCACCATGCTGGTCTTCGACGTTAAAATCTTGAAGTCTTAAAGCGTTGAAACCACTCTCGGCACGTTCTTTCACTAAAAGCTGCCTCACCAAAGGTATTTGAAAGCATTCGATGAGCCTCAGCTAGCAGATTACCTCATATTCAAGCAAAAAATTAAAACGTTCCGCAAATGACGAGAATTCGGCCTAATAAATGATAGTTTGAAAGGGGTTACAGTCCACTGAGACCTGATGGTCCATTGTGCCCTGACAAAGCATTACAGCTCGCCTTCCAGTCCCAGAGATCTCATGAGATCCAATATCTCGGAAGGCTTCAGTGAGGCTAATTCCTCACTCCTACAGCTCTCTTGACCAAAGCATTGTTTCCTTTGGCTTACAATGCCAAAGCATTCTGTGACTAGGTGAATAGGAGTTTCTTCCTCCTCCCCACAGAATCTACACTCGTCAGTGTCCGATACGCCCATTCTCAGCAAGTGCTTTCTGAGGCGACAATGCCCTGTAAGAAAGCCAGTGAGGAGGTGTAGTTGGTTCTTACTGAGATCCAAATAGTTTTTGGATCTTGCAGTTTCGAAATTCCGAAGGAACTTTTTGGAGGAATCCAACCCTGGGAGATTCTGCCAGAGTGTTCCTTCTTCAGTTTTCTCCTTCTCCAAAAACTCCTTTTTATATGTACATTTTCCTATACCACAGAAAGGTTCTTGGCCAGTGAGTGGTTTCCGAGCACCCTCTCTGGCAAGTTTTTTGGCCTCTTCGTTACCAGTGATTCCCGAATGACCAGGAACCCAGATCAAAGAGACCTTATTTTTCTTGCCTACCTCATTGAGTTTCTTCCGGCATTCCCATGTCGACTTTGAGTCGATGACATAGGAGTTCAGTGCTATAATAGCAGCTTGACTATCTGAATGAATAGCTATGTCGCAATTCTGATAGTTTCTCTCTAGATTAAATATCGAGACATCTTTCTATTGCTAATATTTCTGCTTGAAGAACACTCACACAGGAACCTAACGATAGTGCATACTTGGCTTTGGCCCCGTGAACCCCAGCGCCAGCTTCCGTGTTGGTTTTAGAACCATCTGTATACCATTCAACAGTATTTTCTTTGATATTTTGGTCGGTGTATTCCCGCTCTCATTCCTGCTTTTTTGCATAGCATCGTACTGATGCTGGAATTCGGCTTGTAAACTGACATGATTATTCGAGAAAAACTTTATGATGCAGACACAAATTGACTAACATTTTGATGGTGTTAACAAATACCTAAGGTTATTGTGTGACATCTAGGATTAATTTATTTCAACAACCACTTACTGCTACAGCCAGCTATTGCAAAACAGTGGAAACAAAGTTGTACACCTAATACTTTTTCTGATGTCTCTGAAATATATCTTTCGACTTTTTCATTGTTGAAAACTTCAATGATGAAGATGGTAAATGGGAATATAAAGATATGTTCTCACCAAAAGTTCGTTGGAATATTTGAATATGGAATCGACTCGCTGTTACTCAAGAAGTCCGAAGTTCACGATATTAAACAGAATTTCAAATATTTATGAGGTAGCGAATGAAACTTTCGAATGTATCAAGTTTCATTGTATCTATGTAACTATTTCATGACAACAGCAGAAACTCCGGTATATGCTGGTTACTAACGAAAATAAAACAGTCAATTCTTTTGGAACTAAGAAACAAACGATAAAGAATTCCCTATTGTTGAAGAAGGCGGGGTTATTTCCCTAGAGCTGAAAAGAAGGGACTGTGAGTCTTATCGTTCACGGGATTGTCAAGAAACAGGTTTATTCTGGCCGTTATACAAAAGGTCCCGTGGGAAACACATTTGGCACATATCACCAATATGTTTATTTTTTCTCTGCATTTTCTATTTAACAATGTTTTCCTTTATGGCGAAAAAAATTCTGCCCGATTCAGTTTACAGGGTCCGGCAATTGAACTGTCCGTTTTTGAAAATTCGACATCTGGCAGTGCATTTATTATTACTGTATTTCAGGAAAAAAACGACGATGTTTGATGACGGAAGGGCACAGTGCAAAGTACTTATGAAAATAGTAGTAGTTCTGTTTTTAATGTGCTATTACCTTAAAATATTTTACCAACATCCACACCATTTTCAACAAGGGCGCTTGACTTTATCATTGAAAATTTGCTCTACAAAGTTGATGAACTCCATTTTTTGTCTTTTCTTCTAAGTATGCCAGGAAAACAGTTTCACTGAAGTTCTTTTCTATAATTTTCAATTTACACCAGGCCAGAAAATTGTTACATGCAATATCGTACTACTGAACAGATTTTTTAGGTAGGAGTTGTAGATTTGCTCTTCTTGCCTTCAATATCCAGAGGAACAACCAAAGTCGTCACTATTATTAATAATTGAACTCTCCGACAAAAATATTAAGCAGTTAAGAACCCAAGACTAAAACCGGACAGGAACGAATTTCAAATATTAATGCATTTTTGATTTTTATTGTGATTGTAAATTATCAATCATCAAAATAGGGAAGTTGTTAAAAAAAACATTGTAAGGTATTTGTGTTAAAAGTGATTTTATTTCGTTCGTGAAATTGTTCTATTCGCTCCGCTCATTTCACAAAGTTTTTTACTCTCAAAATTAAACGTCACTTTTAACACTCATATCATAAATAACTATTTTTGTCGGAATTGTTCGAAAGCAGCCCACCATCGATCAAGCAAATCAGTTCCTTGTATCGATCCAACCACTTGTGACGTTGCAATATTTTGAGTTCTTGATACTTATTTTTCTTTAATGCCTTTTCTTCAATATGCTACAAATGCTGCAAAAGCTCTAGTTGAGATCCTAAGCGGGCTATTTTGCTGAGCACACCGAATTTTCTTTCCACCCAGTGACGCAATCTTTCGACGACTGCTGGCGCCTTGCAGTACTGCGTTTTTCACCGTTGTAACGTTCGTTAACTTTGAGTACCTTCATCTCATCTGCGAACCTTCC